>CM046345.1:961061-1561061 GCA_025403435.1 Artocarpus heterophyllus | reverse complement strand
GTTCAATCACTTACCATGATAATTTCATGAGCTTATAAGACTATCATATGACAAACTACGATATAAGCTAATATTAGCTAGTAATAACTTTAATTTACTATATGAAAGAGATGATCAATTTAAGGAGATGCAGAATAACATAATTCTTGATTTTTTTTGTCCCTCAAATCTTTTTCAGCAGTAATTTTAACTTTTATTTTATTTTAAATTTAAATGATAGGATATGGCTAGTTCTTTGAGAGATGACTAGAACTTTGGCTTACTCATATATATATATATATATATATATATATATATATATGCAAATATTATATATCTATTTGTGTGTGTATATATATATATCCGTATATATGGATGATCATATAATGTACATATGATGAGAAATAAGTAGTGTCCAATCTTGGGTGAGTGTGTGTGTGTATAAAATATATTTCTCTCTAATTTCAAGGCGTTGAAGTGGAAGTTGTATGCGCAAACGACAAACCATTATTTCAAAATGATCATGAGATATATGCCATAAACTCCGTCATGATCATTGTGATCATCTCCATCTCTCGTCTGAACATCATGACATCAATATAACAATTTTCTACTCATTATCTTCTTCATCCCAATCTCGAATTTAATCATTCGGCTACCTAGTGTTATTTTGGTATGTTTCAAAACTTAGATAGTGCATTGTACCTCACAAAATAGTCTTATAATATGTAGGAAATTTTGACCCTCTCTATTGATTCAAATATCATGGGCCAATCCGTTGCCAACAATTATCAACTTGATTTACCAAGTTTCTCAATTAGGAATGAAGATCTGTTCAGCTGTCCCACTTTCATGTCTCCTTGGCTGTCCCCTAATTAAATTTTGATGCCTAAATAAATTATTTAATAACTTTTAATATTTTGGTCCTATTTATATAGTTAAGTTGTTAAATTTGAATGATGTGTTAATAAATAGTTGAGGAACATCCAAGAAGATAGAAATTGGACAACAATCTGGACTCATCAATTAATCCTTTCCTCGGAGTAGGATATAGGAAAAGAGGACTCATTTTTTTTTTTTTTTTGTAGTTTTAGTATTTTAAATGATGTCTAACCAATTCTATTATACCGCACTTTATTTTTAAAAAATAAAATTTATTAATTTAGTTTACTTTTTCGTACTTTAATGCTTGAGTATGTTGAATAATGCGGCATAACATTGTTGATTAGAGAACATACAAGGCTCAAAAAATTAAGAAGGTAATCTACGAAGCAAATCAAATAATATCTAAAGATCTCACATGCTTTAGTAAAAACTAAAAAGTTGTTATAGTATAAAGCTCTCAAATGTTAAAGTTCTCAAACCAAAACTATTAGTTCCAATCATTCTTCCAAACCCCTAATAGCGCCCTTTCCTTTCTTTTTTTCTTTTGTTGCGTTGTCCTTTTTTTAAACTTGCAATGAGATTGAGAGGTGTCTTTAAATTTTTTTGGCTCTTTCATGTTGTTTCAAGTCTTTGTGAGTATAAATTAGATTCCCCCCTTTATTGATTATTTTTCCGGTACATATGGCCCATTTGTGCGCACGACACAACTAAAATAATTATGATAAAATCAGAGGGCGTCTATTTGCTCACATTTGTGACAATGAAGGAAAGAGACAAGTTAAATATTTCTATTCTGCTATTTTTTTATTTCTTAAAAGAAAAAAATTGCTAAATCAACGAAATATTGGAGCAAGTACAAAGCCTAATAACATATCACAAAATTATATGAGTCAATCACCATCATATTGTAGAATCTTGCTTGTTAATTACCTTTTTAATTCTTATGCAACAAAATTCTCATACAAATTAATTCACTTTATGAACGAGGATATATGTAGTATAATGAAGACGTCTTATAAAATATTTCAAATTTTTGTAGTTAAGATATTTTTAGTGCTATGTTTGTAAATACCTTGTAAATTTTGAAGAAATATTAAAATAAAAAAAAAAACAAAAAAAATCTTGGTTTTTTGTTATGCTGATTTGTAGGCCCAAAAAGTTGGTTTTTCTTTGCATTGTCGACATTGTTGTCTGGTGTTTGTAATAACTTTCAAGCACGTTTCACTCTCTGCGACAGTTGAAAGGTGTTTTCTTTTTACTTTTTCTTTCTTTTTTGCCCCTCACATTTCCCTTTATAGAGAAGCACAAATTTTTGAAGCATGTCTTTAACAAGCAACGAGGTGATATAATGATGAATAGTGGCTGTGATAGCAACAATTCCTTTAAAATGCAATCATGCATGAAAGTGAAGTGCCAAAGGTTAATTACAAAAATATAAAATTAAAAAAAAATAAAATACAAACTCTCAAACTCAATTAATTGATCAGCTAAATAAGAATAAGGAAAGTTTTAATTTGTGCTGCCAAATATAAGAATAAGAAATAAGTTGTGTACTTATGATTCATATAATTATAGATAGATATGTAACAAGCTAGGAATTAGCGCTATCTAGAAAGCTATTTTTCTTCAACCATAAATAAGTACTAGTACTACAAATAATTACTTGAAATATTGAATGTAACGGGGCCAAACTAGAAGATTGCATTAGCATGTTGTATTGACTAAGCATATCTTAAATCCTGTTCATATTCGCTGCTACAAAATCGTTTTTAATATCAATAGAAAACTGTTGTCATCATTTAAAATCGATATTTTTAACATTGGTTCTTCGGAACATCATTGTTAAAAACAAACATATCCTGTCTTTTAAAATGGTTTTTGTAGTAGTGATTAAATTTGAGTGTTTTTGCCTTGTATACAAGTAGCAAAAAGAAAAGGATTGCACTAAGGATCTCACCAATTATTTGTAATTAAGAGCAAGGTTTTCCCAATGGGAAATAGATCAAATGCAAGACTTATATATATTTACTTAAAAAGCAATTGTGCTTGTGCAAAGTATAAATAGAATTTTGTGATCACAAGTAAATAGACAAATACTATACTTAAAAGTTGTTTCAAATTTCAAGCGTCAAAAGTGTGTGTGTGTGTGTGTGTGTGTGTTCACATGAATTATATAAAGACAAACTTTCTAGTACAATAATGTTTGTTTCAAAATTCACAACCCAGATTAGGTTGGGCTTGGAAGTAGTGCTACTATTGGTCTGATCATTTACATGATGAAGTGAAATGATGTATGATTAATGTCTGAAAGATACATGTCAAGATATGGGGGAATAAATATTATTAGAGGGGGGGAAAAGAGAATGTAAAAAAAAACCATATTCGACGTCTAAAGGAGTACTTGAAAAGCACTGTGAATATATAACTAAATTCAAAACTACAAAATGGGAACAAGGTATACTTAATGAAGAAGTAGGTGAAGAAGGAATGTGAACTTGTGTATGGCAGTATTCAAAAAGACTAATGACGAACCTTAAAACCTATATCAATATCCATTAAAGTAGCATATTTTGTCAATCCTCAAAATCAAAATGTACTCTTAGCTAACCATTTTGTCACACCATGTTTTACTTTTAACTTCTTGGCATATGTGAAATTCTCAATTTAGGCTTCGTTTGATAATTCACTTCGAATTAATTTTGTTAGTTTTAACTGCTACAGTATAAAGTTTTCACATGTTACAGTATAAAGTTCCCATATACTATAATATAGAGCTAAAGTTTACTACAGTATAAAATTCTCACTTGTTACAGTGTTTTAATTATTGACTTTTCATTGTGAAAAGAGGAACACATAAATTTCATTCAGTCTGTAATTTTTTATCGTGAAGAAAATAGTATATATATAGGGTTCAAAGTTATTCAATGTAAACATTCAAAATTCAAATTATTTGACAAATAAAGGGTCTAAATAAAACCTATAGCCATAAAGGAATTAGACGCATAAAAAGCCAGGCAAGAAAGGATGGTTGGTGAAAAGGAAAAAGACGAAGAAAAAAATGGAGTGTGGAAACTCCAAAAGGCAATTCGTGCCTTGGAAATCGTGGTCAAATCTGATAGGGTTTTAAATTAAGATTTACAAACACACAAACTTGGGTACAAGTGCAGGAAAACAACAAAGTTAGCCTATTAATTAAGCTATTTTTTATTTGGAAATGAAATGATTAATTAAGGTAGTTAGATCATGGTAATTATTGTGATTTATTTAAGATAATCATATAGTATGTAGTACAAATCTATGTCAAACAAAATTACCACTCCTATAATTAATGTTAGATCAAAAATTAAAGCATGCATGCAAAAAATTATTTCACATTTTTCTATAAGTTTCTGTCTTCTATGCCTTAAAAAAAAAGGAAAAAAAAGTATTCTGTCCTCTAGAAAACACAAACCGATGTTTCTTTCACTAACGGAGAGTGTTACATTGTTGTTTTGAGACATTACTTTGGATAACAATTAATTATTTATTGAGCATATACTATAGTTTTTAATTTTCTTTAAATTTCGTGTCCATTTTCTAACCGATACGTAACAACAAGTTATATTCTATCATTTCTTAGCTCTCAAGGCAATAATATATATCTTTTATTATTCATTTTGTGTGACCATTGCTTCATTACAAAAATAACACGAAAAACCAGGGATCAAACTGGTGCATACATACATACATATACATATACATATATATATATATATATATTATTGAGCTATCGACAAGCTCGGTATTTTTAGGATCTTTTTTCTGCTTAAAGGTTATGAAATTGTTTGTTTAATATAAAATATTGGCGACAAGGTAATCTGATTTAAGCGGGCAAAAGATTGTAAAGCAATCCTAACCTCACGTTGATATGATTATGCGCTTAATTAATTTGTTTTTTTTTAATCTCTAATGGAAGTAAAATCACGCGTCAACACACACAAAATATATTTTTAATAAGAAAGCATTCGCTATCAATGGAAAGATACAAGAAAAACAATCCGCACAAAATAAGAACCAAACAAAAAGGGCGACAGAACTTCTTACATAGAGTTAAGTAAGGGGATCAGAGGAGCGGGAAGTAAAAAATGCCCACGGATAAACAAGAAAACTGATGATGGGCCTTTGCGACTGGAGGCATGAGCGACGCCATTGCCAGTCCTTCTCACCCAACAGAAAGAAAAGGATTGAAACCACGGGCCCCTAATGCTATAATTAGAGCTCTTTTTACGACAATGCCTCCACAAATACCCCGGCATTGCCCTCAAAAACCTTCTCCAACACCAATGAGACCAGCTCAATACGCTTACACCACATGCTAACAATTAATCAGGCCCTAACCATCCTTGCCAGTTGCCACCACCACCGAACCAGACAAACTAGAGGAAAAAAAAAGGATCAAAGTTAACTTTATTAATGAACCTGTAAAGATGCAGGTGTCACGCTTTTTACAATAAGATGTGCGTGTGTTTTTTTTTTTTTTTTTTAATTTGGAAAATTAACCATGCAATCATACGTTTATACTTTTTCTCCATTAAAAAAATATATATTTTTAAGTTTAATCAGCTTAAGTTGTCATGTATCCTTATTACCCCAAGTCACGTCAAGCTTATAATATATGGTTGTTCAATAATTATATCCGCATGTGGGAATGTTTTGATAATATGGTCTAGATATGCAATTAGTTCAGGTGACGCTATACAAAATTAATGATATAAAGTAGTTTATAGGCTAGCTACGGTTTCGAAACAAGCTTAAAGGCTTATTACCCCAACACAACTGCTTTATGACAGACAGAAGAACAAGTCGGATGTAATTTGATCCCCACTCTATCATAAAAGGCATACAAAAATGACATGGATGGGCCAATGCATATATAATATGTATATATATAATATATATGTATATTGTACTTATTTACGTTATATAATATATATATATGTATACTATATGTATTATAATATGTGTGTATGATATACATATATATATATTATATGTATTTACGTTATATTTTCAAACAAGAATTATAGCACGAGCTGCATATTAAGGGAACCTATTTAGGCAAAATTGTTATAAGTAATAGAAAGCTCAGCCACACAATCAGATACTGTTTTATTTTTTAATGATTTTTTTTTTCTAATTGTCTGAATTAATTGGGAAAATTGTAACTTTTAAGCAGAATGCAATTTATGCAGCTTCATTTGCATGCAAAAAGATAATACAACCAGGCATATTTTATGAGCTTTTGAACTCGATTAAAATGAAAGAAAAAAATTAGTATTTGTCTTGTAATTAAAGACAAGATGATATGATAGACAATATATCAGTTCAAAGTAGACTGATGGTCTGTAGCATAGTGGCAATAATATTGGTTGTGTTATACATACATACATAAAGCAATATATATTGCTTGAAAGTAAAAATTATGGGAGGTGCCCACACTCCACGTGGAAGGCAGGAGAGATCAGCTCCAAAGCGTCCTCTCCTTAATGAAAACCACACTTTTATTTTCAAGTACTTCCAACTACTTTTGTTCCTCACCAACAAAGATGAAACTATAATATATATATATATATATATATATATTGATTCCTTTTTTCTTTCTTTTGTACACAAAATAAAATATGGATACTCGAACCACAAGAAAATATTTGCTCAGTGTCTCTTTGGTGCTTATCAAAGTACTACTATAAGTTTAGTCAAATTTTTAGTCATATAATAATAGGGTACTCAAACGAGATTTATAATGCACATAACTACTAAGATTAGTGAAAAATCATGTGAATAGTTTGATTACACCAAGGCCTTGTTTGATTGGTCGGATCAATAATGAAAATAAAATAGAGAGGAAGATATTTAGGTGAAGAAAATGGAAGGAGGAAAAGGTACTTTTTCTTCATGATGTTTGATATAAAGGGCACAAAAATACCCAAGGTAAGAGAGATTTTTTTTTTTTTTTGTATAGTGATCATTTTATCCTTAATTGGTTTCATTAATTCCTTCAATAATAAAAGGTCATGAACTAATTTATTAACACCATACTTCAATTAATTTGACATTAATTTCCATGCAAGAATTCCTTCAAATTGGGGCACTATATAATTTATTAGGCTTTATGGAGAATTTTGAATCTTCACCTAATCAACTCCATCCTTGAACATTTAATCCTATCAAGCAACCACAAGTCCTAAAATTCGTTCATCTGGTCCACCCTTTTGCTCTTTCATTTTTTTCTCTCAAGTAAGTTCTTATAATATGTTTGGTTAAATAGAGGGTTTGAGAGAGAGCCTCAATTCCTTATTAGTTCAAGGAAATAAAAGAGGATAGAGAGGAGAGATGGATAGACTTTCTCCTTCTGAGCCCACCATATTACGTCCTTCCATTTATTTGAAAAGATTATTTTTAAGGTATTTGGAATTGCGGCTCTAACTAAATTAGAACTGCTAATATTGGAAAACTTTTATATGCTATAGTGTAAATTTTTCACATGCTGCAATACAAGGTTAACTCTACAGTTTGAATTCTTCTCCCAAACACCCTATTTATTAGTCAAAAGATTAGTATATATGAAATAATAAAAAGTACAGCAATGAAATAAATAATTATTCATCTATCATTTCAACTCTTCCTCCCTCTTATCAAACAACATTTAAGATTACTATAATCCTTTCAATTCCTTTATATTCTTCGATATTCATCTAACTCTCTCTATTCATTCTTTCAAATTCTCCATCCTTCTATCAACCCGTGAGTTAGCCATATATGATTCATATCATAAATAGGAGAGTCACATGGGATGCATAGCTAATTTGAGATTAGTTAAAAGAAATCCCCGTGCAAGGATTTGATTAGCAACAATAATAGTGAGGCTCTGAGGCTTAACATTATAAAGTCTGTTTGGGATTGGTAAAAAGAAATCACCATGCTATGTTTTTTCTCACAAAGTATAAATTAATAAGGTTATAAGCTCACACTTTTGAAAATGTTGTCTTTTTATGTTTTTTCCTCACAAATATAAATTGGTATAGAATTACAAGTTTAGACTTTTGTGTTTAATTGTTATTGAAAAGAAAAAGGTGATATTGGCGCTCTGTGCTGTGAAATATAATGAAAATCTTAGTTGGTTTGTTTGGAGAGAGAGAAAGGAGAGAAGGGAAAAGGAAAAAGATTCAGCCATCATTTATTTGTTTGTGGGGGCATCTTAAAAAACAGCAATACGAAAGCAAAATAAATCCCCCTATACAAATCCCCAAACCTTTTGTATTTTCTACCATCAAAAGAACCAAACCCCACTCTTGTCACTCTTACATATTTAGGCATTATGGTATCACAACCATCATCATAATGACAACTATTTTAAGAGAATGAGCAAAAGCCCCCCATGGAAAGAGAACACAAGGGGAACATAAACTGGTGGGACATGACCACAACTGACCCCTAATGGTGTGTTTGGGAGATGAGAATGAAGAAATACAAACAGCTAAGGAAAAATTTAATTCCCTTTATTCGTTGAATTCTAGGAGGGCATGGGAGAACCTTTTAGGGGGAGTTTTGTTTTTGAACCTAGGCAGGGATTCGAACTTTATACGCTATATGATAAAACCGAGTTTAATGTTACCACTAAGCTATACTTGCAATCATGATAGTGTTTGTTTTCAAGCTATTAGATTTAATCAAAATCATTTTAAATAATATTGATAGGTAAAAATTAAATACCTATTGATAAGTTATTTTTTCAATACATGCCTAAGAAATTGTGTTTTTTTTTTTTTTAATTCTAGTTGCTAATAAAATTCTTAACAAAAATATATAAATAGGTTACTTTTTTAGGTACCCAGAGGAGAGATTTCATTTTTTATAACTCCAGTTTCCAATAAAATTCTTTAACACAATATACAAGTCGCATAAATTCACAAGCTTACAACATGTTGATTTTTTAAAAAAGAAATTTAAATTCCATAGTTGAAATTCTTTCAAAATTCCATATATCTCGCAATGCATTATAACACTTATGACGATCTAAAATTTGAACCAACAATTTCATCAAATAGGCAATCATTGAAAAATAGAATATGGAAACTACAAAATGATAACATTATAAATCTGTGCAGACTACACTCATAATTAGTCCATGAGAGTTCATTGTTGAGAGAGAACTGTACTTGTAGTTAGCTATTACCGATGATGTGTATATTTCATTTTTTTTTCATTTTAAAGAATAACATGACATGATATAAAATTATAAAATTATAATTTTATAATGTGTATATTACGCAATAATATACAATATTATTGCGTAATATTGATAATACGCATTGATAATACATTAACATGACATGTGTATATTACCGATGATGGGTATATAAAATTATACCCATTGATAATACGCAATATTAGGTCCATTACATGATAAAATATTAAAATTAAGAAACTTAATCAAAACTTCACATTTTTAAACTGTATCTATAACATCAGTCGAGTTTTCTTTTCTTTTTCTTTTTTTTTAAAGAATTTGTAATCTATAAAAAAAAAGTTGCAATGTTACATCAATGAAGAATATTTATAGTCATTAAATTTTCATAAAATTAAAAATAAATTTCTATCTTAATCTCACATGGTTTTTTTTGAAACTCAAACACTAAGGACCAACTTTTGGGTTAGGAAATAGCGTAAAACATTAACATGCTATAGTAAAAGGTAAAAAGATGTTACAGTATAAAGTCATCACATGTTATAGTGTTTTGAACTAAGAAATTGATTCTAACCAACTTTACCAAACACCTCATAAGTTTGGTAAAATTGGTGTCAACAACTTTTTGTTAAGAATTAGCGTAAAACTCTTACATGCTACAGTAAAAATAAAGAGTTGCTATGCAAAGCTCTCACATGTTTCAGTATTTTAAATCAAATGTTAGTTCTAACTAATTTTGTCAAATACTAATGGTATGTATTTCATCGTAGGGTATGAAAGCGGTTGATATTGAAAATATAAGTTTAAAAACTGTAGCATATGAAAGCTTTTACACTGTAATAATTTTTTAATTTTTACTATATTTAATGGGAGCTTTACATTGTTTGTTCCAATCCACATGCAAAACAATTATTTAGTCTAATAGTACGATTTCATGTTTTGACATTGTGTTTATCTCGTGTTTTATCACAAAAAAATTAATTACTTTACATTAAACTTGTCGTTATTATTTTCCTTCGTACGTCATACCAGATTAGTTTCTATCTTAATCTCACATGATTTATTTTGAAAACTCATTCTGATAAATAATATGATTTGATGAATTATAATTGTGTTTATCTTATGTTTGTATCACATAATATTTAATTTGTTATACCAAAATTATCGGTTATTATTTTTCTTCACATTAGAGGCTTTGACTCACCCAACAAAAGCACACGATGTGGGGAATCAGTCAATCAAACCTCACTTTACTCAAGGAGCGTGCAAACCAAAGTCCAATCCCAACAAACCCGACTCTGCTAATGTCGGGCCCACACATCCGATCAAGACACTGATTGGCGCGTCTGAATAAGCGTTGAAAGGGAGTGTGGGGTCAAAATAGCCTTTGACTGCTCTTTTGCTTAGGGAAAGAAAGTGAAATATAAGAAGAGAGAGAAAGACAGAAAGAGAGAGAGTAATCAGAGTGTGTCAGGGTTCGGGGCAAGAGAACGTGCAGTTTTTTGAGGCATAGATCTGGATCCACTCGAACACCACCCAAAAACTCTCCTCTCTCCTCTTTCTTTCTCACACAACAAACAACACAATACACAAAGAGTTGTTTGGTAGTATTTAAATAAAATATTTAAATAAAAATTTAAATTTTTATAAAAAAAAATACTGTAACAAAATAATTTAAAGAGTGATTTAAACAATGAAACAAACGACGCTAAAACAAACGTAAACACAAAACACAACAACACAAACACACTCTCTCTTCCCTCTTTTTCTCCCACTTTCTCTCTCTTCCCTCTCTCTCTCTGCCACTCTTATTCGGGTCATTGTTTTTCGTTCTCATTATATAATTGGATAAATTGCAATCATGCGCCTTAAAGTTTTTTCGTTTGCGTGTAACGCTTTAAATTTTTAACTTTGATACTTAAAGCCCTAAAAGTTGACAATATTTGAGAGTGTGGTAAAGCCGTTTAGAAAATATTAGAGCCGTTTTGTATTATTTTTAAAATAAAAAAATATTTTTAGTCTTAAAAAATAAAATTTTTTAAATATTATGTTAAGAGTATTTTTTAAAATTTTTACCTTAAAAATGTACGAAAATATTTCTAAAAATTATGAGAACAAAACCAAACGGGTTTCAATTGTGAAGTATAAAGCTCTCACAAGCTATTGTGTAAAACAAAAGGAGACAACAATGAAAAACTCTCACATGCTATAGTAAAATCGTTCTAACTTTTGATTCTAACTACGTTACTAAATGCACTCTTTAATGTTGTAATACAATTGATAGTAGACATCAATTAATAGAGGATAGTTACTAAGAGTATATGGGAACTAATTGAAACTTAAACATTGTAGCATGTGAGAGCTTCACGTACTGTAACGCCCCTATATGGGGGTTAACAATTTTTAATGAATGAAAATAAAAATCAGAAATAAAAATAAACCTCAAAAATAAAGTTGTCCAGGGCTTAAATGAAAACTCTTAAATAAAAAATAAAAATATAAACGACAATTAAACCACAGTTTAATGTAGCACCTTAAATTTAATAATATAAACTATCGTCATAATCATTTTAACCCTCAACGCATTTTAATACAATCACCGAAAGTAACAATTGAAGCTTACATTATCATGAAGAACATTCTTAACAATTGAAGCAGTCTCAATATAATATAGCTACATAGCTTCCTCAACTATTTTTCTCGTAGCCACCTCACAATTAGTGAGTCCTGAAAAGATAAAAATATAAGGGAATGAACAACAATATGCTCAGTAGGGAAAACCATTACTCACCTTTAGGTGTTTATCATTACCACATTAAAACCTGCATGGTTGGTTAATACTCATCATTATCCAGATTATGAGATTTATTATAATCATATTCCGTGGATACCATAGTTAACCATTACCGAGTTTCATACATATGCATATATACAATGTTATTGTTCATCATTATTCCTAGGTATCGACTTTCAATAGAGTATCATTCAACTCATCGAAACCCAAATGAGCACGCTTGATCACCCTCTAAACATTCCAAGGGTGTTCTGGTGAGAGGACATCAAGCCCCGAGTCCTCACAAAGTTGATTACTGTACAGTGTGTTTTGGGACTTTCAACCCAAGAAAGCGTCATCACTTTCCCCTTATTTTACCTTTTAGGGTATTCGTGCCCAAGGACATAACCGCTGCCCTCTTCACGTCTCACCATTTCTCTATATTCAATCATTATTTATAAAGTCAGTTTTCCTAACCATGCTTCTCAATTTATAACATGTATCAATTCATTATATTCCTCGCCGTATAATATAAGACGAGTCCATGTCATAGTTTCATATGTGATACTCATATAATAGTAGTTCAACAAAGATATATATACCTTGAGGTAAAACAATCAATTTTAATTTCATAAAAACCTCACAAAAGATGAGTAATAGAATCATTACCTTTCAATCTTATCATTAATCTTTTAATCCCAAAATCAATTAACGTTAGCTCCACACTCCCTTGATCCTAAGGCGTGCATAAGGACAATTTAAAACTAAAGCACAACATATAACACATTCATAAATAAATCATGTGTAAATCCATCTTACTAGTGTGCCATTAAAGCTTTTATGCAAATCTTTTTTGAAAACCACAGTAAATAATCTTTGTCTTAACACGATATAAAATGTATACAAGTAATCTATATGTTTTAGGCCCTAATAAGATTCGTCAATCACTTAGGATAAATTGGAAATGTTGCAAGATATTAAGGAATTAGGTGGTGAGCAAAGATGGGTTCTTGGTTCAGGTTAGCAGCTGATATACCATAGCAAACTGGCAGTATACTTTTGCAAAAAAAATAGGTTCACTATCTACAATCATTACATGAGTTAACAGGTGGTTTACTAGTTTCCAATCCAAAAATTAAAAAATTCATAAAAAATAAAATACAACTCCGATTTAGGCTTATGATAGCTCGTTAGAAAGTTTAGGATGTCTACTTTTTAAATATACAAACTAATTTACAAAATTTATTTTTATTTAATCCTAGAATTTCAAGAAAGAGCCACAGCCCATAGAGGTATTACAAAATTTAACAATATAAATTTTTTGTTTACGGTATATACATTTAGACTTTATACATACGTTCTAAAATAGCAAAAAAACATACTAAGGTTAGAGAACGCAAATTTGAATAATCCTTGAGTATAGAAAAAAAATTATAAATGAAAGACTAAATTTGTTCATAAGATTCTAACCTCAGATTATGGCTAGTTAGAAGCTTGAAATGGCTTCAAAACAGATTCCTTGACTTCGGTATGGCTGAAATTCTTACTCAAATGGAGGTGATGGTGGCTAATATTTATGGCTGCCTTGAAGAAGTTCTCTAATTATTTTGCTTCAGCAAGAAAATGAGAAGAATAGTGTAGGAACCGTGGAAGAAAAAGGAAGAAAAGATGAAGTCTTTAAAGAGAAGTGATAGAAGCAATTATGGAGGAGACATGTTGAAGCATGTCACGGAGCCACCATCAAATGGAGGTGATGGTGGCTAATTTTTATGGCTGCCTTGAAGAAGTTCTCTAATTATTTTGCTTCAGCAAGGAAATGAGAAGAAGAGTGTGGGAACCGTGGAAGAAAAAGGAAGAAAAGATGAAGTCTTTGAAGAGAAGTGATAGAAGCAATTATGGAAGAGACATGTTGAAGCATGTCACGGAGGAAATAAAGAAAATGAGGGTCAAGAGTAGTTGGGAAAGATATCCTCATGTCTCCTCTGGAGACTTTAACCCACATAATACCAAAATTACATTTTTGAAATTTATTAAAAGTTTCAAAGCTTTTCAGTAAACATACTAAATAAGTATAGGAGAATTTTAAAAAATTTAAAAATAGATAAAAATAAATATTGTGAAATAGATTTTAAATGAAGCAAATTTTTAGTTGGCATACTAAAAATTAATTTAATTACCTTAATACCCGTTAAGAGAACAACAGGTGTCACACGTACTGTAACATACTTTTACTTTACATGGTAGCATGTTAGAGCTTTGCACTATAACATACTTTTGCATTTACTCTGTAGCATGCAAGAGGTTTACATTATAACAATTAAAACTTTGGTGTTGAAACTTGATTTTCAAACTCTTAATTATTTGAAATGTCTAAATTTTAAAAATTCTACAATGTCTTAACTTGCTTATTAATAAAAAATTTGGAATATATTTGTGTATGAATCTTGGGTAATTTTCCATCCATTAACTGATAACCGCTAGCTATAGGACTATAATTACAACAAAATTTTAAATTTAGGATCCTATTTATTTGTAGATTACTAGTGTTTTGGTACCCACATTAAGATGAAACATCAAATTGATACCCTGTTGTTTAACAAATACAAAAAAGGTACCTTATTGTTTTTGAAAATATCATTTGATACCATAACTTATTTTGTTAAGATTAAAAATGTCAATTTTACTCTTTTATTGATTTTGTTTGAATTTTTTTTTTAACTTAGGGGTGAGGGAAATTTCAACTCTTTGCATTTAGGTAAAATTGGGTGTCGTTTTATCATTAGACTATATCAACCATGATTTTTTTATTTTAATTTCCTTTATTTTTTTGTAAAAAAATAGAACTTTAACTCATTTTAAAAAATATACCAATGGAAATCAAAGGCAAACAATAAAGTACTAATTTAAAGTTTCCTCAAAATAGAAGGTAGTGAAATGATATTAACACTTTATGGGCAATTTGGTGGCCTCAGTTTGAGGTTTTAATTACTATTTTTACCATATTTTATGTCAATGCTGCAGTGTTTTTAGTTTAAACTTCTAATTCAAACTCTTTTTTTAAGCGACCTATTAGAGTTCGTTTGAGAAACATATTGGCATTTGAAGTTAGAACTTGAACACTATAACAAACTTTTGCTTTCACTGTAGCATGTAAAAACTTTATATTGAAGCAGTTGAAACTTTTTTTAATATGTTTCTCAAATGAACTCTTGATAATTAATAGGGTATTTTGGGAAACATGGTTACAAATGAAACTTTTAAATTGAAAACTATAATATATGAGAGCTTTATAGACCATTTAGTATGTAAGTTTAAAACCGCTTAAGACAGTTCAAACCATAAAGGTAGTTTAAACTAACATTATTGAGTAATAATTAAAGCCATTTTAAACTATGGAGCTAGTTTTTAAAATGACCTAAACTTTCAAAATCTAACTTTGCCCTCTTAAGTTTACACGGTTTGAACCATTATCTACCATAAAAACCATTCTCATTCTTATTTTTCTTTCATAAACCACAGTTTTTTAAACATCAATTTTTGTTTTAAACTTGATGTGATATTTTATTCTCGTTTTAAACTTTTACATTCTAAACGTCAATTTAAAACTACTATTTAAACTTTATAGTTTAAAACTTATAATTTAAACTATAAAATTCTAACCACATCATCATCTTAGAGTCTATTTAGTTTAAATCTTTAAATAAAGATTTAAATTTTTATAAAAAAAATACTATAATAAAATAATTTAAACCATTATTTAAACCAAAAAAAAAATACGTACCTTTAAATTTACACACCAAACAAACTATTATACTTTAGCTTATTTTTTTGTTACTAGACAAGACAAGAGCTCTACAACGTAAAAATTTAAAGGACAGAACAGTCAGTAATAAATGTGGAGAGAGAGCAGAAAATCTAATGAGAGAGAGAGAGAGAGAGAGTGGAGCTAGATAGGCGCCATTAGCTAAAGCTTTTCTTGGCTTCTTCACTGCCCACTTTTGCTCTGAATCCAAAAAACCACTCAGCAGCGGAGAGCGCGGTTAATAAATAAAGAACGAAAGAAAAAAGAAAAAAGAAATAAAGAAAGAAAGAAAGCATTTTTATGGTTCTTCTCAGCACACTCAGCTTCTGATATTTGTGCTTCTGCTGATAGAAAGAAAGATATAAGGCGGTGGTTTAGCTTTTGTAGTAATAATAGAACCTTGGGGGGAGGGGGTGGGGGATTGACTGACTGCAACTATAGCGTTTAAAGTTTGAGCTTATAAGAAGTAGAGAGAGAAAGAGAGGAGAGAGAGACCAAAAGACTTTGATCTTTCATGGGTAAGCAGTGCCCTTTTTTTGGTTGCAAAGTTCTGGGTTTTTTCTGAACACAAGTTTTTGATCTGGCAAACAAAAGAGAAAGAGAGCTAGAGAGAGAGATGAAAATGAGGAGTTTGATAGGTTTTGTATCTGTGATCTCAATTTCTTTCTTTCTGTTATGATGATGACTTTCTTCTTCTTTTACTCAGCGAGAATTTCAACCACCACCATGTTGGTTTGTTTTTCTGGTGTTTTTGTCTTTGTTTTTGATTCCTTATAACCAAGGGAAACTCTTTGTAACAAGTATTGTATTAGTAGTATATAGTATTCGCTTCTGGTCTCTCCTTTTAATCAACCACACGAGAATACCACTACTTTTTTGAAAAACACGTCTCTCTCTCTCTCTCTCTCTCTCTCTCAATCAACTTTCTTTTCCTTTTCTTTTCTTTCTCTTCTTTTCTTTTCTTTCCTTTTCATTTCCCTTTACTTTTTTTTTTTTCCTTGGGTTTTGCAGGAATAAGGGAAAGAGAAAGACACTCCTCTTCTTCCTCTCCCTCCTCCTCCTCCTCCTTCTGTCTCTCCACTCATCACAAGTTGTTGGTAGGTAAAAGTTTCTTGTGTGTGGTTGAGAAAGAAAATTTAACTTCTTCTTGTGATAGAGTGTAAAAAATACCACTGGAGCAAAAAGCAAGAACACAAACCAACCCTTTTTTGCTCTCTCTTTCTTTCACTAAACTAAGACCAACGAAAAAAAAAGAAGCTGTTTTAAAAGTTGGTTTTTACACACTTATCAAAAGGCAAAAACCCACCTTCTTTCTTTCTTCAGCCATGGATTCATATGAAGCAACTAGAATTGTCTTCTCAAGAATCCAAAGCTTTGACCCTGAAAACGCCTCCAAAATCATGGGCCTTCTTCTAATCCAAGACCATGGTGAGAAAGAGATGATTAGATTAGCATTTGGCCCTGAAGCTCTTGTCCACTCAGTCATCCTCAAGGCAAGAAAAGACTTGGGTTTGCCCAATTCCTCAATAAACCCTCCAACTTCTTCTTCATCGGCCCCGTCCTCTCCTTCAGTTCCTTATCTCTCAAGCAACCCCATAACCATTTCTCGCCAAAACTCTTCCTCTTCCTCTTCTCGTCTCTCTCTTTCTCTCACTATCCCAAACCCCTCTTCAGCTGCTTCTTTCTCTGACATTCAAACACCGGAAGAATTGAATAATATTAGCCCACCAAACAATATCTCTATACCGTCTTCACTTTCTTCTTCTTCTTCATCATCATCTTCTATTTCTATGAACTCCTCTTCTTTGCCCTTTTACCAAAACGGGTTATCAGGAAATGATATAATAAAAGATTTTCAGCTCCAAGACCAGCTTTCTTTCCTCAACGAAGGCTCATCACCAACAGCTCAATATCACCATCACCTATCTTCTTCTTCAAGTCCCACAAACGACGCTTTTCCCTCTTATTGGCCTTCCTCATCAGTCGTTCACAGAAGAAGCTGCTCGGTGAGTGATATGTGTTTGGCCTCAGAGGATCCAAACTCACCAGGCTTTGGACTTGGATGGAAGCCTTGTCTTTACTTTGCAAGAGGGTTCTGCAAGAATGGAACTGGCTGTAGATTCTTGCATGGTGGTGATCAGACGGCTGAGATGGCAGTGGGGTCCCCAAACAAGATTGAGAATAGTATGATGGAGCAGTGCCATCATGAGCTTCTCAGATCCAAGTCTTCTTCTGCTGCTTCTCATCAGCAAAGACTTGTTTCTGCTGCTACTGCTCAGCAGCAGCTCATGGCTGCTTCTGCTGGTTCCTTTCCTTACTCACCAAAGTGCATGAACTTGCTTCTTCAGCAGCAACAGAATGAATCCCAGAGGTGGGTTGGTTAGATATATATATGTATAAATCTTTATGTATTTAAGTATAAAGTTTGAAACTTTATATAGTTTTTCGTTTGGTTTGGACTTAGTTGTGGGTTTTTTTTTTTTTTTAAATTATATAGGGCCGCAGCGGCTTTGATGATGGGTAGCGAGGATTTGCATAAGTTTGGGAGAAGTCGTTTGGAGAGGAATGAATTTGCTATGAATGGTGTAAATCCTGCTTCAAGGCAGATCTACTTGACTTTCCCTGCTGATAGTACTTTCAGAGAAGAAGATGTCTCCAACTACTTCAGGTTTTTTTTTAAAATAAATTTTGACTAAGTGGGTAAATACTAAATACTGTTGTTTGTTGCTGACTTTTTTTTTTTTTTTGGGTGCTTGAATTTGAAGCATTTATGGACCAGTTCAAGATGTGAGAATCCCATACCAGCAAAAGAGAATGTTTGGTTTTGTCACTTTTGTTTACCCAGAGACTGTGAAGCTTATCTTGGCCAAAGGGAACCCTCATTTTGTGTGTGATGCTAGGGTCCTTGTTAAGCCTTACAAGGAGAAGGGCAAAGTCCAGGACAAGTACAGGCACACTCTCTTTCCTTTTTCTTGTTCCACAATTTTTATTTCTTATTTTTTCTGCTTAACTTAAATACAAATATCATTACCTCTGTGCATTTCTTCCTTGTGTCAAACCTAACGGAATCTGTTTTTTGTTTTTCGTAACTTTTCCAGGAAGCAACAGCAGCCACAAGTGGAAAGAGGAGATTTCTCTCCCTGTGGAACGCCTAATGGCCTGGATTCTAGAGACCCTTTTGATCTCCAACTTGGTAAGGCAAAACCCCAGTTTTTGTTTTGAAAAAAAGTTGGTGTCTTTAATTTGTTTTCTTACACTGCTTTCATACTTATTGGTTTGGTTTGTTTTAATTTTTAGGAGCAAGGATGTTTTACAACTCTCAAGACATGTTGTGGAGAAGGAAGTTGGAGGAGCAAGCTGAATTGCAACAAGCGCTTGAGCTTCAAAGCCGAAGGCTAATGGGCCTTCAGCTTCTCGATGTGAAGAAGCACCACCACCCTCGGGCGCTGTCTGTGGGCAGTCCTATTCAATCCCCAACTCAGTCTCACAACTTGTTCACTCAAAACCTTGTGCTGTCTTCAATCCAGAACAGCTCAGAAATCCAACTTGGTAAATTAAACTTGTCACCATCTTTTTCACCTTTCTTCGCTTTGTTTAAAGACTAAACCTAATCAATGAGCTTAACAATAAAGACTAAACCTAATCCATGAGCTTAACAAAAGTTCAACCGGGTTGGTGCAGAGAACTGCTCCACGCCAACCCTTAATCCTGCAGATCAGCAGGCGGCTGCAGCTAAAGACTCGGTGGCTGCAGCCGCGAACAATGATGAAAATGGCATTGACAAGGAGAGCCCTCATGATAAAGTTGGTGATTTGCTGGAAAGGTAATCAACATTCTTGCATTGTCATGATCATCACATTAGTAAAAAAAGGGAAATTAAAGATGCAAACTTTTTTTGTTGGGTTTGATTCCAAATTGGGTTTTTTTTTTTTTTTTTTTAATTTCATAATTGAGTGCAGTTTGGAGCACAATCTCCCAGATAGTCCTTTTGCATCTCCAACCAAAGCAGGAGGAGATTACCATCACATGGGTGCTTTCTCTGGTTATGTGGTGCCAAATGAAGCCAACAATATTGACTCAGATCCTTCGTTAGCTGCTACAACAACTACTATTACTACTTCCTCTAGCATGAACTTGTCCACTTCACTACTTCCATCATCTGCTTCCACCACATTGGACATGGGATCTTTCAAGTCCTTCAATTGCCAAATACCAAGGTTATTTTATTTTTATTTTCTTATTCTTTATTTTTGCCCTTTGCTTTGGATACCCATTATCAAAATCTTTAGCTGCAGATTTTGGCAGGCAGATATGTCACTATCTCATAATAATAATAACAACAAAGTTGGGTTTTTTTTTTTTTTTTCCTCCTCATATTCAGGTTTTCTTCTAGCCATGGAGCCATAGGCATGTATGCCGGCACCGCCGGTGGTCCCAAGTGTCCGGTTGGAATTTAGCTCCCTAGCTATTAAGGTAAAACACTTAATAAATTTTATTATTTATCTTGGCTTCTCTTTCTCTGAGAATCTCTGTTGGAGTAATACGTCCATGATAATAAAAAGTTGAAAAAAAAAAATGAATCCTATGTTGTTTTGACAGTGTTGTAAATAGGGATTACCTTGACAATAATAATAATAGTAAAGATTGACCTTTTGTTCTGATTTGTGATTTGTTTTGTTTTTCCATACTTGCAGGAAGAATGGTAAGAATAATAACCAAAACAAAACAAAATTTGTAGAGAATCACCTAGAGCGACGGTCCATCATGACCGCCACCACCACCACCACCACCATCATCATCATAAATACCATACTACTTACTACCATACAAATTCAATACGTTAAGAAAGGAAGTAAAAAGGAAAGTGGGGTCAGCCAAAGCCATTTCCTTTTTCTTTGTTGTTTTTTATTGTTAATTGTTGTACTATTTTCATCATCATCTCCCAATTTCTTCTGTTGCTTTTGAAGTTGAACCACAGGTTAAGAAAAAAGAAAAGAGAAAAAAAAAAAAAAGACAGAAAAGAATTTACACTACTAAAAAATTTTGTCTAGTTTGTGACTCCTGTCACCATGTAATTCTCAAATCAACCCCTACCCTTTTCCCAAAATTGTTTCCCCCGAATGAAACAGAGAGAACCAAAAAAAAGCCCAAATCTAGCGTAGTCTGTTTTTAGTCTTTTATATGTTTTTTAGGTTGTAAAATGTGATCCAAAAATATTTGTATTGAAGAAGAAGAGAAGTTTGTGGTAAAAAAGAAAAAAGGGCAGGTTTGTGACTACAAGGAAGATTCATATAGCCCCTTAAAGGGTTTGTTTGAAAGGCATTGAAGGGAGTTTTGGAAAAGAAGGGAAGCTAAACAAGCAAAGGAAAGAAGTGCCAAATTTGGGATTTTCTATAATTACATGTGTTTACTGCTATTTGTAGTGTTTTTTTTAATTATTGTTGTTATTATCATACAAGGTAATGGACCTTTCTAGATTATTACCAAACAGAAAGGAAGATTTTAGAATAGGAAGAAGAAAATGAGAAAGGAAAGAAAGGTCAAAAAAAAAAAGCGGGGTATTTTTCCAATTTCTTATCGGGTCTATTTCCCTCTTCTTCTTTTGCTTTGTGATTTTAAGAAAAATTCTCCTCCCCACTCAACACAAGCTTCAAACTTTTCCTTTTTTTTTTTTTTTTTTGGTTTTGCATTATTAGAGGGCCCATGGGTCTTCGTCTTTGACCTTTGCCATTCATGGAGGTGAGGGGAGAAAAAAAAGCAGTCTGGGGTCCACAAGGCACGATGTCACATGCAGTTGCTGCTGACAGTGCTGCTTTGTGGGTCCCTTTTAATTTATCTATTGCCAGATTGTACGTGGGCCCTACACTCCTAAACCCCACCCATGTGAGTGATGCCGCTACGTGTGCACATTTCATGTATACATTACACCTATGTACACATGACCTATATATGCATATATATATTGGTGTATGTATAGGTGTGCGCTCTCTTTCTTCACAGATCGAAAGGTACATGGTGATGCCTACACGTATGACAAAAGTGCACGGATACAAAGAGAATCCTTACGGCTCTGTGGGCTGCTTGTGAATGTGTGACATAAAAAAAAAAAAAAAAAAGAAAAAGAGAGAAAAAAAAGAAAAGAAAACTGACTTTTTTCTATGTCTGTCTCTGATTTTCTTTTTTCTTTTTTTTTGAATTTTTTTTTTGACTATTGCGTTGGAGTTTGTAACTAAAGATGGAAAAGTGAAAAAGGGGGAAATTTAACGGTCTCGGTAAAAATGTCCTTTCAGATGGTAAAACTTAGGTTCAGGATTTGACACGTTGGTTCATTCACATTAGGTCACGTGCAATTTCCTGGATGGTGCAGGGGGCGTTTGGTTTGTGAGAAAATTGAACACCAGTTCGTACCAAAATCATTATTCCATCAGTCCTGCTCTCGAAGTTGAGATTTTTTTTATGTGAATTTCTGTTTTAATTCTTAGATTGATTTTTTAACAGCTAAGACTTTTGATTAAAAATAGTTTTATGTTGTGCCTTGTAAATATTTAGGGTTTGTTTGTTTTACGAATTGGAACGACTTTTTATATTTAAATTTTTTGTATGTTTGGTTGTTTCTTTTAAAATTTAAATTAAATAAATCATTTAAATTAAAGTTTTTAAAGTTTTACTTTATTCTTAAAATCTTTAGACTTGGATATGTTTGTTACAGTAATAGTTAAATTTTTTTTTTTTATATTTGAACAAAAAAAAATCATAACTTCTTTATTTCATATCTAATTGAAACGATTCTTTTTTCATTGCGTTCATAATAAAGAGATGAATAAATCAAATCCATATTTTTTAGGATCATTAAAATTAATATTTTGTTAGAGTTGCTAATAAATCAAAAAAAATTTCACTATCTATTCAAACACAAATTTTGATTTTATTTCCTATTCAGATTAATATTTTAAATATACATTCAAACGTCAATTCATATAACAATTCAAATCACCAATTGAAAATCACACATCAAAATAATCCAAATCAACACAACTCAAATCTATTCACCAAAATGACCTTTAACTAGGGCTGTACAAAAATTGCTCCGTACCTGTCAACTTCCCTCGCCTGCGTCCACGTCCGTCAATCTCGAAAAAAACAGGTTTACGTTAGCAATCCACTGGCGAGCAGGTTGAACCCGCCCACCAATATATTCAGGCGGGCGGGTTTGGTTTTAAGTTTTTGAGGGCTGGTTTAACCCGAACCCGTCCGCCTATATATTTAAAAAAAAACTTATCATTTATTTGATTTTGTTCTTATTTTAGAGATGATTGAACAATCCAACACTCCAAATACGTGCTCGGCTGCCTCTTGACATATTGGAAGCTAGAAATTCTCCGATTATTTTATGAAGTGATCAAAATTCAAATCAAGTAAATTAGTAGAGAAATGCCCTAAAAAGAAAAAGAACACTTAATTTTGTTCATCATTTCATTTGTAGCATTCTATTATTTTCGAACTAGTGAATAGGCTTTAATCTTTATGGACTCTTGACTTTGTTCATCACTTCATCTGTAGTTGATGTTTCTTGTTGCAGTGAATGATTATGTTTCTTAATTTGTACTTTTGAATATGGTCACTGTCTTTAGGCATCAAACTTGCTTGTTATTGGGAATGCTTTATGTATTATCATCTTATATTTTCTACAAACTTTCTTCACTTTTTTTAAAAAAGGTCTAAAAAATTATATTATGCAACAACATAGGTCTAAACCGCCTCAACCCTCTCGCACCCACCCGTAACCACCTAAAACCAAACCGAAACCACCCGTCATGTGGTGGGCGGTTTGTGGGTTGGTTAATTGTCAACCTGTCATCCAAAAAAACAACACCACACCCCCCCAAAAAGGGTCAAACCGTCCGTTGTTCACCTCTACCCTTAACCTTCACTAATAGATATGACGGTAAAGTTAATCTATCAAAAAAACACTTCTTATTGGTCGAGAAAAATTGCATTCCTATATTCTCTTCACTTAAATGGCATGTAGTGGCACATAATATTCTGCCTAAATTTTAAATCAAACATAAGAAAAGGGTTATTTTTGTCATATTAGATAGATCCAAAACGGTTTTCAGTCTAGCAATTAAAGTAAAATTCTATGTAAAATTTGCGTCAAGGTGAAAATGTAATTTGATGGAAAGTGTTAGGATCAACCTTTGAATGATTAAAAAATTAATTTGAGGGCGCGTTTAAAAAAAAATTTGTTCACCGGTGAAAATTAAAAAAACAAAAAGAAACACGTACATTCATAAAAATAATGTATATGGTTCTTTGTATTTGCAATCATGGGAGCAAAAGAAATTTTTAATAATGAAGACGA
The DNA here is from genome assembly GCA_025403435.1 of Artocarpus heterophyllus. Taxonomy (NCBI): domain Eukaryota; kingdom Viridiplantae; phylum Streptophyta; class Magnoliopsida; order Rosales; family Moraceae; genus Artocarpus; species Artocarpus heterophyllus. The sequence goes on along the minus strand of CM046345.1, from coordinate 1,537,033 downwards.
GTGTTGTCCAAGTTGCATGATGCAGACGTTTTCGGCTCCCTTTAAATTAAAAGACAGAATTAAAATGACTTACGGTTCTACAAAAATGATTAGGGAGAAGAACAAGTAATTTGGTTCTTTTTAGGGTTTGAAATTGATAATCTTGGATTGGATTATCAATCATGAGGTCTAATTATGATTTGTTTGAAAATTGAGTTATGCATGATAGTTCGCAAATAAGAATAAATAAATAAATAAAGTAAAAAAAATAAAAAATATCTGTTTATAGTTAAAGAATGGCATTGATTGTGAATGATGAAAATATGATCACGTCCAATTTGCAATATCTAATTTGTATTTTGAGTGTTTATAAAGCTCCTAATGCTAATTGTTTTAATGATGAACTTTGAATTAGCATAACTAGTAAGTTTAACATATGGCACTTCACATATACGTGATGTTTTTACATGAATAATATGCCTTGCACCTTATAATTTAAGGCTAAGAAGCACATCAAGAGCAAGTATACAAACGATGAGATTCTCATATTTTTCGTGTTAGTTTTACGAAGAGAAATTTTATATTAAATTTGTTATAGATATTGATATGAAAGTCAAGTTGACCCATCATATAACGTTATGTCTTCTAACAGTTCAGGTCGTTGTGGGGCTATAGACACGTGTCTATTATGAAATAACTTACCAAAGAAGTCAAATAATAATCTATTAGTGTTGTACTATCAATCGAGCATGCCAGATTTTTTTCCTTTGCATGTAGCATTTGGAAGAAATAGACCGGTGGTTATAGAGGGGGAAAAAGGGATCATGGGCGGATGCTATAAATTGTGATGAGTGATTAAACATTTGGAGAAGAAGAGGATCCTAAGTTAATAAAAGATTAGGAGAAGATATTTATAGTCAAGAATGAGAGTCACATTTCAATTAAAATAAAAAAGAACGGTTGTCAAATATATATGATATATCTAATGCTATAGGCCACCATGTTTGTCAGAGTGTTTTCATCTACATTCCCCCTTTTATGTTTTTCATTGCTCAAAATATTTTCAAGGAACATGCGGATTTGCCACAGTACAATTTTTTCCTTTTTTTTACTCAATTTTTTTTTCACATTTACACTACCAAAAATTTTGGGTGACAATTTTGAAATCAAACGGCTGAGTTTTATTTATTTATTTTTTCTTCTAGCGAATACATGCCCATCTACTTGTTTTTACATAAGTAGAATAAATGATTAAAAAAAAAACCTTATTATGTGCTACATGATAAAAGAAACACTTTGCACACTATCACGAAGTAAAATTTATAACTAGTTAAGAACACAGTTAAAACTATATTTTGTGGTTCTAATCAAAATTACTATAATATTTTCTCTCAAAAAATTTAAAACAAAAAGTTGATGCAATTTTAACCGCGTTCACAAACTTGAATTTGGAGGTCACGAGTTAACCTAGCTGCACATGATCAAGCATAAAAAAGGGGTTAAAAAATTGTACAGTTGCTTTTCCCGAAATTATGTTCTTCTTCTTGCCCACGTCCTATCTCAATGTCTCATATTGAATTATCTTCACGGATTTTATTATAGAAGTTTTAGAATTAATGAAGCTTAATATAAAAGGCACTGGTTTTGAGAGACAGGCTTAGAAAATATCCAGGGTTTCTATTAATGTATTATTCTATTATATACATATGCTAATTATATAAAAATAGATTAATTATATAGTAGGCAAAGTTTGTGTCAAGGGTTATTATATGATTATAATACTTGCTAGTACTTGCAACTTGTGATTTATTATTATCGTTAATCAGATTGATTAAAATGATTTTTTTTCCCCAAAACAGTATTAGTGCTGAGTTGAGAGAATTTATATTATATAATTAAGTGTTTCTTTATTAAATAATCACCTATTTGCAATTAAGCAGATTTTAAAGAAATTGTCAAGTCATTGCTTTCTTTCTTTTTCTGTAAACTCTTTAAGTTAAAAAAAAAAAAAACATGTTACTGTTTTTAGGAGAACATAACTTATTTAAGAATCAATCTATTGTTGAAACGAAACGTATATTTATTAATCAGACGACTACTAATTAGTAGCTCTAGTTAAATGATGCTTTCAAAAGATATTCATTCTGATTGAATTACAAAATTTGACCTTTATGTCTTTTTCATCTTTCATTTACCACTTGAAGCCATGCTTTTCTTCGCAGCTTATCCTTAATTAACATTTTGTGGGCGCGTGTTTTTTTTTTTTTTTGGCACTATCAATAGACTCAATTTCGTTGTCCAACTTTTAGTGTTTCATTGTCTAATCAACCCTTATACCATGTTATTTAAAAAAACAAAAATACTTTTATTGTTTTTTAAAGTTTGAGTCAATTAAATAACATGGCATAATAAAGCATAATATAGTTGATTAATAGTCTATATATAAGACACCGAAGTCTGACCCAATTGCTAGGTTTTTATGAGTCTTTTAAGAGTTACACGATAAAAACCGAGGTCTTCCATTTTACCATAAAGGTTCAATCTTTGGATCCTAAACAAATAATAATAATAATAATAATAATAATAATAATAATAATAAGGGTGGGTCTATTGCCATCCCATTCTACTTTTCTCACACTATTTCTTTAACCACCCATTAATTAATTTTTAAAATTTGATTATTACTTGTTAAGCCCCTTTTGAATTTCCAAAAAAGTCCCTACCCCTAAATTGTATTTGTTTTTTCTTTTTCCACCCTATCTTTCTCTTTTTTTATTTTAAGGTAAGATGAACTTCCTTCCATCCTTTTGTATCAAACATCAAATAAGATCCTAGTACGCGAAGTTAACCAAATGAACGCGTTGTTCTTGCACTTTTATTATATGACCAATAAATTATATAGAAATTTTGATCTTTTCTTCAAAAAAATCGTAAAAAAGCTCATAAGGAATCATAAAACTCAATAATTATATGAGATCAATAGTAATAAGAAAATTTTGAATATATATATATATATTCAAAATTTAATAAATATATATACATATATATATATATATATATATCAAGGAATCGTAAAACTAAAAGGGAAAATTAAAACCAAAACTAAGAGTAACAAGAATTGTTTGATATAAAGAAATGAATATCTTAAATATTAGAAGGAAGGCAAAGACATTAGAAGAAAGGTAAACTGATGAGAGTCGTACATAACAACTGGGAATTTTAACAAATTGTTTTATAGGGTGGGATCAATATGAAAATCGTACTGAATGAAGAACAAGAAAAAAAAAAACAATGTAGATAAGAAACAAGATTTGAAAAAAATAATCTCAAACACCCACTTCTTATTCATCTTGAAAAAAAAAAAAAAGGGGCAAAAATAGTTTTTAGATAATGTGTTTTTAGGTGGTATGTGTAATGAGTACTTTTTATATATATATACATTTGTCCTTAGAAGTGATTTTATTAATGAGTAATTCACTAATAAAAAATTTTATTAAAAAATGATACGAGAAGAGTAGAATGAGGGGTGTCAATAGAACTACACTAATAATAATAATACTAATAATAAAAAGGGAAAGGAAAGAAGAAGAATCATCAAGGGAAAGGAAAGAAGAAGAATCATCAATCATATAATTCTTTCTGGTAATTGTCCCCGTCTTTTTTTTTTCCTTAGTTTACGTATTTAGTGTCTCATATGATGTGAATTAACTAACCATAAATTAAAAAAAAATGTTTTTAATTACAGTTTTAATACTTTAGAGTTTGAGTTCATCAAGTTACGAGGTATATATTTATAGTTATTTAGGTATTATTTAAGGCATCAAAATTTGATCGTCATCTGAATAATCAAATTTACTAATTCTCTTTTGACTCAGGTAGGATTCGGATTCACTATCTAATTTTTGGTGTTCCAAACGATGCTAACCAACTACATTATTTATACCACATCATTTGAAAAAACTTCTTTTTAATTAAATTTTTCTTACTTTAGAGTTTAAGTCTATCAAATAACATTACATAATCTAGTTGATTAGACCCTACTTAAGACACCAAAATCTGATCAGGATATCGATCGCTTTTATTAATGCCCTTTTCACATAGCCTAAAAGTGCAAGTCTAAGAGTCACACGATAAAAACCAAGGTCATCCTTTTTACCTTAAATGTTCAGTCTTCTCTTTGGATCCAAAACCAAAAAAAACAAAAAAAAAAAAAGGGAAAGGGAAGGGAAGGGAAGAAGGAGAATAATAATTCCATTCTGGTAAATGTTCGGTCGTGTTTTGTTTGTTTCTTAGTTTACGTATTTCCCAGAAGGAGCAAAAGCTTAGGGGGTGTTTGGTAGTAGTAAGAACCATTTAGTTTCCACCACAATTTCAGTTATGAACAGTGTAAAGCTTTCATATGCTACAGTAACAATAAAAAAATATGCTACAGTATAAACCTCTCACATGTTACAATAAAAGTGGTTCCCACCACTGATTTCTATCACCCTTCTAAACACCCTGTTAGTTATTTTAGAGTCACACATATTACACTAGACAGATTAAAATCTACATGGGCTCCCCAATATTGGAGTTTTCCTAGCCACATACTTATATTTTGTTTCTCTTAGATGTGACCCTTTGAATGAAAAGAGATATCAATCATCATGCATGTGACTCTCCGTATAATATCATTCCCTATCTCCTAATCCCAATTAATTGACATACTATTTTCAAAATAACATTAATAATAACATACTCTATTCCATACAAACATCAATGCTATTCCCAAACCCAACTTTAAAGTGGTCCTTGGCATGAAAATGCCCACAATTCGAAGGACTGCAATTGCATGAACACATAAGGGAAATTATATGTATAAATTAAGACCTGAAAAAAAAAAACACCATGATACGATTTTGCATACTTTTTTTTTCTTTTTAATTTGATGTAATTTTTGACCAGAAGTAACAGTAAAAAATACTACACTATTTATAAGTAGATGATGGGTAGGTCATCTATCTAAATAACATGGTTTGATTTTTATTGATGGTCGAAAAAAAAAATCCAATGTACTCGTGTAAATATGAGATTTATTAATTAATTTAGTTGGAAAATGTTAAATTGCTAAGTATATGTGAAATTTATTAATAAATTTAGGCAATGGATACGAGATTTATTCAATAAATTTTATATTTACCTATTTACTACCAATGAGAAAATTAGATAGCATGATGTCGCAACTTTTATATATATTTATATTTATGACACGAATTTTTTGTTGTTGGGATTAATGTTTCGCTTTGTTGGCCTTTGACTGCTTCATTTATATGGCACAAGTTATAAACTTTAATAGTCATGGTATAAATCTGAAGCCGAGGTCTTTTTCAGTATTTCTCGAAATTTCTCCTTACTAATTTATTTTGGTCCGAGAATATGAAATTTATAAGACCAAAAAAAATCAACAATTATCCTCCTTATGGAGGAGCGCAACCTTTTCTAAAATGCTCTTAGATTCATGGCATATCTTTTCTTGTTCTAAAATCAAATGTAGAGCGCACAGGACTAAAGATACTAAAGATGAAGACCTAGTTCCTCAGCTTCCCTCTCTCTCTCTCTCTCTCTCTCTCTCTCTCTCTCTCTCTCTCTCTCTCTCTCTCTCTCTCTCAATTTCTCCTTCAGAAAATCAAAATTGTAGTGGGCCTCTTAAGGTCCATATGTGGGTCTCTGTGAGTTGTAGACCATGATAATGGAGTTAACATAGCTTGGCCCCTTAGACAAACCCAACAAAGTATTTAAATTCTGGCCTTCCAAATTTGACTCCAAAATCAAAGAAAAAATTACACCAAATGGTAAAATTTTGTGTCGAAATTGAAATTTAATTTTTTTAAAATAGCAATAATTATTTAGTAATTATCATAATGATATCACATTTAGTACTATAATTAAATAGTAATTATTCTAATGATATTTGTAATACCCGAGTTTTTAAGCTTCTTGCTTAGAGTTAGAAACTCATGATTTGAAGATTCGAGGATGTTTAAAAGCTTTAACAAGATTGAGGCAAGTCAATCATGAAGTGACAATAAGAGAAAGTTGGGTGTTGAAATACAGAGTTAGGTTATGACTCATTACTCTAGAAAGCACCAGGTGTCGTCACGAGACTGACAACTAACCTTAATATGATACATAGGTGCTAGGTGACATTCATGTAAGTTGGTTAGGTGGTTGGCATGCAACGTAACATGTGGCAAGCATGCAAAGAGACACATTGGTGCTAGGTGGCATGAATTGAAGGATATCATATGGTGAGCATACATGTCAACATTTGGCACACATATATAAAATGACACGTAGCAACATGTGTCGAGCTAGGATTTAAAGTGTGCATTATCGTGCTTATTCGATGCCTATGTATAGGAAGCTTGGTACTCATTTGTAGGAAACATAAATGTAAGAAAAAAAGAAATGGAAACGAAGAGAAGAAAGGAAATGAGAGAATAGTTTTCTCTCTTAAGCAGCTTATTGTAAGTACACATTTTCACTGCATCATTTGAACGATAATATGTTTCGAAAGTATGTTTTTAATTTACATTATGATGATTATGAATATGATTAAGAATATGATATGTACACGGTTTGACATGTTTTATGAAAAGTGTTTTTGTGTATGGTGTGAACTCTTATGCTTTTAATAAACCAACGAAAGTTAATGTTAAAAGGGCCAAATCTCTTAAGGGAAAGAGTTCCAATAGAAGGGCGAATAAATATGAAATAAGGGTTCTAATAACACGAAATTAGCATCATACAGAAAGGCCCTAAAGTGAAACTTAAAGATAAATATTTTAAAAGTAGGTTTACATGGTTTACTTCTGAGCATTCGCTTATATAGTTCTCATGATACACGTAGCTTCCAAGTAGAGATTTTAGTTGACTGAGCAAAAATAGTCTAAGATTCTATGACAAGTTTAAAGATTTTAAATGTAAAATTAGTGATTTCTAATATCTTGTACATTGAAAGTATATTATTTACAATAAAGGTTATTATTTTCATTTTGAGTGTTATTTTATTTTTATTAAGTTTTTTGTGATAAATATTATGAGTTAACATTTTTTCCTAAATTGATTGTTTTGGAGCTGCTAGCTTAGGAGGGGCATTATAATATCATTTTAACCGTATATAGAATATTCACAAATTGAAAAAATCATACCATATGTCAAGGAGAAATTACAATTTTACAACAAAAAATCAACCATATGCATTTTTCTACAATGTAAAATCAATCATAGCATAGTATTACTTATGCTACTATTTTACAATGAAAAATCAACCATATGCATTTCTCTACAATGAAAAATCAACCATAGTATAATATTAGTTATATATGCTACAATTTTACAGTGAAATATAGACCGTATGAATTTTTCTCTTTAACTAAGAACCGAGAAATTACACGAGATTGACTAGGAAAAACAATTATATCGTAAAAAAAGCTTGAGAGAGCGAGCCAAAGAAATAATTTATAGTTGGCAATAGAGCATGATAGTTACGTGTAGACTCTACACGGTAAAAGCCCTTTCATTCAAATTAGGGTCATTATTGGCGGCATACGGTAAGAGTCAACTCAACACATATTAGGGCATGTTAAATGGTTTCTAAATGTCTTATAAATAGTTTGAAAATTTCCAAATAAAATAGTTTAAAAATCGTTTGTGACAAAAAGAGAAGCATTTTCAATACATGTTTTTCTTTCAATTCATATACACTTATTAACCTTTTAAATAGAAGAACCTCTGCCAAATGATAGCCATGTTTTTCTCTATTTAAACTTATCATATTCATATATTATAAAACATGTACTAAAAACATAAGTAAAACAATAAACATTATAGGTATATTGGAGTAGATGGTCTTTGAGTTATTTAATAAGTGACTGTTTGGTCCCCAAACGCCTCTCAAACTCTTTAATTGGGTGGAAATAACACCTTTTCATACACGTCTGTTAAATTTCTCACAGAATTGAGCAGATGACCAATGGCGTGGCCTCTTTTATCAATGAAATAATTGAAATGCCCCCATTGTAAGAAGAAGCTCAATATTATTCTGTAACACCCGTATTTTTAATGGGCATGATTTTGTAAAGTTTAATGAATAAAATGTGACTATTTAAAATTACTAAGTTGTTTATGATCATTAAAAAAAAATGTCACTTTAGTATTTTCTTACCAAGTCTTCCTAAGAAACATTCAAAATTTACCAATACTTACTTCTACCAATCTTGTCTCCCTAAATTATTGCTCAATTATGTAGCCTTCTTCTCATTTTGCTAAAGGTCTCCGAAGGGGACATTGAATTATTTTCCCTCAATTCATAGAAAACATGGAGATATTTTCTCAACCACCTATTTAATTATTTCATCATCTTCTTTCATAATTCACTCCAATTGTCCCCTCAATTATGTTGGCATTATTTGCTAAAAGTCTCCATGGGAGACATGATGATATTTTCTTTTAATGCTCTTTTGTTTCTTCTTACAACTTTCCCCCGTAAACATCCCATTCCTCTCAAGCATTTTGATATCTTTTTATTTAACCATCACCACCTTCTTCTCTAGTTTCTCATTCTCTCCCTTTCTCACTTCAAATTCTAACTAAAGACATAGAGCACAAAGCTCCCTTTGTGGCCAAGGCAATTATAATCCCTAACCATGGTCGAGGCGGTTTTAGAGTTAATTCAAGCTTGATTGTTAACCCGAACTTTGGTGCTTTTCAAAGAAGTTTTGAGGTAGGTTTTCTTTAATCTAAACTTAGTTTTTAGTATGTATTTTCTCCATGTCTAATGCATAATTTTCGTGTTCAAAATTCATGCAAATTTCTAGTTATGTTAACATGCATCCTTGAACATTTATGAACAAAAACTTGAGTCTTGAGTTACAACCCACAACCAACTTTTATTTTGGTTTGATAACAATGTTAGAAACATGTTAGGAATGTTTAAAACCGGTTTCCATAACTTTAAGATTGATGTTCTAATGTTTTGAGCTTAAAGAGCAAACTTAAGCATGTTTTCATCATTATTTACAAGAAATGCTAGAGATATAATTTGATAATGATTTTGGTATAAAACTCATGAGAATATGTTTATTGTGATTATATAATGCATGTTGCATATTTTGGAATGGTTTTGAGATTTTAAACAAGGATAATATGCTTTAAGTTAAAGAAAAATTTGACATCCCATAAACTTTATAATACCTCTATGGGCAGTGGCTATTTCTTAAAATTCTGGAGTTAAATGAAAATGAATTTTGTAAATTAGTTTCCATATTTAAAAAGTAGACATCCTAAGCTTTCCAACGAGCTATCATGAGCCTAAATCGGAGTTGTATTTTAATTTCTATGAATTTTTCAATTTTCGGATTAGAAACTAGTAAACCTGCCAGTGGTAATAAACCACCCGTCTATCTTAAGTAAACCACCTGTTAACCCGTATGTTGATTGTAGATAGTGAACCCGTCTTTTTGCAAAAGTATACCACCAAGTTGCCATGGTATACCAGCTGTTAACTTGAACCAAAAACCCAACTTTGCTCACCTTCTAGTCTCTTAATGTCTTACAACCTTTCCAATACTATCCTAAATGATTTATGAATTCTTATTAGAGACTAAAACATATAAATTGCTTGTATGTATTTTATATTGTGTTTAAGATACAAATTGTTTACTTGGTTTTTAAAGAACAATTGCATAAAAATACTTTAATGGCACTAGTAGACGGGTTTACACATAATTCACTTATGAATGTGATTATACGTTGTGCTTTAGTTTTAATTGTCCTTATGCATGCCTTAGGGTCAAAGATGTGTGGAGCTAACGTTAATTAATTCCAAGATTAAAAGTTTGTTGTTAAGCTTTGAAGGTAGGGATTCTATTACTCATCTTTTGTGAGGTTTTTGGTAAATTAAATTTGTTTGTTTTATGTTGTAAAATATGTATATTGTATAGCAAGGAATATAATGATTTGACATATACTATAAATTGAGAAGCATTGTTAGAAAATTGACTCTATAAATAAAAATTGAATACAAAGGAATAGTGAGATGTAAAAAGGGCGGCGGTTACGTCCTTGGGCACGAATACCCTAAAAGGTAAAATAGGGGGAAGGTGATGACGCTTCCTTGGGTTGAAAGTCCCAGAATACACTGTACAGGAATCGATTTGATGAGGACTCGGGGCTTGATGTCCCCTCACCGGAACACCCTTGGAATGTTTATAGGGTGATTAAGTGCGCCCATTTGGGTTTCGATGAGTTGAGTGATACTCTATTTAACATGGATACCTAAGAACAATGATGATTGGTAATATTTGTATAAATGTGTAATTATGAAACTTGGTAATGATTAACTATGGTATCCACAAGATGTGATCATAATAAACCTCATAATCTGGAATATGATGTAACCTACTAACCATGCAGTTTTAATGTGGTAATGGATAAACCATAAGGTGAGTCATGATTTTCCTACTGGGCATGTCGATGCTCATCCCTATCATATCTTCATATCTCAGGTGGAACTCAGTGCAACATATCTGAAGAGGAATAGGCGAAAACAATCCTGCTGTTTTCGTGTTAGAAGACCTTGTTTATTTGTAACTTATCTACAACATGTAAGAGTTGTATTATTTTTTTATGGCTGTGTTAAGTTATTTGGGAATTGTACTATGGTGATGATGACTGTAATATATATATTTGATGCTACACTAAAAACTGTGGTTTGTATTTAAAACGTTTATTTTTATTTTTCTTGTTGTTTAAAGACCCATGGGCATTGTTTAATTGATTTAAATAATATAAAATTTAAAATTATTTTTATTTATTTAAAACTGTTAACCCCCACATAGGGGTGTTACATATTCTTTTTTTACAGACCCAGTATTATTTATTTTATGAAAAAAAAAAACATTGCGTTTGCCTTTCACTTTCTTCCTCCAAACCTGTAAGGTGTGTTAGTAAATTTTTTAATTATGCAAAGCAAACCCTAATATTGCATAAACATAATGTCAAGATTTTTGAATTATATGATTCTCACATAACAATAATTAGAGAAGAAGACATACCTTGATCCATGATAAAACTTGATGAGAATGATTGATCACAAGAGGCCTTTGAAGAAAACTGTGTTTCTCTCTCTTAACCCATCTTAGTTTTAACAGAATACTTTTTTTGATGGAGAGAAAAATATATTGTTAATGGGTAGAAAGAGGACCAGTTTCTATTGAGATCCTTTTATAACTCACATACCATTAATGTGTGCAATCAATAGAAAATATCTCCCTTATGACCAATAGGATTTTGACACCTAAAAATTATTAAACCATAATTATTGTTCTTTAAATAAATAAGACAACTAATAGGAATATGACTCGTTGACCACAATTAAAAATATTTAACATTCTCTCACCTGGTCCATGTGACATTATCCAACTTCTTGGTTTAATAATAGAACATAATGCACAAAATATAAACTAAATCCCTTCATAAATTGGTCAAATTATAAATCACTATTAAGTAAAAACTAATGAGGATTATAGCGGTTATATGTCATTAGATCGACATAGTCTATTTTTATGTATTACAATTCAGTTCTACACTTAATATGACCTGTAATGAGAGATATACCATAATGGTCCAACAACAATGTCTTTGTCAGAAACAAATCTGTTATATCAACAAAATACATTCATATATATACAGCAACTAATATAATGAAATAGGATGCATTAAAATATTAGAAACATAAATTAATTGAGCTTAGAGTGTCAAATACATAAAGAGCATAAAACATAATCATAATGTCAATAATGGTTTTCAATAATGCTCATTCTTTCGACATGTTCATTAAATGTCTTTGGTGGCAACCTTTTTGTCAACGGATCTGCAATCATGAGATTTGTGCTAATGTGTTCAATTAACACTCTTTGTTTTTGAACTTCGTCTTTAATGGCAAAGTATTTCAATTCCATATGTTTAGCACCTCGTGAATACTTGTCGTTTTTAGAGAAAAAGATTGTTGCTGAATTATTACAATAAATTTTCAACGGCTTAGCAATGCTGTCAACAATTCCAAGTCCTAAAACAAAGTTCTGCAGTCATAATCCATGAACAGTGGCCTCAAAGCATGCCACAAACTCAGCTTCCATAGTCGATGCGATGATGACAGACTGCTTTGCACTCTTCCATGAGACTGTTCCTTCAGCCAAAAGGAACGATTAGTCAAATGTGGATTTTCTTGTATCAACACATCCATCATAATCTGAATCTGAATATCCTATCACCTCAAGATGATCGGATCTTCTATAAGTGAGCATGTGATCTTTTGTTCCTTGCAAGGATCTTAACAACTTCTTTGCAGCTTTCCAATGATCCAATCTTGGATTATTTTGGTATCTGCCCAGCATTCCAATGGCAAAATTGATGTCTGGCCTAGTATAGGTCTGAGCATACATCAAGCTACCAATGATAGAAGCATATGGAATCCGTTCCATTTCTTTGCGTTCCAATTCATTCTTTGGACATTGCATAAGGCTCAATTTATCTCCTTTCTAAATTGGAATGACACTTGCAGAGCACTTTCTATTTTCAATCACTCTAGAACTTTGTTAATATATGCTTTTTGAGACAATCCTAACAATTCCTGTAATCTATCACAGAATATTTCAATCCCAATCACATAGGATACCTCACCTATATCTTTCATTTCAAAGTTCTCAGAAAGGAATTTCTTAGTCTCATGTAATAAGCCAAGATCATTAGTAGTAAGCAAAATGTCATCAACATACAGGATCAAAATTATAAACTTGCTCCCACTAACCTTCAAATATATACATCGATCAACAATGTTCTCCTAAAATCCTAAGGAAGTGATGATATCATTGAACTTAAGATACCATTGTTGGGAAGCTTGCTTAAGTCCGTATATTGATTTCTTAAGTCTACACACCACGTGTTCCTTTCCTTTAACAACAAAACCTTCAGGTAAGTCCATATATACCTCTTCCTCTAAATTCCCATTTAGAAAGGCGGTTTTCACATCCATTTGGTGAAGTTCTAAATCAAAATGAGCTACCAATGCCATGATAATTCTAAATGAGTCCTTTTTAGAAACAGGACAAAAGGTTTCTTTGTAGTCAACACCGTCTTTCTGAGTTAAACCTTTGGTAACAAGTCTAACTTTATGTCATTCGATATTGCCATTAGAGTCATGCTTGGTCTTTTTGACCCATTTACACCCAACTCTTTTACAACCTGCAGGCAATTCAACAAGATTCCAGACTTTATTGTGATTCATTGATTTCAATCTTCTTTCATGGCGTCTAACCACTCAATAGAATCATCATTTTCCATGGCTTGTAAAAATAAAACTGGATCATCATCAATTCCTAAGTCAAATTCTGACTCTTGTAGATAAACCATATAATCATCAGAGATAGCAAATCTTCTTTGCCATTCAAACCTTCTAGATACCACCTCTTGTGGTTCATCCATTACGGGTTCTTTGGTTACAGCTTCATTATGGGGTGTTTCATCATTTATTTGTTGTTCTTAGGGGTCGTCTAAACGTTCAACAACTGTAGGAACAACAACATGAGAAGAAGTTTTAGGCAAAGAAATCTCCACCCTAACTTCTTGAATTTCCACTTTACGTGGTTCCACACTCCCACTGATCTCACCATTTTCAATGAACCTCGCATTTTTAGTTTAAACAATCCTTGTACTATGGCCAGAATAATGAAATCTAACCCTTTAGATTTTTCTAGATAAACAATGAAGAAACCACTGATTGTTCTTGAATCTAGTTTCTTTTCATGTGGATTATAAATTCTTACGTATGCTAGGTAACCCCAAACATGCAAGTGCCTTCCTATCTACAATTCAAAAGGAGTCTTTGAAACTGCCTTACTAGGAACCCTGTTCAACAAATACATGGCAGTTTTCAGAGCCTACATCCACAATGATAAGGATGAAGAAGAATAACTTAACATACTTCTAACCATATCCATTAAAGTACGATTATGCCTTTTCATAACACCATTTTCTTCTAGTGTACCTAGCATTGTGTATTGAGCACTATGCCATGCTTTTCAAGAAATTTAGCAAATGGACAAGGGCGTTGTCCAATTTCATCATACCTTCCATAATATTCACCACCTCTATCAGACCTGACAATTCTCACCTTTCTATCTAATTGTCTTTCAACCTCAACAATAAACACCTCTAAGGCATTTACTGATTAAGATTTCTCATGCAACAAATAGATATTTCCATAATGTGAAAAGTCATTAATAAAGGTAACAAAATACTTTTCTCCACCAAAAGATGGAACATCAAAAGGCCCACATATGTCGGTGTATATAAGTTCAAGGAGCTGTGTGCTTATTGTGGCCTTCTTCTTAATTGTGTGTTTTGTGTGTTTTCCCTTAATACAATCCATGCAAATGCCAAGATTAGTAAACTCCAAGTCAAGGACGATTTCATTCTTTACCAATCTTTGTATTCTTTCTTTGGATATGTGACCCAAACATTTATGCCACAAGTAAGCTATACTTTCATCCACTAAACCATGTTTAGTACCAACATTACAATGCAAAGTCAACAAAAACTCAGCAAAAAGATTATCAAGCTTTAATTTGTATAAACCATCACAAAGAACACCATAACCAATAAAATGATTATGCTTAAACAAACTGCAACATCCATTTCTAAACTTAAAAGAATATCCAGCTATATCAGGTTTTGACAAAGAAATTAAAGTACGAGAAACAAAAGGAATATAAAGAGTTTGAAAAAGATCTAAATGATGTCCAGTGTCTAAAATCAAACAATAAGTTTTGATGGCTTCAACTGGAGCTTTAACTCGGTTCCCCATAAGTACAAAATTTTTCATTTGCGTTTATGGTTTGGATCGTAAGGAATCCTGTATCGTACTTGAAACATGAATGGTACATCCAAAATCAATCCATCAAGTATTATAAGGAACTTTTGTCAAATTTGATTCGAAACATACGAAAGCACTATGCTTACCTTTACTTTCGAACCATGTCTTGTGTTTCAAGCAGTCTTTCTTGTAGTGTCCAGGCTTTCCACAAAAATGGCACACATCTGTCTTTTGTTCCTTCTTGTGGATTTGGGCAGATGATGCATTAACCTTTAGTGGTCCTTTATTGCCCTTTTGATTATTCTTTCCTGGTTTCTTTTGGGCTCCTGGCTGACCCATGAGATTAACTGAATGAGTTCCTTGTTTCTTTAGTCTTGCTTCCTCTTAAATAAGCAAAGTTTGCAATTCTGTCATATTCTATTTATCCTTTATTATATTGTAATTTTTTGGAATGGACCATACTGAAGAGGCAAGGAGTTCATAATGAATGTTATAAGAAAACTTTCATCCATTTTCATTCCTATGGATCCCAATCTTGCTGCTATGTTTATCGTCTTAGTGACATGCTCATGCACGATATGAGAACCACCAAACTTCATGGTAGTTAACCATCAGTGTCCTAGCAATTGACTTGTCTGCAGTGTCAGATTGTGATACACTTTTCACAGATTCCATAAATTTCTTTGCACTGTCAGTTTTTGGAATCGTTGACTTGATGTTCTCTGCTATTGTCATCCACATGAACATTAAGCTCAGTCTATTTGATCTCTCCTAAGCATCATAAAAAGATCTCTGTTCGGTACTGCTAGTGTCAGTAATAGCAGCAGACTTATCATGTAGGAGTGCCAAATCAAGATTCAAAATACCTAAGTGAAACTGAACTTGTTCAGACCATTCAGGAAAGTTAAGCCCATTAAACTCCATAATAGACGAAGCTTGCAAATGAAGAGAAACATGAGCAAATGCTGCAAATAGATAGAATGCTCACACGTTAATGCTTTGAGTCATAAATAAAAATAGGAGCAACTGCTGTAAATTGATAGAATGCTCACACGTTAATACTTTGGGTCATAAAAAAACACATAACATAGATTCAAATAACATTCACATAGGCATAAATGTACATTGAAGTTCTCCTTTGAGTGATCCAACAATTTACGACAATAATTGATGCGTATTATTATTATTTTAAATTTTTCCTAATTGGCAATTAAATATATTCCAATTAGACATGCTTGCAATCTTTGGATGAACTAAACATATCTAACTAAATATATCAATTAACCGTTGTTATGTTCATGATTATAAAATAACTAATCAACCTTTGGCGATCCTTAAATATTTTGTAATCAATAAACTTCAACATATCGATTACAAAGAAATATATGTCATCGTGTCATCTCATTAATAGCATCACATAATCACAGGTAATTGAATTTTATTTAATTTGACATCTATGAAAACATTCTAATTTGGCTACTTTGGTGACTAACAAATTATTCACAATATAGACATTAAATTAAATAATAATATTATAAAATTTAATAAACGTTAAACTTTAAGCTTTTGACTCTTTTATTTTAATTTAATTTATTTTAAAAAACCTTGATTAAATATGCAGAAAAAAGGAGAAAGAACAAGAATTTTGTGGGGATCAAAGTCAACCTCAGTCAACGGTCAACGTCGGTCAGCGACAACGGTCAACAGGTTGAGACTGGATCGGGTCTGGTCAACCCAACCCAGTTCCTTACCCAGTTCAGTTTTGGGCCCTTAAAGCTTGATGCCCAATTCGTTTTTCTTAATGGATTTGCCCATTGACCCATTTATTTTGGGTTGCTTTGCTTTAAGCACTTAGGCTTAAAGCCCAATTTCTTTTCAGACTTGGTCAATTGACCATATCATTTAAACACCCAGAACAGGGATAGGATCAAATCCCACGTTGATGCATGATTTCTTCCTCTTTTTTTTTTTTTGAATTTCAAACAAAATTCTTTTCAAAAAAAAAATCAAAACTTTGACTATGATAATCGCATACATTCAACCGTAATTAATGTTTTGATTTTTTTTTTTTAAATTATTGGCTTGAAAACTGCAAAACCATTTCCTTTCAATATCAAACGGAACTTGCAGCCATTAACACCTTGGGTTTGATTACCTTCAATAGTAACATTCAATAATATATATATCAAACAACATAAAAGTCCCGTCAGGACTTAAAATCGGGAAGCCATCATAAACCATTAAAACATGAAATATATATATATATATGTATATATATATATATAACAATATATAGATATACAGAAAAGGAAACTTTGAAGGCTTTGATCATCAAATTGGTAACGTACAGTGGAAGATTTAAAAATATTTCTTAATAATTCAATCAAAGAAAAAAATTAATAATCATTAATGAAAAATCATACATTCTAAAACCTATGGCTCGGATACACATGTTAGTAAATTCCTTAATTATGCAAAGTAAACCCTAATATTGCATAAACATAATGCCAAGATTTTTAAATTTTATGATTCTCATATAATAATAATTAGAGAAGAAGACATACTTTGATATATGATAAAGACTTGATAGGAATGATTGAGGCCTTTGAAGAAAATTGTATTTCTCTCTCTTAACCTCTCTTAGTTTTGAGAGAATACTTTTATTGATAAATATATATTGGGTAGAAAGAGAATCAGTTTTTATTGAGATCCTTTTATAATCCACGTGCCATCAATATGTGCAACAAATATAAAATATCTCCCTTATTATCAACAGGATTTTGACACATAATAATTATTAAACAATAATTATTATTTATTAAATAAATAAAATAACTAATAAGAATATGACACGTGCACTATAATTAAAAATATTTAACGGGGTGAAAGAGGCTCTGGATTTGCCGTCAAAGTTGCATAGCCGTGAGCTGGGCCACTTCTATCGAGCCTCCGTCGAGCCATTGCCAGCCCATTCCCATGGAAGCCTAGATATGTTTGGCCCAACAACTGCACCGTAAGCATCCTCCCACCACCGTTCAGATCCCTTCGCTAGCATCCTCGTCGTTTCGCACGCCCCCAACTCAGCCAATATCCATAAAACAGACCTCCCTCCTGCTGTCCTCCTCGGCAGCAGTAGCGTCACAAAGAACCCATTGAGCCCACCAACACCACGCAAGCTTCCTTTGGGGGATCCCCTTCCATTGGCCCCAGTCCTCGGCCTCCCCTTTCCGGCAGATTTTGACGAAAGGGCAAAAAAAAAATCCTAATCGAAGAAAAGTTCCCCTTTTTTTGACAAAAAAAAAACACGTTTTTTTTAGGCATTTAGATTGTTTCAGTTTTTTTTTAAAAAAAGACGAAAATAATTATAACGAGGAGATGAATCTCAACTGAGTGAAAAGAAAAAAAATTGAACTGTTTTCATACCCAAAAAGTATATTTTTTTGAGTCAAAAAACTGTTAAAAAAAAAAGATCATTTTGCCAAAATCAAATTTTCTTAAGTCCACTTTTCAAAATCCCTCCCCCTTTCCCCATGCACGCGAGGTCGTCGGCCCCGACACTGAGATCATAATGTTGAAATCATCTTCACTGTGTAATGTTCCCCACTATTTTTTTTTTAATAATCTCAAGTTCAGCACTGGATTTCTTAGAACTTTACTGGTAGTTACTAATTGAAACTTTCAAATTTTCTTTTTTTTTTTTCTTTGATTATCTTAGTTTCAGACAGATAAGGCAAAAACGAAACATAAAGTGGATCCTGATATTGTAGCCATGATAAGGGAAGTTGACTAGCTGTGTTCTTTATTTTTTTCCCAGATTTTTTGTTCTTTTTTTTATAAAATTTATTTTGTATTTTACTAAAATACCCTCCTAAATCAACTTAGTTGTATTGCACGTGAGCGAATCTGTTAAAGACTTAACCGAATTTAACCAAAAAGTGTTATTTGCACTTAATTAAAGAGTTTGAGGGACGCTCAGCTAAGATTAATATCAGGGACCAAACTTTCACTTACTATATAATTTAATTTAAGGACCATTTACGTCAATTAACCAAACATTATTGTTAAAATTGACGAGTATAAATATAATTTGATGATATAACAACAAAAAGAAAAAAAAATTGAGAACAAATAATTAAGGAGTGAATATACTATTTTCTCCTTTAACCCTTTTTCAAAATCTACAAAAGAACTTTAATAGGAGAGAGTATGATTAAGGATGAAGTTGAAAGGAAATTATTTAATAAAAAGTTAAGTTGGGATGGAGTGGCAAAAGACGATTCTAATCTAGTTGAGATATTCTAGTTTAAAAAAAAAATCTCTCTGTGGCTTGCTTTTGGATCAATAGTTATTGGAAAGAGATTAAATTACGAAATGCAAAGTTATTGATTGAAACGCAACAGTAACTATAATGCAATAACTATATATACACATGCATATATAACAACTTCACCATTTTTTAAAGAAATTAAAGCTTATCTAAAAAAAATATGATAAATTTTTTTATTTATTTTAGGTACTGAAATCAAAATTGTTGCATTTAGATTCTTATTTTATTTTTTTAAAATTCTGATCCTTAATAATACCTTGCTAATGGAAGGATCACAAGTGAAATAAAGTAATAAATGAGGGACCAAAGTAGAACATTTTAAGAATATTCTATTAAATATTTAACATCTAATTGATGGAGGGACTACAACTGAAATAAAGTAAAAGACTAAGGATCAAAATAGGACTTTTTAAACAACGGAGACTAAGGGTAAACTTAAAGGGACCTTCTACGAAATTAACCTATAATTTTAATGAAAATTAATTCAAACCATTTCTCAAACATGCTAGAAGAAACAAAAGTCTTCAAACTTTAATTCTTTTTTTTTTTTTGAGATTTACATAATAAAAATGAAGCCTAATGAAGAGAATTTGTTTGTTTTACTAAAAAAAATTACCTAAATAATACAAAAAAGTACCTAAATAATGCAATTAACTTCAACATTTTAAGACATTTATGAGTAATTAGTTAAGGTATTTCCTAGTTATAAGGACTTTCAGTTTTAAGGAGGCCTTATAAGGCAGTTACCCTAATTTCCTTACAGTTAAAGCCGGCACTTCATATGGTTTGAACCATTCCATATGAAATAATCGATGTGATCCCAATCATATACACGCAATATCACAATAACATCATTCATTACTACATTTTATATGTAAATCATACAATATTGAGATCACAAACAGCTGACTAATTATGGAGAAGTATTTGAGGAAGAACTTTGATTTGGATGCCAAAAGACCTTCCGAGGAAGCTCTCATGAGATGGAGATCGGCGGTCTCCGTCGTCAAGAATCCCCGCCGGAGGTTTCGCATGGTGGCCGATCTTGCCAAGAGAGCCGAAGCCGGGAGAAAGCGCACCAAACTTCAGGTTCATGATCGTTTTCACTTGATCTTTTCTAAAGTCGATCATGTCATTGATATCAATCATGATGATTGCTAAATTCTCAATCATAATTCAAAATTAATCTTAAATTTTAATTTTAGAGGTGCGTTATTATTTCTTTTTTGCAAGCGTATTCAATTTTATTTTTATATTATTGAAAATTTTAGGTTGATTAGATGATAAAATACCTTTGATTATTGGTTTTGTATTTTTTTATTTTAATGTAACTTTAACCAGATTTAAGGTTCAAAATCATGCATTATCGTCACTAGCCTAATGTAGAAATCTCTTTATGCTAATCATTTTTATTGTTTCACTACACAATTATTACTAAAATTCAGTAAAAAAAAAAATATCCATCAAAATTCAATTTCAATGGCAAGAGCCCTTTTTTTTTTTTTTCTTTTCACAAGATGTGTTGACAAGTATGATTAGAATCGACTTTTTGATACAAAACATGATTTATATTATAATAATTTTTTACTTTAAGAATTTTATACTATTTAATAATCAAAAAAATTAGTTCTAACTATATTTACCAAAGCATAGCAGTTTTGTCTTTTGGTGAATGTTCAATTGTATATATGTGTTGTGGATTAGTTAACTCGTTTTCAAACTTTAAAAAAAAAAAAAAGATTAGTTTTTCAGTTAACTTATGTTCAATTATAACGAAAATACGTGGTTAGAACTTATATGGTCACGTTGAGCCTATTTAAAATGTGACACATCGGTAGAAATAGAGCTAACAGGTGGTTGAAATAGGACTAAACTAATAAAATGTAATAAATTAAGGAAAAAAAAGTAGAATATAATTTTAAGGGAGAGAATGAAAAGGTAAAACATAACTTTAATAAGATTTAATATGTAAAATTAAAAGAGGGAAAAAATTTAGTCGTGCATCTTGTCGGTGGGTGGCTTTGTCGTTGCACACGTGGGTGGTCGGTGGTACATTTGACATTTTAATGCAGTGCATGCAATATCTACGGCCTCACACGTGGTAAAATGTGAGACGTGGTCGGTCGGTAGGCTGTCGTTGTTGGCATGTGACTAAAAAGGTTTCAAATTTTCGTGGTCAAATAATATTGTGAAGAAATTAAAATGTTCCTTAAACTCGGCAGGTTATGCAAATAACTCTTTTCTCTATATTAGTGTATATGCTGATTCTTACTATGATTGGAATTAGCAATGTTTTGGACAAAACTCCATGTACATTTGTATGTATATATTGAGCTAAAAAATGGGGCAAAACTCTTTGACCAAAATTTTCTTAAATATTAATCTAGAATATATTTTTTTAATTTTCAAAACATTTAAATAAATCTGTTAGTCATAAAATCTGACCGACTTTTAAGGATTCATGTACAATTCAAAAATAGTTCTTTTTGTATATCAATAATATACTATAGTACATCAATGATGAATTGATTTTAATCAGTATATCATTTGATAAATTGCAGTATATCAATGATGTATTGATTTATACTTTATCATTAATTAACTTGGTTATTTATTTACTTAATAATTTATAGATTTTTTGATTATAAATCATTAGTGAATTAATAATAAATTAATTTATTATTGATAAATTATAGTTAATAAGTGATATACTAAGGTTAATTAGTTGTACTGCTAAAAAAAGTCCATTTCCTTAATTTTCAAAAGATGCGGTCATTTCTTTAAATTTTGAAAAGGCCAATTATTTATTTAAAAGGTGGTAAAAATAAGTCATTTATCTAATTTTCTCATGAAAATATACAACTCTCTTATTGTAAACTTTTTTTAAAAGAAACCTTCCTCATGTTCTACATCATTTTTTTTTAGAATGTGGTCTATAACACTTTTGTTGAATTAAACATAGGAATCGTTTCAACAACAACAAGAAGAAGAAAAAAACATACTAGTTGTTAAATATAATTTTGGCATTTTTTTTTGAAGAATATATATGCTGAAATTTTCGTATTGTTGGGTGTGTTATTTAGCATAAACTTTATATATAGTTCTTGAGTTCTTTTGGAGCGCATAATTAGTAATTTAAGTTGTAACAATTTCTAATATAGTTCTTAAGTACATTTTTTCCCCATTGAGTTCACTATTTTTCTGAAGTTGACAAGCTAACAAATTTTTTAAAGGCAATCTTTATCGAAGATTAATAGTTATTAAACAATTATTAGAGCATTTGATCAACTAAGTTAAAACTCATAATTTCTAACTCAAACAGTAAAAAGCTCTCACATATTACAATAAAAAATAAAAAATTGCTATTGTATAAAATTCTCATATACTATAATGTTTTTAACTAAAACTGAGTTTAACTCACTTTGCCAAACGTTCTATATAAGTTCCAATAAATAGACCCTTAAATACATATATAGTTGAAGTATTAAAAAAAATAGATAGTTGAAATATAATTAGTAGCAAACCAGAACAATTTTCAGTAGAGACACTAAAAAAATCAATAATTTTTATTAAATAGGAACATAATTATATATTGCAACTATTAAACAAGAAACGATTTTAATTTTCTTAAAAAGTGAGGATACAATTAAAATTTTACACAAAAATTAAGGACATAACTAAATTTCAAAAAAAAAATACAAGAAATAGAGGCACGTGCACCCACTCACATAAATCTCACTCCATCCTTGAATAAAACTAAGCAAAATGAACGATCATTGTTTTTAAGTATCAAAGAGTTCTTAACACAGGAATTAGGCTGACCAATATTGATTTCTATCTATTGGACTAAATGGAAACTTCTCTGATATTTTCTGTACAACAACAATACAAGAGTTTTTTCAATGGGAAAAATTGACCATATTATATATAGTTTTCATATTTATGTCATGAGTAACTTTTTGCCCAAGATCATCTGCTAGTCAAAAATTTTAGCCCCCCTTTGACCTTTCTAGAATTTATTGAAGAATCTTTTCTTGGGTTCATAGTTATCCTAAAGCGTACGTGTTGTGGGTTCATGGACAATTACTCCTGGTCTCGGTTTCATTCTTTTCATCTAAGGGTTTATTCCCATATTATAGATTCAAAATCCAAGAAATTTTTTTCAAAATTGTGCATGCAAATTCCAAGGCAAAGCGTTTTTCAAAACTTCTGAAGTTTCCCAGAAATTGTAAAGATATAAAAGTCATTGTTAGAACCTACCATTGGAAATTCCTAAATTATTCTTAGATGAAAGAAATAAAAGTAGAATTCTAACAATAAAACACAATCTTTTGAGATGAAAGCTTTTTTTTTTTCTGCAACTCTAGAAAGCTGCATTTTTTTTTTGGCTAATTATAAAGAGTACTAATAATGTATTTTCATTATGCTTCCACTTTTTTTGGGCAGGAAAAAATAAGAGTAGCCTTATGTGTACAAAAAGCAGCACTAAATTTCATTGCAGGTACTCTCTTCTTGATCAAGTGATAATCTTAAGTGGATATTTATAGCCCGTTTGGCACATCTGTTTGAATAAAAAATTTAAATAAAAATTTAAATTTTTGTAATAAAACATTGTAGTAAAAAAATCAGTTTAAATAAAAAGTTTGAATACAAATTTAAATTTTTGTAATAAAACATTAAGCAAAAAGATTCAAATTGTGATTGAACCTTTTGTAATCCTATTTGATCTTATGTAGCCGGGAAGCGAAATCAGTACAAGCTCTCCAAACAAGTTGAGGAAGCCGGTTTTAGAGTAGAGCCAGACGAACTTGCAAGCATTGTTCGTTCCCATGATGACAAGTCTCTGGAGCTACATGGCGGGGTTGAAGGAATAGCAAAAGAACTAGGCGTGTCCCTGAAAGACGGCGTTGCCTCAACCGATGCAGGCAATAGGCAGAACGTGTATGGATCCAACCGTTTCGTCGAGAAGCCTCCGAAAGGCTTTTGGATGTTTGTGTGGGATGCCATTCAGGACTTAACTCTAGTCGTCCTCATGATATCGGCTGCAGCCTCAATAGGCGTCGGAGTCGCCACGGAAGGTTGGCCTAGCGGCATGTATGATGGCTTAGGGATAATACTCAGTATTTTCTTGGTAGTTATAGTCACTGCAACAAGTGACTACAAGCAGTCATTGCAGTTTAGGGACTTGGACAAAGAAAAGAAGAACATTTCGGTTCAAGTCACAAGAAATGGAACCAGGCAAAACCTCTCAATCTATGATCTAGTGGTTGGAGATGTGGTTCATCTTGCAATCGGGGACCAAGTTCCCGCCGATGGGGTTCTCATCTCTGGATACAGCTTGACTGTCGACGAATCGAGCTTGTCTGGGGAGAGTGAGCCTATGGCTGTAAACAGAGGCAGGCCTTTTCTCCTATCGGGGACTAAAGTGCAAGACGGCTCTGGCAAAATGCTAGTCACGGCGGTCGGTATGAGGACTGAATGGGGAAGATTAATGGACACTCTAAATGAAGAAGGAAACAATGAGACACCTCTTCAAGTTAAGCTTAATGGGGTTGCAACAATAATTGGAAAAATTGGTTTGGCTGTTGCTGTTTTGACATTTTTGGTTCTGACCACAAGGTTTTTAGTGGGAAAGGCAATGCACAACCAAATCACAAAATGGTCTTCAAGTGATGCTTTGGAGCTTTTGAACTATTTTGCCACTGCTGTGATCATAATTGTTGTTGCAGTCCCAGAAGGGCTTCCGTTGGCTGTGACACTAAGCCTTGCCTTTGCCATGAAAAAGTTGATGTCTGATAAGGCGCTCGTGAGGCGCCTCTCTGCGTGCGAGACAATGGGTTCGGCCACTTGTATTTGCACAGACAAAACAGGAACATTGACAACGAACCACATGGTGGTGAGTAAAATATGGATTTGTAACGAAACCAAGACAATCACAAGCAATGCCAAAGAAAATGTACTCAAATCGTCGGTCTCCGAAGAAGTGGTCGACCTTTTCTTACAGTCTATGTTTCAGAACACTAGCTCAGAAGTAGTCAAAGGGAAAGATGGAAGGCAAAAAGCAATTGGGTCTCCAACAGAAACAGCTTTAATGGAATTTGGATTAAATGCTGGAGGTGATCCAAAGGCTTATGATGAGAAGTATAGCTTAGTCAAGGTTGAGCCTTTTAATTCATTGAAGAAAAAGATGTCAGTTCTTGTGGCTATTCCTAATAATGGAGGGTTTAGAGCATTCTGCAAAGGAGCATCAGAAATTGTTCTCAAAATGTGTGACAAGGTATTGAATTCCGACGGGAAATCTGTGCCTCTTTCCGAAGAGCAGAAGACAAGCATCTCGAATGTGATAAACGGTTTTGCTTGTGAAGCTTTGAGGACTCTTTGCACAGCTTTCAAGGACATCAAAGGGAGTTCTGATGCAGATAGTATTCCTGAAGATAATTACACATTAATAGCTGTGGTTGGAATCAAGGATCCCGTGCGTCCTGGGGTTAAAGAAGCCGTCCAGTCTTGTTTAGCGGCTGGAATAACTGTTAGAATGGTCACTGGTGATAATATCAATACTGCAAAAGCCATAGCCAAGGAGTGTGGTATCTTGACAGAAGATGGTTTGGCCATAGAAGGGCCAGAATTCCGCAATAAGAATCCGCAGGACATCAACGAGTTGTTACCAAAACTACAGGTCTCATTAACTTCTTTGCCATAAAAATTCAAAGTTGTGAATCAAATTTTTTGATCTAATAATTTGTGGTTGTTCAGGTGATGGCAAGATCAATGCCTTTGGACAAGCACACTTTAGTATCTCATTTGAGGAATGAGCTTAAAGAAGTTGTGGCGGTGACTGGTGATGGGACCAATGATGCTCCTGCTTTGCATGAGGCAGACATTGGACTTTCCATGGGCATGGCAGGAACCGAGGTTGGATTTTTTTTTTCTTTTCTTGGAAAATCGCGATGAATATTTGTTTTGTAAACTTCTTAAAAAACAAAAGCAGCATAAATCATCTTTTTTCTTTCTTATTGTACAACAAATTTTTGTGGGGAAGATCAATGTTGTGTTAGTAACCGGTGGTTTCCTTGAGTGAATCAAATCAATAATTTAGGAGAAACATACAAAAAATGAAAGAAAAAGAAATTATTGACATTTTATATTGCCTCATACGATTCTTCTAGAACCTTTTGTATCATCAGTCTTTTTAAATTACACTTAAAAATGCTGTAGGTTGCAAAAGAAAATTCTGATGTGATCATAATGGACGACAACTTCACAACTATAGTGAATGTCGTTAGATGGGGACGTGCCGTTTACATCAACATTCAAAAGTTTGTGCAGTTTCAGTTGACAGTTAATGTTGTTGCTCTAGTGCTGAACTTCATTTCTGCCTGCATATCAGGTCCCTAGTTTATTAAAAACTTCACTCCTTTTTTGGTAATCTTTTTGGTTACTGGTTTTCCTTTTTGTGAAAATATCTTGTTCTCTTCAGGTTCTGCTCCACTCACTGCTGTTCAGATGCTTTGGGTGAACTTGATAATGGACACTCTTGGTGCTCTGGCATTGGCCACAGAACCACCAAATGAAGGGTTAATGAAGAGGCCACCAATTGGGAGAAATGTCCATTTCATTACTGAGATTATGTGGAGGAATATCATTGGCCTGAGCATTTACCAGATTGTGGTCCTTTTGGTCCTCAATTTTTGTGGGAAACAACTGTTGAATCTCACTGGTCCAGATGCTACTTCAGTTCTCAACACAGTTATATTCAACACCTTTGTGTTCTGCCAGGTATTTTATCAACTTTTGCTCCAGAAAATGTTCCTAATTGCCATTGTTTCTTGAGCGATATACTTAGGCCATGTATACTAATTTGTAAAGACATGGGGAGAACAACATACAGTCTAAGGTAGGAGGCCGCCGCACCTGATTTTTTATTTCCCTTTAATTTTACACCTGAAATCTGATGGAACTTGTAGTTTGCCACCTCTAAAATTCTATGTTTGCCCCACCTCAAAACAGTCCAGCCTGTTTTTTTCCTGATAATTTTAGTACATACACCCCTGCCCTTTGACTTAATTTGCATTACTGTTTGTTGCCTATTTACTTTCCATTCATGATAACTAAAGTAAACCCAACCTTAGTCTAATCACATTCTTTTGGTTTTTATTGGATTTTGCAAATTAGATATTTAATGAAGTAAACAGCAGGGACATGGAAAAGATGAATGTTTTTAAGGGCATGTTTGATAGTTGGCTTTTTATGATGGTGGTGGTGTCCACAGTAGTTTTCCAAGTAATCATAGTTGAACTTTTGGGCACTTTTGCTGGAACTGTGCCAATTAGTTGGGAGTTGTGGCTACTCAGTGTCTTGATTGGTGCCGCTAGTTTGCTGGTTGCTGTTGTTGTAAAGTGCATTCCTGTTAAAATCTTTGCTGCCAAGAATCACCAACATGATGGCTATGAAGCTCTTCCAAGTGGGCCAGAGAGAGTGTAACGAAAAGAATAACTAGTTGGATACACAAAATTCAACACTTGAAATTTTCATTTGCAGGAGCAAAGTTTTCTTTCTCCATCCATTTTCTCTGTTTCAGACTTTCCATTGCAATTCATTAACTTTTTTCTTTTTAAAAAGTTTTAATTTAATTTAATTTTGCATAAATGGTTAGTTGAATTCTGACTCAGGACAATCATTCATTTTGTTAGATACCATGTGCATTCAATTCTCTGATTCTTAACAGAAAAAAAAAAAAAAAAAAAAAAAAAAAAGGTTTGAACTATGATTCAAACCGGGACTTGGAGTTACAGAATGGTTGGTGATTCCTAATAACTTCTTCTTCTTTTTTTGTGGGATATAATGCTATCTGCTATCAGGATTTGCGCCTGAAATTTCACCCTTAGTCCATCCATCCTTGCCAACTAGGCTAGCATAAGTTAGCAACAACTTTCTAGTTCTATGGTTTCTTTCGAGTTTAGCTCTTATGATTCAAAGATTTTGGCCAAGGATTGACGAAAACAAACAGAAAAAGTCATAATTGTTGTAAAAACCAAGAAATTTCTTGACATCAATAAGATCTATAGGAGGATGATATTGTCCTCGGAAACGAGAAGATTTTACTGGCTAAATGAACGAAAAAACTTAAACGACAAGTAAAGATGGAGAAACATCTATCTGCACGAAGCCGACCTATGGGGTGAAATTGAAGTTGTTCATAGTCCAAACTATATTATACATCAAAAGCTGTTACAAGTCACCTGTTTGAAGCACTTATGACTTTTGGACACTTGAGTGTATTGAAGATCCTTTTGAAACGTACAATCAACAAATTCTGTCCTAGCTTAACTGCTGTAAAACAATTCGCCGGTGAGAAAATTAACAGCTTTTACATTCTCCAAGCACGGATTTTCCTCGCTAACTTGACATGTTCCCAAAAAATGTTATTATCTAGACACTACTAGACAAAAACATTGCTTAACTATCACCAAATTGTGGAACATCATCTACTTCGATGCATGCTCGGCTTTCTTCTTGACGAATAGCTTGCTTATGTCTTCTGTCACAATGTTATTCCTGAGAGAATACAACCCAAAAAAATCATCAGCAATGACATTTCTTCTATCCAAAAAGGAAGCAATAAAAAAAAAATCCCAAAAATAAAAGCCAGTAACAATAAGTACAATTCATGCCCAAACTTTGATTTAGCTATTGTTTGAAGCAAAAGGTAATCCCTGACATATAGTATTAACCTAAGGGTAGCTTCAGGATGAATACCCTACAACCGGGGACGAGATTTGACGCACAAAGCTGGATTTCTTGCATAAGGATAACCCCATTTTCATAAGATTCTAACCCCAAGCACACGGTAATAGATCAAGAAAGGAACTTTATTTGACGTAAAGAACCAAAAACCGATCAGTAGCAGCAACTAACCAACAACCTAACTAACTAACAAATCCTATCACATTCCATGGGCTAATCAAGATAAGATCTCATTCGTCTAGTTTCCAATGACAAACTCTCAAAATCTCTCCATCCTCATACTACAGAGCGTGGCATCACAAACAAAGCCATGAATTAAGTTCCCAAACAAAAGCAAACATTCTAAAAATGCCACTGCCCCTGCCAATTTTCCATTTTCTAAAACCTTTCAATTTTTCAATGTTACATAAACTACCACAATCATCACCTAAAACTGACCTTCCACCGAGCTGGGGAGGAACCAACAAATCAGGACAGCACATTTTCAGCTCAATCACCCCACCTTAATGCAAAATTATAAATGCATACGCACATACGTATACAAAACTGACCTTCCA
Organism: Artocarpus heterophyllus; assembly: GCA_025403435.1. NCBI lineage: Eukaryota > Viridiplantae > Streptophyta > Magnoliopsida > Rosales > Moraceae > Artocarpus > Artocarpus heterophyllus. The sequence continues at coordinate 1,507,509 of CM046345.1, read as the reverse complement.
CTGAGCTGGGGAGGAACCAACAAGCCACCACCAGTTTCTGGAACATTCTTGGAATAAGGCAATGTCCCTTTCGGAACTTTACTGCGGGGAAGAGAGGAAGGCAATGACCCCATTGTCTCCCTCTTGCGTGATGCACTTCGTGCTGTGGCAGCTGCCACTAGGGAGGAGTGGTCAATCGTGGTCCCACTCAAAGCGTTGTTAGATAAGAAATCAGGAGAGTTCAACAGCTCTGAAGCATCTGGGAGTTTCTCAATTGATGGCTGTGCTATGGAATTGGCACTTTCAGGCTTTTCCTTTGATTCAGAACTATTTATCAAAAAAAATAAGAGATTGTTTTTCAGAAACAAATGAAAACCCATAAAAGATCTGAAAGCCTTAAAGGCTTAAGCTTTCCACATGTGTCAATTGAAGAAAGATTTTTTTTTTAATCCATTTTCTTATGGCCAACAAATCTACCCGCCAAAAAAAAAAAAAAACAAATTTTTTACAAAAAGGAGAAAACCCATTAAGGAATTCAAAGCATGAAAGTATAAAACTTTCCACATAAATAAATGGAATAGAGAAACAAGGTATGATTGATTTATTTATTTTCTTCACTTTCAAATAAATTTTCTGTTGTTTTCTCGCCAACCAAACATAATTCTGTAGAATTTATGTCCACAGAGACTTTATTTTTATGATATTACTAAACCCATTAAGTATTTCAAAGCTAAAAGACGAAAACTTTCTAACAAATGAGTAATTTCATGATTTTATTTCCAACTTTCCAGTTTCATATCAATTTTCTTTACTGTTTTCTCGCAAACCAAACATAACTCTATAGAAGACTTTATTGTGATCCTACAGACCAAAGCAAAAAACCCATCTCCAATTTCGTTTAATCTATGAATTTGTAAGTGTTTAAGAAAAAATTAAAAATTCCGAGAAAAAATAAAAGAACAAGAAAAATTACAGCTTTTGAGAAGGGGTTGAAGGATGAGGAAGATTTTGAGGGCATTTTTCATGTTCTCCGACGAGCTTCTCCGGAACGACGACGTCGTCGTCGTCGTCTGACGATGCGTAATCCACCAAAGACATGATGACGATGATTTCTCCAGTTTTCTTCCCCCCCCTCAATCTCTAGAGTGTTATTTTGTTCAGGAATCTTGTTGTCGTTAAATGATTAGGCTTGAAAAGCTTTGTCGTTTCTGCCTTTTTTTTGCTAAGTTTGTCGTTTAGGAGGGTTCTGAATTTCTAGAGAGGTCAGTCATTGTCGTTCCTTTAGAAGACGTATGAGATCCAAACGACATGGGCTTTTAAAGTAACAAATGACATGTCGTTTTCTATGAACTAAACAATATGTCGTTTTTATTAAATGTGAATTTGGCTAATCTTTTGTCGTCGCTTGGGGTCAAAATATTCCATAACTGCACAAAATAAGTTTTATTTTCTTTTTTTTTTTTGGGGAATATTTTAGTTGAAAAACTAATTTATATAGAGATATTTATGCAAAAGTGAATCTTTATGCCCATTTGTAAAGTCTAATAAGGGTGTTTTACAAGGCAAGTTGGCTGACTTTGTGATTAAAAAGAAGAAGATTCCCATAAAAGTAGAAGACGAATATTATTTTTTGCCTTATGATTGCAGGTATAACGTACCAATAAATTCATATCTGACTCCATACACCCCCTATACCAAGTTCAAAAAAAAATAATAATAGTAATTTTTTTTATACTTTCCCATTTGCTTGCTAGTTTGTGGGTACTACTTTGGGATCGCTTATGAGTTACCTACTAGTCAGACCATTCAAATTCAAATTAATAAAATCGATTGACTTTCTTATTTCTTTTGAATTGCTTTAATCTAACCCCTAAAATAATGACAAGATTATAGTCACATAATATTCCTCATAATGATAATAAGGAAAAAAAATCAGTTATGTATTCTTATTTGTATTTGGAATTGCATTTGGTAAAATTTGAATCCGTCTCTTACACAAACTCAAATATATAACCATATAAATACATGATTTATATCGAGGTGCACTTATTTATTCCTTAGTTTATTGTTTCCTTGTCTTTTTTTATTTACCTTTTTTGGGCTATGTTTTGTATCAATCGTGGAGACGAAAATCGATGGACCAAAAAGGATCTCTCTTGCCGTGCGCATTATTAGAGACAGATTGCCAAAAACGGAAGAATCATATGAGAAGAAAAATTATTTTGGCTATTTTGGGTTGCTTTTCCCCTAAGCTAGTTGGAATTAGTCCAAAGGTAATTAATATTTTAGATCCTCAAACTTTTTAATTGATAAAAACAAGTGATCTTTTCTTCTTCTTTTTTTAATTGTTTAGGTCTAAATCTAGGAATGGCATTTTTATGAGTGCGGATACACATCCCCAATAAGGCAGGTATGGGGATATTATATGAGAATGGAGCGGATATGAAAGTTAAAATTAACCTCAAGTTAGGTATGAAACCCCGACCCAATTATATGTTCTTTATTTATGTATTTATGTGTGTATATTTTTATATATGTATTTATGTGTGTGTGTATATATATATAGAAAGTACGCAGATGTATTAAATCATAATAAAAAGAAAAACAGGAAAACTAAAAGGAAAATGGAAACTGGCTTTAAAAAAAGATGGAAACAGACCTTTGACCTTAATCTTTTTCAGTTATAAATTGCACACGATACGAAGACAGCCTCTGCTATCTACCTTTCACCCTCTCTTCTCCGGTGTAAACCTTTTAATACCTATGCCTCTGGTAAATGTGACTATCTTCTTCTTCAGACTTTAACGTGTTCACAAGGCCATGCATAAATTAGTATTTTTTTTTGTTCTATTTTGATTATACTATTTTTTGTTTATATTTTCGTTTGCATATGTGCCTATATATATAGGCATAAATTAGTATTTCAAATATGCATGTTCTTTAATTCAACTTTCAAATTCCAAAGATGATGAAATTTGAAGTCCCTCTTTGCTACAACCCTAATTAAAAAAAAAAAAAAAAAACAGATGATTGCATGGTAAAACGAGGATCACTTATTTATTCACCAGTTTATTGATATCTTTTTCTTTGTTTTTGCTACAATTCTGTATCAGTTATGAAGAGAAAAATCGATAGAATTAGTGAATTACCAGGTCATATTATAGAAGACATTTTGTCTCATTTATCAACTAGAGATGCAGTGAGAACAAGCCTCTTGTCGAGAAAATGGAGGCATAAATGGACTACTTCTCCATCCATTGTGTTTCATGATTGGTTTTCCCGTCCAGATAAATTGAGCTCCGTCAAGGAGTTCGTCAGCGCAGTTGATCATGTTCTCTCTCGCCATGTTGGTCCAATACACAGGTTCGAGCTCCGCCATTGCGAAACTGTTCTTACCAAACGCAACGTAGATCGCTGGATTCTTCGTAAGTCGAATCAAACAGTTGTCTCTTTCATGTTGCAGTACATACGTGACATGTTGCCTTCTTGTGTGTTTTAGTGGAGACAGATGTTGATTTACTGTTATGCTATATATCTGTACCTAAAGATGCACTTATAATTTTGATATGTAATTAACAGCCCTGTTCTTTTTCTCAAACTAAGTTGTGACTTCTTAAGGGTCACATATGTTTATCTTAAGTATATATTATGATGCAAACTTATGTTATCATTCAAAATTCAGCAAACCAAAACTTAATCTATTAAGGTTATCATGTATATATTGGGACAGTCATTATTCTTCTTTATTGAAAATTCCCAGTATTATGATAGGTATTTTCTATTATTATAATTGTCCATATTTCAACTACATATTTTATTCTAACACAAAAAAAAAAAAAAAACTGGGTATCTTGTTAGGTTGTGTTATTGTTTAATTCCTTTATCATTGATCTTTACACGGAAACCTTTCTCGAATTTGTCTATTTTTTTTTTTTTTTTTTTTTTTTGGAATTTGAACTTTCAGCTTATAGTAGAGTCATCAGATGTAAAATTACAACTATGCTATACCTACAACCATCCATCTAATTTCTTAAAGATGTTATTCATTCGATCAAACTCCCTCGAATTTCAATATCTTCAATTTTTTTTTTCTTTTTTTTAGCATTAATACCACCAATTTCTAATGATTTCATGATACTTAATCTGTTATGCTAATGTTATTACTTGCCATTATTTACTCCTATATATTTGTATTGTTAAATTCCCTTTTTCATCACTTGGTGATTTACCAACAGGGTATCCGTTGCATAGCCTCAAATATCTCTCCATATCTGTTAACTTCAGGAATCAAAAAGAGATTTCAGCAGCTCTTTGTCTTCTAAGATCAAGTGCCCCCAATCTACAAGAACTACACATTGTGGAGATGGTGAGTTAATTAACACCTCTAATGTTATGTGTTTCTTTTAGATTATGATAATAAACCATCCTAAAAATAATATATATATATATAGTTACAAATGAAAGTTGTATTTCACTAATTATCTAGTAAACAATATGATTTACCACATTTTGTTGTTGCAAACCTAAACGTGTGCAGGCAACATTCAAGGTCACTAACGTGGAATACCCCAACGTTTTCGAAGCTGACCAAATGAATTTCCTCTTCCCAAAATTGCGTCGGGTGACAATAGATCGCATCTTTGGTTTTGACAGCGAAATCGGTTTCATCAACTGCATGCTTTCTGCTTCGCCGGTCCTTGAGACGATGATCATTAAGCCTATTACTTTTAGTTTGAAATCAAGAGTCAAACAGTCGCTGCGCTATGAGCATTGTGGATGTATTGAACTCAAATGTTAAACTAAAAGAACAGTGCAGCTATTTAAAAAAATCCTTATCTTTTTTACCCTTTTTTTGCTTTTTCTTTTTTGTATATTTCTTTTCTTTCTTTCTAAATAAACTAAAGCCTGTAATCTTTATTTCAAATTTTAAAACTTTATAAAGTCACAAAATTGTGAACTTATATATAGGAGTGCAGCTAATTTTTACTCCATTGGAGCTTTAAGTTTGAAATGTTTCTAAGGTACTTGAAAAGTAAATATTTGGCGTAAAAATAAAAATTCAAAAATCTATTTCTCTACAAACATTGCAATCATAAAATTTCATGAAGGAAAATTATTTAAAAAAAAAAGAATTGTAAAAGATTCGTTTTTTTGTAGAGTAAAAGGATTTCTTATTGGACAAGAGTCTAATTAGGCATGTCCATTATCAACCCAGATCCTCTGTCTAATTATTCTGTCTATTACTCTGTTTATCCAATAAAAAATTGACACGTCAAGTCATTAACAGGGAAGCGAACTACGAGCTCTCTGTCAGCATTTTTGTCCTCCAAGAAATTCGGTTATTGCATGAAACAAATATTGAAAAAGGAAAAGCAAGACATCTTGATAAAAATCAAAATACCCATTTGGACGAACATCAAAACCCTCCATTTGTTTTTGGTTTTTGGGTTTCTTCATGCATATCAAAACAAGCATAGAATCAAGATTGAAAAAAGAAAGAGACAATCTTGATTTTAATAAAAATACCCATATGATCAAGTTTCAACTGTTTTTTTTTTTTTTGAAGGAATTTCGTTGCAACCACTCTTTAGGGCTGGACTCACAAATCCTTCTAGTTCTTCATACTGGGAAAGAAGAGAGAGAGAGTTTTATTTTTTTCCTCTAAAAAAATGGTTGAAAAGAACGCAATTTACAACAGGCAAATAAAATGGGAGAAAGAAATTGAACGATGGGGCATTGTTTTGCTTCCTCTAAAAAAAAAATTAATTAGAAAGGAAATAAGAGAGAGAAAAAGATGGTCAGATCAGGAAAGAAAAGAAAGAAAATTGTGGGAGACAAGAGAGAAAAGCGGAGGAGAGAGTGAATCGGTGAGGTGTCAACTAGCCATTGGCTGAACAGAGAAGTTGACAGAAAAACCGGACAGACAATCCGTGTGGGTCCATTATTGCTTGCATGGAAAATCCCTTATTAACCCTCATGAAAGGGTGTAAAAGGCTAGGTATCGCACAAGTTTTGATAATAGTAAATCCCTTCCACATGTAAAATTTAAGCTTCATTGTCGACCCTGGTCCTTAATTTGTTTTAGAAGATGGGTAACAATTTTATTTAAAGTATAAAAGGAAATGTTACCTTTTTAACAACACCCTTAAGCTTGAGGGATCGGATGTGAGATGGACAACAAAACTTTCCCAAAACTCGAAAGATAATGATGATGAAATTATTTCTTAATACACTTTATTGCTCTATAAAACCATACCTTTACCTAGCAATTCATTTGGAGTCTATCCAATTTCATATGTTTCAATGGTACATTTTTAGAGTTAACACTAATTTGGCATTCATGGTCTTTGCATGGTTAACTTTTTTGAAGTGATCTATACAATTTTTTATGTTTTAGGTGTGATAAAAATCCTTCAAACTTAAGCTTCAATTTCTAATGATGTCTAGCCCGTTCAGCAATGCGATTTGAAAAACAAATTGTAGTTCAAACTAAGTTTGTTACTGTATTACCAAATGGGATAAACATCATAACCATACTTTTCTATGATAATATTAGTTGCCATAATTCTCATAATGTTGTTACATTCCTTTTTTGTACAAGTGTGTAGCTCTTGTTGGTTTACCAACGGAGTATCCATTGCATAATCTCCAACATCTCTCCATGTCCGTGAACTTCAACCATCAAAAAGAGATTTTGGCGGCTCTTTGTCTCCTAAGAAGAGCCCCCAATCTACGAGAACTACACATTATGGAGCTGGTGAGTTAACTAACAGGTTTAATTTTGTTATGTTGCTTTTGGATATTGATAGTTGACTATACTAAAACTAATGTATGAGAATATAGCTATACTAGTCGTTTTAAAATTTTAGGCTTGTTTTGTTATTAGTTTATCATTATTTATCTAATACGTCATTTTTTAGTGAGTATTTGTTATTATTCTATTAAAGGGCTATAAATTCGCTCCTCAGCTAACTGTAAGAAAGAATTGATTGTTGATATTGAATATATAGTTTGAGTATTTTACCTTCATTTTGAAGGGTTTTCCCTTCAGGGTTATCTTTAGATGGATTTGAATTTTTTTGAGCCCCATCCTTTGTCAAGATTGGGCCAATAAAATGTATCATTCCCAATTATGCCGCATCAAAAACATTTTTTCTTCCAGGTGATTGCCAATAATACATGATTTACGACAATATGTGCCACGAAAAAATTCCATTGCCTTTTTTTTGGTTGAAGAAACTCTCCTACTTAAATTGTTTTACGTAATCTACAACTATACTTTGGGAAGTTCCATATATCTGATATTGTGTAACCTTTACATATATGTAGGCACAATGGATATCCAACGTCAAGTTTAACGTGGACTTTTCTAACTTTTTGGAAGCTGATGATCAAACCAATTGCGAATTCTCCGAATTGCGACGGGTGACAATGGATCACATCCTCGGTAGTGAAGGCGAAATTGGTTTCTTCAAGCATATGCTTTCAACTTCATCGGTGCTCGAGACGATAACCATTTGCCCTAACGCTCCTTGTTCTAAATCTATAGGGTGTTTGGAAAGGTGGTGTGAACCACTTTTACTGTAGCATGTGAGAGTTTTACACTGTAGCATATTTTTTTTTATTGTTACTGTAGCATGTGAGAGTTTTACACTGTTCATAACTGAGATTGTGGTGGGAACTGAGTGGTTCCCACCACTGCCAAACACCCCTTTAAAGTGGAAGAGTCGTTGTGCAGCTTTGAGCATTCCTCGGTGCAGGCAGAGATAATTGTAAGACAAACCTTGAAAATAGTCGATGTATTTGAGTTGAAACTTTGAACTAAAATATTAGTACCTACAACCATCTTTGAAAAAAAAAAAAATGGTATAGTCTCTTTTACGCTTTTCCTTCATCTATTTGTATTTTTCTTTTCTTTCTTTCAAATGAACCAATTAGCATGTAATCCACTTTATTTCAAAATTTATTTTTTAAAGTTTAAAGTTCACAAAATCATGAAGTTAATTTTTACCTTTTTTGGAGATGTTCGTTTGAAATATATTATGTTTAGAAGTTAAATTTCAAGTATAGTACGTAGAATTTTTTTTAATGGTGAAGTATGATATATAGCCTGTTTTGGAAATGAGTTTAAACAAAAAAAATCTCGGTTCAAACACTTTTCACTACTGCATTTTTCCTCACAAAATTTAAATTATTACAGCTTTGGTTCAGACTCATTTTGGGACTAAAGGATTAGAAGGAAAAAGTAAAATAAAAAACTTAAAAACTTTATATAAATATTGCAATTAGAAACTTTTAGAAGGGAGAAGTAAGAGAAGTTACAAAGAGATCACTCTTTATGGGTTTAAAGTTTAATTTAACTAATCCGCCGATGCTTGCATGTAAATACCCTTGTTTGCCATCGCAAAAGGGTGTACAAAGCGAGGTTTTACACTTTGTCAATTAAATTGTTTAAATAAAAATTAGAATGAAGTTGTGAAATATATTATATTAGTCTGTGTAATCTATATCGTATCCTCGATTCAGGCCTTCTTCCAATGCACTAGTTTGAGCTCTCTACTATGGCATTGGTCCTATAAACAAGTTATATGGTTCTACTATAAACACAGTCTTCTGGATCACGACATAGATCGATGGATTCTTCGCCTATCAAGATGACATACGTAGGAGTTTTCTCTAAAGTTCTATCACAACTGCCAATACTACACTGCCTTCGTGCATGTTTCGTAGCCAAAATTTATTGGTTGGAGTTAAGTTTTTCTTCGTTTAAGATCTCCGGCGACATTTGAAGGTTTTAGAAATTTGAAGAGTCTTTATCGATCTCTAGTGCAACTTTCGCTCAAGATGTGCTTGAAATTCTTATCTTCTCGTGGGTGTCTCTGGAGCGCCTTGATAATGACGTTCGAAATATCAATGTTGATGAACCTAATCTCCCATTCCTCAAATTCTTCGACAGTTTTTATGATGTTTCTTTTCGAAACCTCTGGTGTTTTGCTATAAACTCCAGTTTTTGGGACAATCTATACAATTCCTATCACGCCCCGGAGTACGAGAGGTGACGTGGCGGGTTAAATAAATTAATTAAAAGAGAATTTAATTAAATTAAAGAGTTTTTGGGATTAAACTAAATAATAAAATATGAAAGTTTAAGAAAACCATTGCATGAAAAACAAATAATAAACGTAGCGAGTATGGATCCCACTGACTCACAACTTGTGCACACACATGGTACTGACAATATAATAATACAACTACAGTCCAAGCACAAAAAAAGTTAAAAACATTACATGCCTTGATTAAATAATATAAATGATATACTAATCCTTCTACTGCTCCTAATTTCGGTCCGTCGAATCCTCTCCGAACCTAAAAGGGAAACTACCTAGAAGGGGATAAAAATTTAAAAACAGAGAAAATGTGAGCGAAAGGCTCAGTAGGACAGTATTTTATCAAAGTATTTAATTAAAAGGAAAATTTTCATTATTCAAGGAATTATTTAAAAGAAACACTGATTAAATATATAAATTTAAATAAAACCATTCTTACTCAGAACAAATTACTCGGACGACCAGAAATATCATTTTCTTTTCCTAGGCAAACCATAAGGATATCACCACCGTAGTGGCCCAGCTGGGTTTCGGGACCTGCCCCCAAGGTCGATCGCTACACGACACGATCTCTGATATGGCATCATGCCTATGTGTTTATTTTCATCATCATTCAAAACCCATTTACCGAGTATTGTCATTTACATTCATTATGAAGTTCATTTCAGTTCACGGTATATTAAAATATAACCGATAAATTCATTTTCAAGCAACCGTTGAAAACATTTTAATAGAAATCCTTTTCAAAGCCAAATCATTTTGAAACTAGGCTACCAAGGAATGGGGTAGAAGTCCTACCTCGATACTCGTGTTGGTGCCCCACACCGTAACCCCGGTCCGCTATACGTTAGCTCCGTAGAACCACGAACGATCCTAGATACACACTAAGTCGATCAATATCTAATTCGAGACATTCTATACTACTAAACCCTTTCATGATGTCCTAGTGTGCCATTTGTATCTTTAAAATCATGTTACAAGGTTGGAATTTCAATCGGGGTTCAAAACAGTGAAAACGGGTGAAAAATCACAAAATTTTTCATGCCCGACCGGCCTGCCGGACTCCCTGCTTTGGCCAGCCGAACTGTGCAGTTTGGCCTGTCGAAAACCAGGTCCGGTCGGTCGGACATTCCCCAGGTTCGGCCTGCCAGACAGATGAACTCCGGCCTACCGATCCTTTGAATCTGGCCTGTCGAACACGTATTCGGCCTGCCGAACTGGAAAAACCCAAAAATTTCAGCCATAGATTTTCGATCCCCCAAAATCCAAATCTTGATTTTAACCTATTTTTCTCAAATCTCAGGCATGAAAAACATTCATAGATGATAGAAAAACATGTTTGAACACTTTTAAACTCATTTAAACAAGATTTAAACTCAAAAGTCTCAAAAATCTGAAAATGAAAAAAAGAGAAGAGAAATGAAAAATCTCGAATCCAATCCATTTTTCTTCAATCTAAGCCTAGATTCTAGTTGTTCTAAGTTAATTTAACTCAAACCAAGAGTTTTCTAAGTTCAAACGAACTTAAATTTCAAAAATGCACAAAATTGAAAATTTTGGAAAAAGTTTAGAAATTTCAAAACTAACCTCGAATTGAAGCTTTAATCCGCGTTCTCGGTTGCCAAATCACGTTCCCGAGCTTCCTTCTAGCTAACCCTAAGCTTGGGCTCGAATTTTGTTTCAAAAATTTGAGAGAGAATTGAGAGAGAACGAGAGAAGCCGAGAGAGAAGAAAAGAGGGGGCTCACGGGCAAGAGAGTGAGAGCTGAGAGTGAAGAGAGAATAAATAGAGAGAAACAGTGGGCGGTTTTATTGTGCGAAAACCAAATGCCACCCATAGTTTTGTAAAACGGAATATTTTTAACATTTTACAAATTGTTGTGCTTTAAAACTCAAAACATCATTTTAAAACAATAAGAAATCATTTGAATTTATCAAATTAACAAAACAATTTAAAATTCAAAATTCAACTAAATAATCAAATTAATGTTAAAACATTAATTATGACACACTAATTTATCATTTTATATTACAATAACATTAAATAAATTTCGGGGCGTTACAACTCTCCACCCCTAAAAGAAATTTCGCCCTCGAAATTTACAGTTCATTTCAGAAACAAAACAAATGCAGATACAATTCTCGCATACTCGACTCTAGTTCCCAGGTGGCTTCATCAACCCCGTGATGCTGCCACATGACCATTATCAACGGTATCTCACAACGACGCAAACTAATTATTTTTCGGTCGATGACCTGAATCGGCACTTCTTCGTAAGTCGTATCTTCCTGAACCTGCACATCGCGAAATGCAACTATCTTACCCTGCTCAGGCGGACACTTCCTAAGCATCGACACGTGAAACACATCGTGAACATGAGAAAGTTCAGGCGAAAGATCAAGCCGATAAGCAACCACACCAACACGCTGAGTGATCTTGAATGGCCCAATATATCTCGTTGCAAGCTTTCCACTCACTCCGAACCGTATAGTTCCTTTACGAGGCGATACCTTCAAGAGAACGAAATCTCCAACCGCGAACTCTAAGGGTCTATGTCTCCTATCCGCGTAACTCTTCTGTCGACTCTGAGCTGCCCTCAATCGATCTCGAATCACAACGACTCTCTCATTGCTATCACGGATCTCATCTGGCCTATGAATAACCCTGTCTTCCAGCTCGGCCCAACACACTGGTGACCGACACGGTCGCCCATACAACGCCTCAAATGGTGCCATACCAATACTCGCCTGATAGCTATTGTTGTACGCGAACTCCGCCAGATGCAAATATTTCTTCCAATTTTCGCCGAAGTCTAACACACAGGCACGCAACATATCCTCGAGAATCTGAATAACCCGCTCAGACTGCCCATCAGTCTGAGGATGAAACGCCTTACTGAAGTTCAAATCTGTACCTAAAGCCTCCTGAAAACTCCTCCAGTACTTAGCATTAAACCTGGTGTCTCGATCAAAAGTGATGGACAAAGGAACTCCATGCAACCTCACTATGTTCTGCAGATACAAATCCCTGAGAATCTTCCTCGAACATGTCGACCTAAACGGAATGAAATGCGCCGATTTCGTCAACCTGTCGACCACGACCCAAACTGCATCATGCCGCTGCTCCATCCTCGGCAAACCTGTGAGAAAATCCATCGTCACATGCTCCCATTTTCACCCTGTAATAGGAAGCGGTTGAAGTTGACCTACAGGCTTTTGATGCTCGACTTTCACCTGAAGACACGTCGTACTCTTGGCCACGTACTCTCAAACATCTTTCTTCATGCCTCTCCACCAATACTGCCTCTTCAAATCACGATACATCTTTGTGCTCCCTGGATGAATAGCGAACTGAGACCTATGAGCTTCGTCCAAAATGGCTTTCATCACTTCGGTGATAGCTGGAACTGTAAGACACTCCTGGAAATACAACGATCCATCTGCATGCACGCTCCATTCTTCAAACTGCTCCCCGTTCTGAATCTGTGACCAAATCCCCTGCAAATGCTGATCCTGGCACTGATTCTGCTTCACCATCTGAACAAGAGCTGGGGTTACCTCCACATAATATACCAAAACTCGATCATAGTCTTCATGATACTGTAGCCCATACTCACTCACTGTCGCATCCTTGCTCCAATCCTCAAAAGCCAAACAAGCGAGAATCCCAAAAGACTTCCTACTAAGCACGTCTGCGACTACATTAGCTTTCCCGGGATGATACTGCAACGCAAAATCATAATCCTCCATATACTCTATACATCTACGCTACCTCAAATTAAGATCTCTCTGAGTGAACAAATACCTCAAACTTTGTGATCGGAGAAGACCTGAAACGACGCTCCATACAAACAACACCTCCAAATCTTCAGCACGTGAATCACCGCCACGAGCTCCAAGTCATAAGTAGGATAATTCCGCTCGTGAGGTCGTAGCTGTCTCGATCCGTACACAACTACATGTCTATGCTGCATCAACACGCACCCAAGTCCGCGCCCTGAAGCATCTGCGTAAACCTTATACGGCTCGTCACTGCTAGGAATAACCAACACTGGAGCTGAAGTCAATCAGTTCTTGAATTCCTGAAAGGCAAGTTCACAATCTTCATCCCACTCATACTTGATATTCTTCCTGATCAATCTCGCCAACAGAGCTGCAATCTTTGAAAAATCCTTTACAAATTTCCTGTAATAACCAGCAAGACCTAAGAAGCTGCGAATCTCCACTACGTTCTTTGGTCGTTCCCACTCCACTATGGCTTCAATCTTAGACGGATCCACAGAAATACCATGCTCCGACATGACATGACCTAGAAACTTGACCTCAGTCAACCAAAACTCACACTTTTCCCTCTTAGCATACAACTGGTGCTCCCGCAGAGTCTGAAGCACGATCCAAAGATGCTGCTTATGCTCCTCCCAAGTCTTAGAATACACTAGGATGTCATCGATGAACACGATCACAAACTGACCAAAAACGGCCTAAATATCATGTTCATCAAATCCATGAAAGCTGTCGGAGCATTCGTTAACCCAAACGACATAACCAGAAACTCAAAATGACCATACCGAGTCCTAAAAGCTATCTTGGGAATATCCTCTTCCTTAATCCTGAGTTGATGATAACCTAAACGCAAATCAATCTTTGAGAAGTACCGTGAACCTCCCAACTGATCAAACAACTCATCAATCCTAGGCAAGGGATACTTATTCTTCACCGTAACCCGATTCAGCTGTCGATAATCCACACACAACCTGAGAGTCTTATCATGTTTCTTAGCAAACAAAACCGGTGCTTCCTATGGAGATGTGCTATTTCGAATATACCCTTTATCAACAAGTTCCTGAAGTTGCTTCCTTAATTCTTTCATTTCTGCCGGTGCCATCCGACAAGGTGCTATAGAAATCGGTGTTGTCCCTGGAAACAACTCAATACCAAACTCAATTTTTCGATGCGGTGGTAATCCTGGCAACTCATCGGGGAAGACATCCTCGAACTCATTAACCATCGTAATCGCTACACTTCCACTCAAAGCATAGGGCTCACACTCTAGGTTCGCAAGAAGAGCACAACAACCCAGATTCCTTCGCCCTCCTAGACACGACTTCATGAGACGCTCACTCATTAACCAATCACCACCACCCTGGTAGGTGATCATCGTCCCCCTATTAGACACTAGGGTTACTTTTTTAAGTTGGCAGTCCACAACTACGTTATACCTGGACAACCAGTCCATCCCTAGAATTACATCATATGAGCTCATGGGGAGTACAATCAAATCACTTTTCAAAATCTTATCCCCAATCTTTATTTTACAAGATTTACACATAAAATTTACACACACCCGCCCCAAGGAAGAAGTTATGACTAAGGGTTCATTAAACTCATCTATCTCTAATCCCAAGGCATGTACAAAAGAACTCGAAATGAGAGAATGAGAGGCACCTGTATCAAATAAAACGCGAGCTAAGGACTAAGGAACTAAGATCGTACCATCGACAACCGCATTACTGGTCTGAGAATCTGAACCTCCAGATGCCATCGCATGAACCTACACTAGTGCCTTTCCTTTTCCTCTACCAACACTGCTAATTCCTAGATTATTCTGCCGATGTTGCTGAAATGGAGACGACTGCACATTAGCTATACTCGGCGCTCGATACTGAGGGATGCTACGCTGGAAATGCTGCAGCTGCTGCCCTCGTACTAGATACGAAGCTGCTGAGGAGATAACTGAGGATACTGCAACTACAGGTACTGCTGAGGCGGAGGTAGGGTATGAGGCTAAGACTGACGACTGGCATCCTCCCCGGTCTAAGATCTAAGACGGACACTCCTAATCGGGCAATTCCTCTTGATGTGTCTGGGCTGCTGACAAAAATGACAATGAAAGCTGTAGGGATTGTTGCGCCCGCTACCAGACGAACTGCTGCTACCACTGTTCACGCCACCTTGCTTGCTCTTCTCCGGAGTTGGACGGCTACTAGTGCTCTTCCTACCACTCTTCTGCGATCCTCTTGAAGTCTTTGCTCGATCCTTACAATACTGCGCATAATCATTTTCCACTGATATTGCTGACGACACAAGCTCTCCAAAACTCCTAAGTCGCAGAGCAACCAACTGTCGTCGAATAGGAGCCTTGAGTCCTTCCTGAAATTTAATGCACTTCTCACGCTCCGATGCCACTGCTGATGGAGCCAACCTAGCCAGCTCATTAAATCTTGCCTCATACTCCCTAACTGACAAATCACCCTGCTGCAAACTGTAGAACTCAGCTGCCTTCTGATCTCTATACCCCTGCGAAAAATATCGATCATAGAATAGCTCCTCGAATCTATCCCAACTGATATCGCCACCGCGTTTCAAACGCTTAGCTTGTTTCCACCAAGTGTTAGCACCACTCTCGAGCTTATATGCAACAAACTCCACACGGTACTCATCAGGCACACCAAGGGTATCCAAATGCTTCACGATCGAATCCAACCAATATTCTACCAACTGCGGATCCCCATTACCATCAAAAGTTGAAATAGACGCACGTTGAAATTCTTTAAAATACGTATGCCGATGACAAATATCAGAATCCTCTGGTCTAGCCCTGGCTACCATCTACCGAAAAGCCACAAACATAGACCTCATCATGCCCTCATCGTTTCTAAACTCGGCATCAGCTGTTGAACGACGTCTAGGTGCCATTCTCTCACTTCTGAAAACAAAATTTAGACTGTTAGAGGTATTTCATTGTCATACCTAAGTGTGCACAATTCCCAATGTTCATAACCTTGAGCTCTGATACCATTCTGTCATGCTTCGGAGTACGGGAGGTGATATGGCGGGTTAATTAAATTAATTAAAAAAGAATTAAATTAAAATAAAGAATTTTAGGGATTAAATTAAATAATAAAATGTGAAAGTTCAAGAAAACCATTGCATGAAAAATAAATAATAAACGTAGCGAGTATGGGTCCCACTGACCCACAACTTGTGCACACACATGGTACTGACAATATAATAATACAACTACAGTCCAAGCACAAAGAAAGTTAAAAACATTACATGCCTTGATTAAATAATACAAATGATATACTAATCCTTCTACTGCTCCTGAGTTCGGTTCGTCGAATCCTCTCCGAACCTAAATGGGAAACCACCTAGAAGGGGGGAAAAATTTAAAAACAGAGAAAATGTGAGCGAAAGGCTCAGTAGGACAGTATTTTATCAAATTATTTAATTTAAAGGAGAATCTCATTATTGAAGGAATTATTTAAAAGAAACATTGAATAAATAAATAAATTTAAATAAAACTGTTCTTACCCAAAACAGTTTACTCGGACAACCAGAAGTATCATTTTCTTTTCCTAGGCAAACCATAAGGATATCACTACCGTAGTGGCCCAGTTGGGTTTCGGGACCTACCCCTAAGGTCGATCGCTACACGACCCGATCTCTGATATGGCAGCATGCCTATGTGTTTATTTTCATCATCATTCAAAACCCATTTACCGAGTATTGTCATTTACATTCATTATGAAGTTCATTTCAGTTCATGATATATTAAAATATAACCGATAAATTCATTTTCAAGCAACCGTTGAAAACATTTTAATAGAAATCCTTTTCAAAACTAAATCATTTTGAAACTAGGCTACCAAGGAATGGGGTAGAAGTCCTACCTCGATACTCGTGCTGGTGCCCCACACCGTAACCCTGGTCCGCTATACGTTAGCTTCGCAAAACCACAAACGATCCTAGATACACACTAAGTTGATCAATATCTAGTTCGAGACATTCTATTCTACTAAACCCTTTCATAATGTCCTAGTGTGCTATTTGTATCTTTAAAATCATTTTACAAGGTTGAAAATTCAATCGGGGTTCAAAACAGTAAAAATGGGTGAAAATCACAAAATTTTTCATGCCCGGCCTGCCGGAAACCAGGTCTGGTAGGCCGGACATTCCCCAGATTCGGCCTGCTGGACAGATGAACTCCGGCCTGTCGATCCTTTGAATCCGGCCTACCGAACAGGTAGTTCGGCTGTCGAACTAAGAAAACCCAGAAATTCTAGCCATGGGTTTTCGATCCCCCAAAATCCAAATCTTGATTTTAACTTGTTTTTCTCAAATCTCAGGCATGGAAAACATTCATAGATGATAGAAAAACATACATTCATAGATGATAGAAAAACATGTTTGAACACTTTTGAACTCATTTATACAAGATTTAAACTAAAAAATCTCAAAAATCCAAAAATGAAAAAATGAGGAGAGAAACGAAAAATCTCGAATCCAATCCATTTTTCTTCAATCTAAGCCTAGATTCTAGTTGTTCTAAGTTCATTTAACTCAAACCAAGAGTTTTCTAAGTTCAAACGAACTTAAATTTCAAAAATACACAAAATTGAAAATTTTAGAAAAAGTTTAGAAATTTTAAAACTAACCTAGAATGGAAGCTTCAATCCGAGTTTTCAGTTGTCAAATCACGTTTTTGAGCTTCCTTCTAGCTAACCCGAAGCTTGGACTCGAATTTTGTTTCAAAAATTTGAGAGAGAATTGAGAGAGAACGAGAGAAGTCGAGAGAGTAGAAGAGAGGGGGCTCACGGGCAAGAGAGAGAGGAGAGAGAGAGGAGAGAGAGAGTGAGAGCGAGAGCTGAGAGTGAAGAGAGAAGGAGAGGAGAGAGAATAAATAGAGAGAAACGGTGGGCGGTTTTACTATAAGAAAACCAAATGCCACCTACAGTTTTGTAAAAAGGAATATTTTTAACATTTTACAAATTGTTGTGCTTTAAAACTGAAAGCATCATTTTAAAACAATAAGAAATCATTTGAATTTATCAAATTAACAAACAACTTAAAATTCAAAATTCAACTAAATAATCAAATTAATGCTAAAACATTAATTATGACACACTAATTTATCATTTTATATTACAATAACATTAAATAAATTTCGGGGCGTTACAATTCCTTACCTCTTGGTATTATTAGTTGGACACCCAAGTTTTTTTACAGTCTATCTCACATCCGAACGCTCAGACTCAAGGGTGCTTTTTAAAAGGTAATTAATGTTTCTTTTTGTAAAATTTTAAGATAAATTTAATACTCATCTTGAAGAACAAACTAATAAAATCTACTGTGCAGGATGAAGCTAATACAATGTTTGAGAGGGTGGATATATTAATCTAGGACCAAAAATAATAATTCTTACTTTCCTAAAACTCGCAGAATATACGAAATTATTTTTTACAAACCGTTCTTTAATTAGCAAATTCCCTCCTTTTAGTAGCTTCAATAGTTTCAGCCAAAATTAGAAAAAAATAATAATAACTTTCAGAACAAATTTTTGCTCCAGGATTTGCCATTTGATGTTTTACCAAGAAAGAATTAGTCATCCATTATATTAAGTTTTAGAGAGTAGAGAATTATGCAATGGCTAATTAACCACCTTTCATTGATGAGAAGAATACAATTTATATTATTGTACAATCTAAACTAAATAAAGAAAGATTTACGAAACAAATAATATTTACAAGAAATAATATTCCCCCAAAAGTTACACAATTGTATCCTGTTGAGTTTCCCTGTTACATTATCTTAATTTTTAATATTTATGGGATGAAATATGTGTATAAAAAATAAAACAAATATACATACATATGTTGGACATAGACACACACACACATATATGCATATATATATATTGTATATTATCGTATTCACAGTGGTCCGTGGAGTATCAGAATCTATTACTGAACATATGTAAATATATACATATATACATATGTGTATAAAAAATTAGACATTGAATCCATTGTGTATCAATTTTCTTTGCTGGCTTATCGGGGGTTAGGGTTTTTTTTTTTTTTTAAAAGAATAGTTAGTTATTATTTCATATCCTTAAATTTTCAATTAACAAAACAAGTGTTCATCATTTTTATTATTTTTTATTTTGCTTCTATTATTTTGATCTAATAGGGAGATAAAAATCATAATATCTGATCAATAAAATAACAACAACAACAAGACTAATAATAATAGAGATTTTTGTATTTCAAATGTATTCGCAGGTTATGGTTTGTATTTTAAATTCCCATCAGCTGAAATTTGAAGTCTGCAACTATAAATAAGCACATGAATACACGATTCAACGATGAGCACTTATTTATACCATAGAAAGATTATTGATTTCTTTTCTTTTCTCTTTTTCCTTATAAGGAGGTCATGAAAATCGATAGAATCAGCGAATTACCAGATAATATTATTGAAGAAATTTTATCTCGTTTATCAACCAAGGATGCAGTGAGAACAAGTGTTTTGTCGCGAAAGTGGAGGCATAAATGGACTACCACTCCATCTATTGCTTTCAGTTTTAAGGTTCCAGAATCCAGATCTCCAGAGGAACTTGTGAACGTAATTGATCACGTTCTCTCGCAACATGTCGGTCCGATACACAAGTTCAAGCTCTTCTGTGGCCATCCTCAAATAAGAAACTTCTACAACCGTTTTGACCAATGTCTTCCCGATCACGACATAGATCGGTGGATTCTTGGTCTATCAAGAAGCCAAACCGAAGAGTTGTCGCTTGTTAGGCGTCAAATTGGCCCTCACTACCCGTTGCCTTCTTGCGTGTTTTCTTTCGAAAATTTGACTTGTTATAAACCGGATTGAACCAAAATTTCTACAGGATCGTTCATGTCAAACTATTAAGAAGAATCATACCAAATTGCGGAAGCGTACCTGAATTCATGTTCTTGGATTGATGTGGGTTATTACCTTCCAATTCAATACGTATTCCTTGAATTCTTTTCTGAAGATGGGATTTCAGAGAAGTAGGAATTTCTGAAAACTTTCTGAATGAATGATACGTATGAATTGGGGACCATAACCAAAATATATAACTTTAGTTATTTTAGTGTATTTTCAGTTTCGCCCATCATAAAATCTAGAAATTACAAATTGGTATCTACACATATAATATTAACAAATATAACCCATACATTATTTTTTAATACCCAATAAAGCCTTTTAACTTTATCTTAATTATATCACTTTAATTTAGGCTTTACTTTAAGATAGCATTAAATAACACATTTAATTACATATGTGTGCCCACATGAAAAATTATTTTCTAACAATCTCCCACTTGGGTCACATATGTATCTTTACAAAAATGTGTTAACTTTAGTGAGCTCAACCTTTGCTATCACACATAAAGGTATTCCTGAACAATCTCGTCCATTGATCATACTAACATAGAACCAAAGCGGTCTTCGTCACAAATGTAGCGTGACTAAACCCATCAATGATTACGTACATCGATATAACCAATTGACATAGATCAAGTATGGATGTGTAGCATGGAAATTACATGCAATGTGATATAAACATGTCTATTTCCAACTGGTCCTACCTTATATCTGAATGAGATCAAAATCGTACCAAAATCAGAGTGTAAATAAACTGTATTCTTTATTTCTGCAGAAAACATATACAAACACACAATGTCTATATATAAAGAAAATTAGCATTCAAATACAAACTCCCACTAAAACTACATATCATCAAATAACTGAACACCCATGTGAGCAATGTGCTCATGAAAGACCTTGGGTGGAAGCCCTTTTGTAAGCGGATCCGCTATCATGGAGTTTGTACCAATATGCTCTATAGACACCTGACCACTCTGAACTCTTTCTTTAACAACAAGAAACTTAATCTCTATATGTTTTGACTTTGAAGAGCTCCTGTTGTTGTTGGAATATAAGACTGCAGATTTATTGTCACAAAACAACTTAAGTGGTCTTTCTATACTTTTCACAATCCACAGCCTAGTGACAAAGTTTCGCAGCCATATTCCATGATTGGATGCCTCATAACATGCTATAAATTCTGCCTCTATAGTGGAAGAAGCTATGAGTGACTGCTTAGCACTCCTCCAAGAAATAGCTCCTCCAGCAAGCAAAAAAATATAGCCCGAAGTGGATCGAAAACTATCTTGACATCTAGCAAAATCTAAATCTGAATAACCAATGATCTCGAGTTGGTCTGACCTTCTATATGTAAGCATGTGATCTTTTGTTCTCTGTAAATATCGCATAACCCTTTGGCTGCTTTCCAATGATCCATTCCAGGGTTACTCAAATATCTGCCCAACAATCCAACAATGTATGCTATATCTGGACGAGTACAAACTTGAGCATACATTAGACTCCCAACAGCTGATGCATATGGGATCTTTTCCATTTCCTTAACCTCAAGGTCATTCTTAGGACACTGACTTAAACTGAATTTATCTCCTTTAGCCACAGGGGTATCTCCTGGTTTACATTCCTGCATGCCAAATCTTTTAAGCACCTTTTCGATATAGCTCTTTTGTGATAACCCAAGTATACTCCGAGAGCGATCTCGGTGTATTTTAATTCCTAACACAAAAGAGGCGTCACCAAGATCTTTTCAAATTTCTTTGATAGAAATCTCTTGGTTTCGTGCAATAAGCCTATATCATTGGTGGCAAGCAGTATATCGTCAACATACAATACCAGGAGAATACACTTACTCCCACTGAACTTATGGTAGATACAGTCATCTACAGTGTTCATCTCAAAACCGAATGCGACTATCACTTGATAAAATTTGTAATACCATTGACGAGAAGCTTGCTTAAGCCCATACATGGATTTCTTTAATTTGCAAACCATCTTCTTTGGGTCTCCCGACTCACAGTTTTCTGGCTGCACTATATAGATCGTTTCATCAATGTCACCATTTAGAAACGCCGTCTTAACATCCATCTGAAGTAGCTCAAGATCAAAATGCGCTACAAGTGCCATAATTGTCCTAAAAGAGTCTTTCATTGAAACCGGAGAGAAAGTCTCTTTATAATCAACGCCTTCCTTTTGAGTAAAGCCCTTAGCAACAAGACGAGCTTTATATTGCTCTACATCACCCTTCGAATCCCTCTTGGTTTTAAATATCAATTTACAACCAATGGGCTTCACACCTTCAAGCAATGGAACGAGATCCCAAACGTCATTGTCCTTCATAGACTTTATCTCATCCTTCATGGCATCCATCCACTTTTGAGAGTTAGAACTATGCATGGCTTGACGAACATTGATCGGATCATCATCCATCAATCCAACACTTTCCTCATGTTCTTGGAGAAATACTATGTAATCATTCGGAATAGCACTTCTCCTCTCTCTAGTGGATCTCCTTAATGACACAAGTTCCTGAGGTTCTGGTTCTTGAGGTTGTTGAGTTTGTACCTGAAGGGGTTGAATGACTATGTCTGGTTGTTCTTGACATGCAATTTGATCAACGTCAGGGATAGAAGCCTGAACATTATCAAAAGCAATTGTGGGAATCGGAACCAATCCCTCTTGTACAAAAGGAACAGGATCAAATTCATCCTCAAAGACAAAGTCTCTAACCTTATTTCTCCCCCCAAACTCAACATCCTCAAAGAATGTTGCAATTCCTGTCTCAAAAATAGCCTTAGTAGTGGGATCATAAAATTTGTAACCCCTTGACCGTTCAGGGTAACCAATAAAATAGCAGCTCACTGTCTTGGGGTCTAATTTCTTTTCATTAGGCCTATAAGGCCTTGCCTCAGCTGGACAACCCCAAGTATGTAAATGCTTAAGACTAGGCCTTTTGCTAGTCCAAAGCTCATAAGGTGTTTTGGCTGCTGCTTTTGTTGGTACTCTGTTGAGAATGTAAGCTGCAGTTTTGAGTGCTTCACCCCAGAGGGATTCAAGTAAGGTGGAATGACAAATCATACTCCTCACCATGTCCTTAAGTGTCCGGTTTCGTCTCTCAGCTACACCATTCATGCTAGGTGAACCTGGCATGGTATATTGAGGGACTATCCCGCATTCCTCTAGGAATTTAGCAAAAGGTCCTGGACGTTGTTCACCTGATCCGTCATATCTGCCATAGTATTCACCACCACGATCAGATCTAACGACCTTAATTCTTTTGCTGAGTTGAAGTTCAACCTCAGCCTTGTATGACTTGAACACGTTCAAAGTCTGTGACTTCTCATGTATGAGATATAGGTAGCCATACCGGGAGTAATCGTCTATGAACGATACAAAATATTGTTGACCATTCCATGAAGCCACAGGAAATGGTCCACAAATATCCGTATGTATCAATTCTAAGACATCTGTAGCTCTATTGGCACCCAATCCCCTTTTGTTTGTTTGTTTCCCTTTTATACAATTAACACATGTTTCAAAATTTGTACAATCAAAGGAATTAAGAATTCCATCTGACACAAGCCTTTCCATCCTTTTCCTTGAAATATGTCCTAATCGCTTATGCCATAATATAGTGGAATTCTCATCGGTTAATTTACGTTTTATGCCACGAGAACTAAACATGCAAGGTTTCATTATAAGAAGCAACTGTATCAAGCAAATATAGGTTATCTTGAAATGATAAAGAACCGGTACCAACAACATTTGAATTTAAAGAAAGACTAAACTGACTATTTCCAAATGAACAACAGTATCCAGATTTGTCCAAAGCAGAAATAGAAATTAAATTCCGCCTAAACGACGGTACAATAAAAGTGTCTTTCAAATCCAAATAATAACCAGAACTTAATAATAACCTAAAATGCCCTATTGCTTCAACTTCTACCGATTTGCCATCTCCCACATAGATGAATCTTTCAGCATCAATTGGCTTTCGGTAGCTCAAGCAACCCTGCATAGACACACTTATATGAGTAGTGGCACCTGAATCAATCCACCAAGTGTGTCTTGGCACTGAAGTTAAATTAACCTCAGAACAAACCAAATTGAGAAGCATACCTTTCTTTGCACGCCAAGCATGATACTTGGTGCAGACCTTCTTCATGTGTCCAGGTTTACCACAAAAGAAACAAGCAACATTTCCATCATTTTTATCCTTATCTTGTTTCTTTTGTGCTGGACCTTTAGCAGCTTCATTACTTTTCTTTCTTTTCTTCTTTTTTGTCCTTAGAGGTGCTAGCCAAGTGAGCACTTTCAGTCTTCTCTTGCTTCAGTCTTTCTTCCTCTTGCACACAATAAGAAATTAACTCATTAAGAGTCCATTTCTCTTTTTGGCAGTTGTAACTGATCTTAAATTGGCTGAATTGTGCAGGAAGAGAAATCAAGACAAGATGCACTAGAAGATCCTCAGAAATTTCTAGATCTAGTGTCTTTAATCTTGAAGCCAGATGAGACATTTCCATAATGTACTCCCTTATGTTTCCTTTTGCTTTGTACCTCATTGAAATCAGGCTCGTCAAAAACGTGCTTGTTTCAGCCTTATCATTCTTTGCAAAGCATTTCACAATGGCCTCAAAGAAACCCTTGGCTGTTGTGACCTCATCAGGCACAGTGCCCCTAAAAACTTCTGGAATGCCTCTCTTAATGATCATCAGACTCATTCTGTTAGAACGATCCCATCTTTCAAGTTCCTTTTTATCCTCAGTGGAACTAGAATCTATAATAGTGGGACGTTCAACCTTTATGGCCAAGTCCAGATCAAGGCAACCGAGAACGATCAACACATTCTCTTTCCAGTCCTTGAAGTTAGTCCCATTCAACATAGGAATGGAATTAACATTTGCAGATATCATGGAAGATGATGCTACAGCTGAATAGAGAACAAAATCACATAATCACATAAGAGGTCACATAAAACAACCAATAAAATTCAAACAATGATTAATCCCATCACAAGAAATCTGTAACAACATTAATATTTAGTCTTTGGACAGAAATATTAACTTATAAGCGGTATTCTTGGTGTAGTGATCAAATATTAACAATAAATCATATCAAATAATAAGCTAATCTTTGGATCTACTTATTATTTATATGCCAAAAATAACCATATAATTGTTACATATTTATCACCACAGGTATGAATTTAATTCGGCCAAATATTAAACTTTCTTTGGGCCGATTAATATTCACATGAATTAAATTCATACAACCATCTTAATATCACAAATTAATTAACATCCACAAAAGAGGCTACTTTAACAGCTTATTGGTTCAATTAATTAATTTGATAATATTAATTATCTAAAAACACAATTTGAATTTTAAAGTTGCATCCAAAATTGACCCCAAAATTTTTTTTTTAAAAAAAGTCAACTTGATCGGTCAACGGTCAAAGTCAACGTTGACCGTTGACCGGAGAAGGTCAAAGGGGACCGGGTTGGGTTGTGGACCGGGTCAGGTTAACCCAACCCGGGTCCACATTTAGCCCCCCCCTGCGGTTCTTTCCTTTTTTTTTTTTTTTTAAACTCGGGTCACCCAGGGGTTGAGGCCCTGGGTGTCCAACTGGTCACGGGCCTCTTTGGCCCGTGCAACCAGTTTCCAGTTCTGGGCCGAAGCCCAGAACTCTCCTCATGCCCAGGGTCGCGACTGCCGGAAGCGATCCCAGGCAGTTGCAACTGCTGCCGCCGAAATCCACCCCCGTCGATCTGCCAACGGGCGCGACTTGACGGTCGCACCCAGAGAGTGCCGGCGCCGGCGGCGGAGCAGCAAGCCGCCGGCAAAACCCAAGAACAACAGCCCTTCTTTTCCCCTTTGGCGTGACCAACATCGCAGGCTTAACAGCGGCTTTTGGCCGCCATTTTCTCTCCTTCGCAGAGGCTAGAGGCCGCGACTCTTCCATTCCGGCACCGCCTGAGGGTCGCGGCTGAATTTCCTTGCCGGTGGCAGTGAGCTTGCCACCGGTAGTCCGACGGGTTACTAAACCCATATGCATAACGATTTCATCGAATATGCAACACTGTTTTCATCGATTCTTTTTTTAAAAAAAACAATTAATGGCAGCGTTGATTTATGACCGAAAGGAAAGAGAAAACAAAAGTCCTTAGCAACAATTTAATGCATATACGGCAGCCTTCATTCATGCACAGCAATACGTACAGTGTCCATATTAATGAATCCATATTAAACAAATCAAACCTTATTAATGAATCCACAAACGTAACCTTATTCAACCAAAACTTTTGAGAAAAATTTCTCAATAATTCAACATGAAACGGCTCTGATGCCACTTGTTATAAACCGGATTGAACCAAAATTTCTACAGGATCGTTCATGTCAAACTATTGAGAAGAATCATACCAAATTGCAGAAGCGTACCTGAATTCATGTTCTTGGATTGATGGGGGTTATTACCTTCTAATTCAATACGTATTTCTTGAATTCTTTTCTGAAGATGGGATTTCAGAGAAGTATGAATTTCTGAAAACTTTCTGAATGAATGATACGTATGAATTGGGGACCATAATCAAAATATATAGCTTTAGTTATTTTAGTGTTTTTTCAGTTTCGCCCATCATAAAATCTGGAAATTACAAATTGGTATCTACACATATAATATTAACAAATATAACCCATACATTATTTTTTAATACCCAATAAAGCCTTGTAACTTTATCTTAATTATATCACTTTAATTTAGGCTTTACTTTAAGATAACATTAAATAGCACATTTAATTACACATGTGTGCCCACATGAAAAATTATTTTCTAACATGACTAAGTTGGAGTTAGGCAGTTATTTGCTGATGAGACCTCCGGCGACATTTAAAGGTTTCGTGAACTTGAAAATCCTTTGTCTACATTACGTAAGTTTGGCTCAAGATGTGCTTGAAATCTTGATATCCAGTTGCCCTGCGCTTGAGAGGTTGTCAGCTGTCGTTACGATGTTGGAAATATCAATGTCGATGCGCCGAATCTCCAATTCTTTGAATTTTCAGGCGAATGTACTTGTATTACTTTTCGGAGCACTCCCCGTTTAGCCGTAGTCTCTATTTCTTTTACTGATTTCAGATGCCGTCAAATGATGTGTTGGATGCCAATGTTTGATCATCTGTCACATATCCAAAGGCTTCAACTCAACCATGCGTGTATAGAGATAAAGCTTCCTTTTACTTCAAGGAAAATAATCTATACTTAAATGTAAAATCTAAGGAAGAAATAAAAATAAAAATAAAAAAATAAAAGTTTTCAAGGCACATCATTGTGAAACCTCTCTTTAAAGTCAGATCAAATTCTTAAAATTTTAATAGTTTCAATTTCTAATGATGTTATAACACTATTAATTCCTTCATGTTAATAGTAGCTGCCACTTTCTCATCTTTATTGTACTACATTATTTCTTTTTGTTCTCTAGGATCTTTAGCTCTTGGCCGTATACCAATAGAGCATCCACGGTTACATAATCTCAGATATCTCTGCGTGGCCGTTAACTTCTACCATCAAGACGAGATTTTAGCAGCTCTTTTCCTTCTAAAAAGTGCCCCCAATCTACAAGAACTGAGAATTATTGAGTGGGTGAGTCTAACAGCTTTAATAATACGCCTTTCTTTGGTGTCCCAAGCAGTCTAACCAATGACATTTTTTTTGGTGTCATTTTATTCATTCACATCCTTGGTTGCAAAGGCGAAATCGGTTTCGTAATCTACATGCTGTCAACGTCACCGGCGCTTGAGACGATGACCATTTGGACAATTTCTCCTAGTTCTAAATCGAACGTGGAACGGTGGTTGCGCTTTGAGCATTCCTTGGCACGGGCAAAGATAATTGTAAAATAACCTTGCATACTGTGGTTGTGTCAGACTAAAATTTTGAACTGAAATAATAGTACTCTAGGGTTGTATATTCTAAAATTTTTAATTTTGCGTGAATCTTCTATACTTTTTTTTCTTCATCTGTATGTATTTTTCTTTTCTTCTTTCAAATGAACCGAGCTTGTATTCTACTTTAATCCAAGTTTTAAATTTAAACATTAAAGTCCACAAAATGATGAACTTATATTGTGTGGTTAATTTTTGAGAGTTGCTACCATGAGATCTTCAAAATCAGTAGTCCAAAATCACACTCATAAAAAAAATACACACAACTTTATCTAATCCTTACATTTTAAATAAAAACGATTGAAAAACAAAAATTCAAGGAAAAAAAATATACAATGGCACTTGGAGGCAGGGCAACGGTGCCAGGCCATGGTGTCGACAGCAACTTGGAGGCAAGCACGATCAACAGCAGGAAGTAGGGGAGGACCCTCTCTTCTATGGTGGCGTCACGTCAGCAAGTGAAGTAGCAACAGGAATGCGACCACCGTGGGTTGTGAACACAGTCATGACCATGGTGGCTTGCAACCACTATCGGTTGCAAACATAGTCGCGTCCATTGCGACCCACAGTGGTGCAATTTTCGTCATGATCCACAATGTTCGCGAATAGACCTACATAATCCTTGTAACCATGATGGACCCTTGTGACACGAAGGAACATTTCTCTAAGCTTATACGTTGTTTGAACTTATCGGTATGATAATATCATAATCTAAGCTAAAAAAAGAAGATTTCATAAGAAAATCTAATTTCCTTGGTGGTCGCAGCCTTGGCAACAAGATCACGACGGAACCATGGGTCGCAATGGAGATCATCATGAAGTCATGATAAAATTGGGAGCCTCGCAACCCACGGCATGAATGCACCCCTGCGACACGGTGGTTGCAACAAAATCGCGACATCCATGGGCTGCCATTGTGATCGGCGGAGAAAGGGGCAGATCTGCCATACTTTTTTTTTAAGAATTTTTCATTTTTGAGTTTTTTTATAATTATTGCGTGCATTAGCTTATTAAATTTAAGGCGGGCTTGTTTATTTTTTACAGTTAGATCTATATCCAATGGACAAAAAAAGTTCTCATTGTAGGGAAAAATAGCGTCTCTCATGGAAGAAATTCCCTTAATTTTTACTTTATTTTAAGCTTTAAGTTTAAAATATTTTTACTCTCGAGGCAAAGTTTAAATAAAATAGAACACTAAAATAACTAAAACATTAAGATATATGATATACTTAAAAAAAATTGTGGTATTATCTTAAATATATTCAAATAAAATAGAAAATTAAAATAATTAAAACATTATGATATATGATGTACTTAACAGAAAAATTTGTGGTATTATCTTAAATATATATTTAAATAAATTTTGCATTTAGAAACTTTTATGAGGGAAAAGAAAGAGAATAGTAAAGATTCTTTACAAAAATGTAATTAGATTTTGCACGATTTTTTCACAAGATAATGAAAATAAGAGATAGCTGTTTTTTTCGTATTTCAAATGTGAATCCTCAATCCAACTTTTAAATTCCAAGTTGCTGAAATCTCTCTGCTACAACAGTCATAATAAAATTAAAAAAAATAAAAATAAAAAACAGATTGTTTCTTTTATTCATTTATTCACAGTTTGTTGACTTCTTTTTCTTTGTTCTTGCTACAAATCCTTGTCAGATATGAAGAGAAAAATAGACAAAATTAGTGAATTACCAGATCATATCGTAGAAGACATTTTGTCTCGTTTATCAACCAGAGATGCCGTGAGAACAAGTCTTTTGTCAAGAAAATGGAGGCGTAAATGGACCACCACTCCATCTATTGCTTTCAGTTTTCCGCGTGTACAATTCCAGTACACCGTCGAAGAGGAGCTTAAGCCTATAGTTGATCATGTCCTCTGGCAACACGTTGGACCAATACACAACTTCAATCTTCACTATATCGACAAAAGTCCTCCCGATCACGACATGGACAGGTGGATCCGTCATCTATCGAGAAGCCGTCACATCAAGGAGTTGTCTCTCACGTTTGACACCCGCTGCGAACTCTACACGTTGCCTTCTCGCGTGTTTTCTTTCCAAAACTTGACCAGGTTGAAGCTGAGTCATTGCTCGTTGAGACCTGATCCCACGGCGACATTCAAAGGTTTCGGAAATTTGAGGATCCTTGATCTCACTGAGGTAACTTCGGCTCCAGATGTTCTTCAACTTCTGATATGTGGTAGCCCTGTGCTTGAATGGGCGGATTTGTGGGTCGAGTACATTGTCGATTTCATTCAGAATAACACCAATGTTGAGCATCTTCGATTGTTGAAATATCTCGGCAAAGGCACCGATCGTTTAGTTGTTGGCAACATGTCTCGGACTATGGTTAAGTGGTCGGATTGGCTTGGAGAAAGTTATGTGGTTAAGCTTTCTGATCATGAATTGTTTGTCAGGCGTCTCCAACTCGGATAATGTTTCAGACGTAACACTTAATGTTTAGAAACTTTTATTTTACTAATCGACAATTATGCATTTACAGCATTATTTTATTTGGAACAGGGGAAAAAAAGTCCGTTGCTTTTTTCGCTTGATGCAAGTTTTCTACTTAAAAATTGTTTTAACTTAAACCTAGCTACTTTGTTGAGTTCCACGTTTCTTATGATATATATATATATACACACACACACATATTGTATAACCTTACAACACATGAATTGGCTGCCTATTAACCAAATTGTGACGGCTGAGAATGGATCACATCTTTGGTTGTAAAGGCGAAATTGATTCCACCAAGCTGACTAACTATATGCAATGGAGATTTCTAGGATTTGAATTAAAATTTAATTATGTTTATGATCTTATAATTAGACTAGGATTAGGATGTGAATAACTAATAATGAATATTAAGTAATATTTCCTCCCCTTGAATTCTTTGAATAACTAATAATGAATATTAAGTAATATTTCCTCCCCTTGAATTCTTGTTCTTCTCTACTTGGCATAACCTAGACCATATGCCAAGCGTCTGAAAAAAAAAAAAAAAAACAAAACAAAACACTCATTTTTACATATAATCCACCATTTTTGAACCAGTCCCAATAGGGACTCTCACAAACATAAGCATCTAAACAATCAAACAATTGATGAACCAAGCCAACAGAACACCCCCACAAACTAGCACTTTACTTCCAAGTGAAACTTGGATCCTACATTAAGTAGCTACTTATGGAAAATTACTTGAGATGAGAATGATGTGTTAAGGTTGCTGGCCAAGAAGTGAAGGCATGTAGAATACATGGGTTTGCGCAATCTCGATGCGGTCTCTGGGATCATTCATTGTCTCATCCCTTAGAGCTTGAAGAATGGCCTGCGATGGGAATTCCCTAAACATGACAATGAACTCGAGGATTAGAATTCCCTGTAGAAGTAGTTTATAAAGCATTCCACTGTCAAAGATTTGCATCAAATACCTTGTTATGAGTATTCTATATAGCATTTTCAGTATAGGGCAAAGCTCGACTGGTGCAACGGGCTTGTTTTCTTCAGGATGTAGGACGTTTAAGGATGACTGACTTAAAAGCTCAAAGAATGCTTTCACAGCAGAGACTCCCTGCAAGACAAGGTTTATCATTGTTTGTGTTTGTTCAAAGTCAGTTTGTTTCAACCACAGAGTATAGAAGCACCAACGGTTTAAAACCAATTATTAAACAAAGCAATTTGGCTCACTTAGGTATGTATGAAAGTTCCGTTTCTCAGCTAGATTCCACGATAATATATTCCTAACCAGGGCTGATTAGCAAAAAAATTAAAAAAATTAAAAATAATCCTAACTTGGGGTGGAGCGAGGAAAACAAGTCAAGAAGGGCAGGGGCCTACACTTAAAATTTTATCAGGTTTTACATATAACTCAAATGACAGATTTTACAAAGTACGGAAAACATAGAATTTTTGAAATATTTTAGAAGCTCAAGCAGGAAAACTCCAATTTCATCATATTTTACGCACAAAATTTAAAGCAAAAGGAATTTCAGGTGGGGAGGAACATACTCGGTTGTATGTAGCTCCACCTCTGTTCCTAAATTCATCTTAAATTAATTAAGTTCTGTCCTAAATAAGCTTAGCATTTTGACCCAATATTCCCCCCAAATGGTTAAGCCCTTACCTGAATCATACCCTTTCCCTTGATGCTATCACCCATTTCAAGGCTCAACTCGCCTTTGGCCAACTTGTGCCCATACCATGCATTACGACCCTTCAACAGGGTTACATAAGTATCGGCAAGCAAAGGGCCCGCGAGTTTTTCTGGTTCCTCTGCCAAAAGATGGGTGATAAATATCATCTCGGATGTGCAGTGTGCAAAGTATACTGATTTGCTGGTTGCACTCTCATTTGTTAAAGCTGCTATCATTCCTGCATGATTAAAAGAACACACCGTACAACATAAGCAAGACAACATATGCCCAGAAATTTGTGTGCATATGAAATTTTCCAACGGGGAAATGACAAAGGATCCTCAAGGTTGGTTTCTCCTGCTTAACTTAAAATAAATAAATGAACAGCAGGTACTTAAAATTTTTATGAAAGATGCTGGTTAAATTGGTTTAGGCCAGAGCAAAAATTGAATTTCCAGCATAATTTCCCAAACCAAACACACATGATTATGGTTCCATGTATAGATACTGAGAAACAGAACCGTCTTTACATGTTGTCCATGTTAGGCCTTGTGTCGATGTGTCTCTACCGGCAGCAAATAAAGTAAATTAAAAAAATTGAAAAGAATTAGGCATCTTCTATTCAGTTTACCAAGTGAGTACTAAACTCTGTTTCATTTTTGGTTTGACAGGCCAAAACAGAAGTATTATAGTATTATTCTTCCATTTGCATCTCTTCATGGTGTAAACCTAAAACAATAGTTGGAGGTTATTGTTTCACAAATTACGCATAAATAAGATGATAGAAACTTTGGAACAAAATTGCCTCAAAAGTATTTTTCCTTACTGAAATAGATTAACGGCCAAGTTTTATCAAGATATGAAGCAACTAAAACGGAATCTCACCAGCTCCAATTGCATAGACGTTCTTTAGACCTCCCATAACTTCATGAGTAACTAGGTCGCCATTGTCCCACACTATAAAATGGGGCTGCCTCAAAAACTTAGCCAATGGTTTTCTCCACTTTTCAGCTCCACATATTCGAGCATTAGCATACTCCTTGTTGTATATCTCCGAGGCAATATTAGGACCTCCAAGATAGAGAATGTTCTCAATTGGAACTCCAGCTGCAAAGCATGACATGATAAGAAATTTATGGAGTTTACATTGAAATAAAGTTGTCCAAACAAAACTAAGTTACCGACAACTCAAGAAAATATGGAAATGGACTCACTAGCTCGATGGATCATTTGCGTAGGAGTAATTATCCGTGGCTCATTCTCCAGTTCAGCCTCTACACCTTTTGACAAAGAGATGATAACCGGCATTGTTATTCTCTCCTTCCAATACCTCCTAATCTCTTCAAATACTATGCGGGTTTCGGTGGAGGGCAATCCATTCACCAGGATATCGGCATCCCAGACAGCCTCCTGCAAGTTGGTGACAACCTTCAAGGGGCAAAGAGGGGTGTCAATCATATTTAAACAAAATCCATCTTTCAATATCTCATCAGCATACAGCGTCCGATCACCTAGTCGTGCCTCGACATACTTCAGATACGCGCAGCGCCTGATTAGCCTCCTCAAAACATCTTCCCTCGAGTTGATAACCTCAAATAAGTGCTCAGCCGTGGCTCTATCAACAGCTCTCCCAGGCCTCCTCCAAATTCTAATCAAAACTTTATCTCTCAAGTGACCATAACTGTCCTGCAACATGGCAGTGAAGACACTGCCCCAAGCACCTGCACCTACACCAACTATCTTAAGAGGATCGCCTTCGGCTTTGCCCATAAGCTGACGGATTTCATCAAGCTTCTCCTCAATTGACCCATTTGCGTTCTGTACCAACCCATTTAAGTACACATTATGAATCCCTCCATCACTAGCCCCAACCATCTTTTTTTTTCTTCTCCTCTCTCTCCTTTCCCGAGGTGCTCAAAATAAAAATTTCCTCTTCAAACGCCCTGATCTATAAAACCCACTTCTAAAAGTAAGGATTTCAACAGCTGAACAATGACACAACCCCAAATCAGAAAATCACCTAAAAATGAACAAAACGTCTAAGAAAGCAAGAATCCTTGTTGGGTCTTCTTTTTTCTCCACCAAAGTTCAAAACTAATCCTTTTTATTGAATTCCCACCGCCTTTGACCCAAACAAAAGCTTATCAAAATCAGAAACTTCACCTAAACCCTAAACCCCTGATCCAGAAAAAACCCACTTCTGAAAGTAAGTAATCCAACAGCTGAACAATTACACAAATGAACAAACCGTCTAAGAAAGCAAGAATTCTTGTTGGGTTTTCCACCAATCTCAGAAACAACAATCCTTTTTACTTCAAATTCTCAGCCGCCTTTGAACCAAAATATAAACTTTATATCAAATTCTAGAATATCACACAAAATGCCAAAAAGAGTCCTTTTTTTACATGGGTATCACCGACTCTTGTATAAATCACTTCAAAAGAAAAGGAAAAGGGAAATGGAAAGCGAAAACAAACTCTTTAATTTCTTGGCGGATTCCTCAAAGCGGTGAAATGGCGTTGTGTTGATGTTTTTTTTTTTTGGTTTTTTCTTCTGTTCTCATGCCTTAAAACTCGTGTCTCCAGAATGTTCCATGGCTTCAAGAAGAAGAAGGAGAAGGATAAGGAGAAGAAGAGTTCACACAAAAAATGTTGAATTTCAACTCAACACGGTTACGCTGTAACGTGGAAGAAATGGGTTTTGCGTGTGATACTGTCGTGGGGAAAAAATAAATAAATAAGTAGATAGATTTATTTTCTTCTGCAAGATTTCTGCTCTCTTTTTTATCCGATTTAAGAAAGATTTCTCGTTTAGTGCTTGCTTTTAAATGTGGGAACTGAAAGTTGTTTAATCTGAAACTGAAAAGTTTTTTTCTTCCGATGAACCTATCACTTTGTTGTTATTGTAGTAACAGGAGCTTCTTATCTCTGAAAATTTGATTCACAGGATTTGGCGTTGGAGCCACTTTTTTTAAGAAATAGTGTAAAATTCGCGTATGTTATAATAAAGATAAAAAATTAACAGAATATGAAGCTCTTATACTTTACAATATATTAAACATTGTCAAACACCCCTTAAATTGAAAAAAAATTACTAACACTCGTAGCTCTTGAACTCTAGAGTTTTTATGCTTTACTTCTTACATTTTAAAATAAGCATCTTACTGCCTCAAACTATCCAATCTTCTCATTTTGCCTATTTTGTCCAAATTTCTATCACAAGAGAATCAAATAGCCCAAAATTTTCACCAAAAGAGACTGAAATAAACTCATAGGAGGCACACATGAGGTCGTTGAAACTATTTATAGTTCATGATACTCTATCCCATAATATAGCGAAACATTGAACTGAAAGTTTCTAAGTCATTTTTCTTTTCTTTTAATGAGAGTGAACAATAATTCTCACTTAAGACTGACAAACTGTTATTTTTGTTCTCATAGATCATGCAGAGATAGAGAGAAGGGGCAGGGGGCCATAGGCCCCCTAAATTTTTGGTTTTTTTTAATATATTTGTTATCTTTAATAATAGTAACAATGATAATAAAATAACAACACAACGAGAGCCTATTAATCTTAATAACAGTTGGGCATCTCCATTTCAGTTTAGTTTTGTGTCCATCACAATGCGTAGTACAGTGTACTATATTGTCTATGAATCTTATAACTGTACATCAAAGTTCAGATTTGCTGAACTCTTTCTCTAAAATTCTCCCTTCTCTTTAGAATTCTCCCAATCTCTATCTAAAATTTAAAACTTATTCTTAATTTTCCAAATATTATTTCTTTCTTTCTTGTTTCTTTTTCTTTGTTTTCCATTAATCCAAAGTATCATCACCTAAGAAAATACTTTTTATCACTTTCCTAGAAAATTCACAGGCAGAAATACAAATCTAAAGTCACTTGAGTGTGGATTCTCATGCGTTTTTGGAATCCTCGGTGATATGAGTATGCTGATCGAAGGAAAAATTAGTCCAAGTGACTTCAATCAGAAGGCCGACCTTCTAAGTATGGGTATCAGTCGTAGTATGATAAAAAGAATAGTTCATGTCATCGAGTCTAGATGTAACAAATGTAAGCAACAAACTTGTGAAGGTAAGTGTCATTCGTCTGGATTTGTGTCAGTATATAAGGAGGACAAAATCCATTTTTACAAAGATAGCCTTTCTAAAGAGAACTTGGATGACCTCCATGCTTCTATTTAGAAACATCCGAGTGGATATATCCAAGGTGCAATTTATAATCTCTAGTCCAAATTTCATATAAAAAGAAAACGCCTCAAGAATCTTGCATTTAAAGACCCTGTTTGTTAGTTTGTAAGAAAATTAGATAGGGAGTAAATTCTTAGTCTATAGAGGTCGCTTGAGTGTTTCAACAAAAAAAAAAATGTATTTTGTGTTTTGAGTGTTTGTTTGTTTTAAAATTGTCACAGTATATGTTAAATAATAAATTATTTTTATTTTATCTTTACAATAGTTGTTAAATAAATGTGTGTGTTTTATTTAAGAAAATGTTACCTTATCAGATGTATCACGTGTTTGTTCTTGTTGTTAGTTTGAAATTTTTACGTCATGAATGATTTTTCTAGATTCGTGTTTTTTGTCAAAAGTTTTATAGTATATCATATGTCTTTTACTGAATTTTTTAGATTCGTGTTGTTTTGTCAAAATATTCATAGCATATCATATGTCTTTTACTGACTTTTCTAAATTTGTGTTTATTTTGTCAAAAAAGTATATAGTTAAATTTGTTAGGTTTTGTTTGTTTGTTTGTAAATTGTCAAAAGTTGTATGGTTAGAGTCTTGTTTGTCAAAAGTCGATCTCATTGCGTGCTTATTTTTGAAAATCTGAACTGATTTGGTTTAACTTTTTCTAAAATTTATCTTATTTTTTTAACAATTTTGACTTTTTCTAACCTACAATCACCTACATGTCATAACTCCTTAGTTCTTTTGTATTTTCATTTTTTTAAGATCTTATTTGGGACTCGAAGTTTAGGCAAAGTGGACTTAAGACAAAAAAATATATAAAAAAAAGAGTCAGTTTGTTTTAAAAACCAAACATATCTTCCTCCCATTCATTTAGAAAAATCCAAACCATTTGTGTCTTCTGTAATTCTAGTCTTGGTAAATGTAGAGTCTACTTAGAAGCTGCAAAATACTTAGGACAAATCTTAGCATGTATGAAGATTCAGGGAGGTAATTTAGGATTAATAGAGAATGTAGCAACAAAATACATTCTAAAGGTAGCCATGTCTAGGGATTATCCCGCATCTCCTAGCCGAGGGAACCTCTATGGGAAAACCATTGGTAAGGAAGAAAGAGTTTTGGACATCTCTAAGCATCTTGAAAACATGATCCATGACTCTAACACTTTCATTACATTACCTAATGGTTTAGGCACCTTTGCAGAGCTATTCGTAGTTGCTAGTAAAAGTATAATGGGCATTAACTCCAAATCTTTTGAATGTAAATGGTTTTTATGACGATCTTTTAAAGTTTTTAGATTACACTGTGGAACAAAACGTCATTATAGAGTCAGGGAGACAAATCTTTATTACTGCTTTAACAGATGAAGTGCTGCTTGACAAAATGCATCATTCATCCGGAGTCCGACATTACAACGTCCAAGCTTGATTGGAAGAAAGAAAGCAAGAAGCTATTAGTGGATTTGAACCTCCTTTTGTAATTTTTTGGTTTTACCCATAACATGTTCGTTTGTATTTCTTATGTCCTGAATAACTGCTCTTCTCTATATCTTGTATTTTTTTTTTGTGACATGTTGTTAAAGCCTTTAGATTCATTGACTCTAGTGTCGAGATGTTGATATTACAGAGTAACTAGTATTCTCGAGTCA
Source organism: Artocarpus heterophyllus (assembly GCA_025403435.1). Taxonomy (NCBI): domain Eukaryota; kingdom Viridiplantae; phylum Streptophyta; class Magnoliopsida; order Rosales; family Moraceae; genus Artocarpus; species Artocarpus heterophyllus. The sequence goes on along the minus strand of CM046345.1, from coordinate 1,469,789 downwards.
CATCCCATTTAAAGTCCAATATTTTTGTTATCGATGCTTCTGTAATCTCCATGCATGGTTATGACAGCTGATTATACGGAGTACTTTATACCCTCGAAACGTATCCATATTATGTCTGTAAACTTTCTATGTATTATTTTAATGTACATTTTTAATATAAATACTTGCAATGTTTGTTTTATTATTATGTAATATAACATTTCTAATCTAATTATAAATCACGGTTCAAAACAAGAAAAGATTGAAAAATTGACATGATCAACATATGCACTTCTTTTTATATATGTTAGAATAATCTTAATAAAAAAATTTGGCCCCCCTACTAAAAATTCTAACTCTGTCTTAGGATCATTTATATACGAATCATTTATATACGAATCACGTGGGTCTATTTCTGTCATTTTTGTTGGAAAATTGGACATAGAGGATAAAGTAAGAAAATCTAAAAGTTTAAGATAATAAAACAACAATTTTTAAAGTTCAAATGATAAAATAAGAAAGACTTTAAATTTTAGAAGCCGATGGCATTAATAACCAAAAAAATTGTTTGTATTTTTAGCATTAAGTTCCCTTCCCAAATGACAGCACGGTAGAAAACGACAACAAATGAAAAGGAAATCGACAGCAAAGTGTGAAACGACGGTAAGATAAAAAAGGAGAAGAAATCAAGAAACGACGGTCGACAATAGCATAAAAGGAGAACTAGCATGTCCACATTAAACACTAACGCATTCCAAAAACTACTACAAATGAAGAAAAGTGAAACCTAACATGAAACAACGACGATAATAACTGAAATACAAACGACAACGAAATTAAAACGGGAAAAACAATCAAACGGCAATGATCCGCAACTTGCAGCAGCAAAAGCAAACGCAACGACATTAAAACGACAAAAAGGGAAAAGAATGAAAACAAACAAGGAAAGAAAACCACAAAAAAATCACAAACGACAATAAAATTAAAATGGAAAAAAAAGAAATAATGAGAATAAGAAACCGACATTAATCAGCAATAACGAAACCGGCAGCAATAAAAGCAAACGACAACGACATTAAAACGACAAAAAGGGCAAAGAAAACAAAGAAGAAAACCCCAAAAAATTCACAAACGACAAGAAGCACGAAAAAGAAAAAGGAGGACAACAAATGAAAACGACGTCAAGCTGATACGATAACTAAAACGACAGCAATATGAAAACGACTACGGCGGCAACACTGAAAGCCATGAGTAGACGACCAAAAGAAATGAACAACGACAAATGAGAAAAAACATGAAACTAAAAAGAAAAATCATTAAAAGAAATGAGACTGAGAAGAGTGAAAAACGACGACAAGATATAAAGGCAGCAAGGAACTAAGCACCAAAATTTGAACAACAAGAAGGGGGAAGACAAGAAAATAACGAATTCCAAACGGCAGCAAGTAATCAACCACAGCAATGTGATAAAAGCACCTTAAACGACAACAGCCGGAACAACGTAAGCAATGGAAAACGACAACGAATTGCAGGGCGACAACAAGTAAACGGTAGCAATTTAAAGACCAGAATTTCATAGTGGATGATATATGGCGGAAACGGAAAATACAATTTAAAAAAAAAAAAGAAACTAAAACTGAACTAAATAGAAAACGACAACAAATAGTAAAACGCGTCAATTTAGAAAACGACAATAAACGCAAACGACAACACATCGAGAAACATCACCTTGAGAAACGACAGAAAAACAAAGCAACACCAAAGTGAAGACCGACAAGTCATGTGAAAACGACAAGAACCCAAAAAACGACGACAAACTCAAACTGATGAATTTTTCTCACTCTCTCTTTTTTTTTTTTTTTTTTTTTGGGGGGGGGGGGTTGGGGGGGAACAAACTAATGAAAATTAATTCTGTAACTGCAATTTTGTTTCATTTTTTGGTAGAGGCTGTAAAAACCGCAAATGAAAATGGAAATATAAGCTTGTTTCATGGACAGATTTGGCCAATTCTAGATGCAAGGGCACTTGTTATCCAAGATTCTGCTGACGAGCATCTTCCATACGCTACTCTTCTGCAGGTATCTTTACAAAGGAAATGTGTATATACACCATAAATATTGCATCTAAATATATTGCTCTACAGAGGGAAACTTATCTTTTGAGAATGTAACTGAAAGATATCTTAGCTTTCTAATTCTTGAATTTTACTTGGAAAGTGGTGATTTTTGCTCAATATGGTTTTTGGGTAGTGGTTATTTCGTACCCTTATGCTGAATTTCCTTTTATATGAGAGTAAAATTGTGGTGTCGTTTACCTATAGAACAAGCAAGTAACCAAATTGGAAACTTGAAAAGCAGTGGCCAAAGAGTCAGTAACTTTGGAATCTTACAATCTTTTGGAGGCAGAAAATGCTTTGCTTGCATATAGCGGTGTACTTAGAGCATGAAATTTGGGCCCAACTTAGATGTGCTCACGAAAAAAAGGGGGCTAAAATCCATATTATGTGAGCGATCTTTGGCTGAGAATGTCTTAATGTCAAGAATTGGTAAGCATTTTCAGTCATTTTGAAAGATAGAATGGTCCATCCTAAAAGGTCAATTTATTAGTAGTAGTTATTGAGCAGTATCATAATCTACATCTATAGCCATGGACATTATTACAGGTTAGAGCTTTTGAGTCCCATCCTAAAATGGTTAACTTATTAGGAGTAGTAGTCTGAGCAGCTCTTTTCAACCCGTTATCCATTTTCATGTGTAGCCAATGTGAGACTTTTGTATGAACATTCCCAACATTACAGCTTTGGAAAAACAGACCTTCACTAGGATTGGAGTTTAGGCTTCTAAGAATGATGAGTTTCGAGCTGAATTCAATGACACTATCTTTAACTCTGTTCTTTCTTCAATGGTTTTTGTAGTGGAAATGGAAAATGTACAGAAGCTACTCATTAATTTTAAAAAGTGAACATAGCATGCCTTTTTTTTTTAAAATTCAAGTTGTATGCATATATTGTATCCTTTTTCCCACTTGCTTTTCTAACCTTTGTGACATTTTAGTACCTTTGTCCATTTTTGGGCAACTTTTTAATGTTTAGAAAACACTTGAAACGAGCTTCTATTCAAGCATAAACTTTGCAGAAAACAGTAATATTGTCAGTAGCATATAATTATAACTTTGTGGCTCTTAATATCTGCTCAATGGATATGAACTAACGGGAAACAATGTTTAAGTTTGGTTTATACCACCTCTATTATCTACCTTTTTAGCTCCTTCAGCAAGCTACCATGTAATTGATAAAATTTTCCATTCCTTACTACTGCGAAATTATTTTTTTTGGAATTGGAATGGCAATTTAAGCACTACCCTTTCATTGTGGGAATCTGAAACAGGTTCATGTCTTTGTAGAACTTCGATTTGTTATTCTTTCCTGCCATGTTTGCTGCACATATTCCATTACCAATTAGATTGTGATCTGTCCTCAAAAGATATGTTTTTCTTCTCGACTGTGAAACTTAAGTTCTATGCAAATCGCAAGTTTCACTTTCATTTCTTAGGCTTTTCTTATGAATGATTAATATCTCCTCAGTACCAATATTGTATATTTGAAATTACGTACTTTTGACGAAAGATGGACCTTCTACTTGATATCTGTTTTCCAATAGCTTTTTTCTTTTTTTTCAACATTTGAAAAAAGAAATCTTTCTTTATTCTTCTTTAATTTATCCTGAGATGGAACATTTGTTTGTGCTTCTTGGCCAAAATCCTGGTTTATTTGCTAATCAGTGATCGTCATTTGATCCCTGATCAGAATAAGCAGTCAAGGCATAATCCATGAATTATAGGAATCTTGATCAGATCCGAGTTTTCATCGAAACCTCTGACTTCCATTCATGGCAATTGGCATACTTGATCTCTATTCTTGGAATACTCCTATTCCGTTGACAGTGGGATTATGAACTGTCCTGCATAGATCCATTTCTGATTGAAGTTGTAAGTTTTCAAAAGCACCTACATTCATTTCATATTTCAATAGTGAAAAATTGACCTCCACCTGATGATATTGTGGAACTAATTATTCCTCAAAAGAATCTAAGAAATGAAAGCTTTTGCTTTTCTCACTTGAGGAGCAACGCTTAAATTAGCAGTGCTTAACAATCACTGCTTTTTCTTTTTTCCATTATTTGTGTAGTTTTCTATTTACTTCTGCTTAAAAACTCTCTAAGACACTTCTTCATTCATCTTCACTTTATTATTGAAAAGTATACACCTTAGCAGCCGTTTGGGGGCCACGGTTTGAACCAGCGGTTTCAAGTTCTAATGACTATTTCAACAGTGTTTTCTCTCACATCACATGCTACAATATTTTCTGTTTGAACTCTCAGTTCCAACTCCTATTAGACAGACTAGTAGTTAAGAAGAATGATTACTATCTAATATGTAATGTAACAGTATTATGATCATGAACGGCATATTTTTTCTGGTTCATTCATATCCAGAGCTGCACATGCAATTTGAGATATAGGTCCCATTTGGTGTTATATTCTCACGCAATGGTTCACATTGTGCAGAAAAAACACTGGAGCTGCTGCTTCACTTCATAATATGGTAGGGGGGCGGTTTAGAAATTCGTGCCGCTTTCAAATTTTAGAGGAAAAATATTATGAGAATCATTGCCTTTTGGGAATTATAATGATTGTAGGTTGTGCAATGTGATGTGAGGACACAAATTTTGCAAAGAAAACCAATCCAATCCATTGGTTCTGAACGCAGATGCTGGAATCTCTTGAACAGGAAAAGGGGAGAAAGTTCTCCTTTTTTGAGAATGTTTGCTTTTGTAGATCCTTTCTTTATGCAGATTGAATGTTTTAGAAGTTGAATCACATTTTTGCCTTATTTCCTCTTAAATCATTCTAGGCTCTTATCTTCTTTTTTTCTCCATCAAGAATTAGGATTTCAACTTTAAGAGGACAATATCGCATTTCGCCTGATGGAAAAACGAAGATCACTCTGAGTTTCCTGATGGAAAAACGAAGATCACTCTGAGTTTCCAAGCTCAAACAATGCACTGACATGCATGGAATTTGTACCAAGACAAAAATGCTTGCTAGCAAAAGAAGTGCCTCATATCATCTTTTTCATGATCACACTTGTAGAAAGTGACAGATTGCCTTTGTGGGTTTGAGCCCTCTGTCTGTCCATATTCATTGCCGTTTGCTAGGTACTTTGAAGGCACTTTCTGACACTGTATGGTAAAAACTGATGCTGCTTTATATTTTTAACCACAAGTGCAAATTGTCTGCCATTCTGATATTGGTTACATATCTTCGCACAATGACAATATTTTCAACGTTGCAGAAAAAAGGCGAATTGTCTGCCAATGTGGTCCATTCACGGTTAACTTAGCCTTGCTCTGAATCCTTATTATTATTATTACTAATTTGAGGCTTGAACTGGCTTTTGTTGTACACTATGTCCTTGAGCAGGACATTTAAGGTTCGTTTGGTACACCATATTGTATTGTATTGCATTACATATTTTGTATACAATACAATACAATACAATACGGTGCGTCAAACATGTCCTACCTCTTCTTTATTTTTTTTTCCCCTAATGTATAAACAAAATTAATGGTGTACTCACACCTCTACACCGTATCACTAACGGAATCAATTGACAAAAAGTGGAATGAAAAAAATATCAATACATGCTCTCATCGACAAAGCTAGAGGTCCAAAGACTAGAACCATTCTCATATGGGTTACACATCTAAGTACATTGACAATATCTTTAACGTTGCAGAAAAAAGGCAAATTGTCTGCCAATTTTTAACTTAGCCTTGCTCTGAATCCTTATTATTATTATTGCTGCTGCTACTACCACCACCATTAATTTGAGGCTGCAACTAGGTTTGTTGTATGCTATGCACTTAAGCAGGACATTTATACTATATACCTCTGTTTTTTTTTTTCCTACATATATAAACAAAATCAGTGGAACGAAAAGAGGATCGGTATATGCTCTCATCAACAAAGCTAGAGGTCTGTATATATGAAATACACAACTTCATTATTTCAAGGGGCAAACTTGGGACTCAAAAACTAGAACCTCTGATGGATAGGAGAGAGAACCATATAACGATCTCCCTTATTTCTATGTCACCACCAAGAGTATATATTCTTTGAATGTATGAGATTCATATGCTCACAAAATTGATATACTATATATGTATTTATGTAGTATATACAATCTCTTTTTTCAACTATGATGGATACTTATAAAAATCTAAACCCCCCATTTGCAAGATTTTCTTCAACTAGGCCACTACAAAGCCTCCTCTTGACACTAAAGGGGTCTTTGAGAAAGCCACATCCACGTGTAACAATAATAATCATTATTCATTTGCAAGCGTTTTTGCCTTATAATAGTCATGTGGCGGTTGGTTATGAGGCAGACAAGTGTGTGATAATACTGTTTGGTTTTTGAAATATTCTTTGGCCAGGAGCTAATATTGCCATAGGGTCATAAAAGGATTTCCTCTGTGCAAAAGCCTCCCAGCGTGGGCCAAAGTGGGCCCTCCACTCTTCTTGGGTGTTGTAGTGAGGCAGATACTGCTTCACCCCAAGATGGGCAGTCTCACAAAAGCCCAGAATCCTCTTGTTTTGAGTTAAAATGTGGTCTAATCCATCACTTCCTGTGGAGGAAGGAACTGCTGAGCTAAGGAATGCCACTAAGTAGAACACTTCTTCTTCTGGTATGACCACTGAAGTTCTGTTGTCCCACCTGTCATAAGAATTCAATTTCAGCCACCGATTTTATTATGAAACTTTAAGGAATATTCTCACATGTAGCCCTCAAACGACAAGGCTATTCTTGTTTGTCTTGTAAATTTTAAAAACTTATATTTTACCTTTAAATTGTGGATTAGTACTCCTTAGTCTTTCCTATGGAGAAAAAGAAGAATTAGTTTCACTTGATGATTAGTACGCCTTAATCTTTCTTTTGCCATTTTCATGAAAACCCGATGGTGAAAAAAAAGAATTGGTTTCACTTAACCCGTTCAGTTAAAATTTAAGTTGAAAACAAACAAATTTATGTCGTGAGAGCTTTTAAAGTTCATGAGGCAAAAGTGAGAATACTTCAAAAGTTGGGGGACGCAGCTGAAAATAATCCAAAATCTAAATAAGGTGATATGTGGATTGTTATTGTTACTTTGATTTGTTGACTGGGTAGATGAGAACAGGACCATTGCTGGTCTGAGTAAGGATGTTGCCAAAGACATGTTCAGCAAAAGTGCGGATTTTGCTTTTGGGAATCAGAAGATTCAGCCAAGGGTGCGGAACTTCCCACAAGCCTTTTGATCTTAGTTTGACCTCAGAAACATGAACTCTGTTTAGGAACTCCAAATATGTAACTTCTGATAGAAAGAGTGTTGAAGAGATGTAGTTTAGTTGACCCAACAATGTCTCAACTTCCTGCAATATGAGAACAAAGTGTCAAAACTGATTAGTTACACTTAACATGAATAATGAATGTTTCCTTGTGTGTGCATTGGTTGGTAGTTTTTCCCACAAGGATTTTCACCTGATTTGCCCTTTCGGTGTCGCCGGGATTGAAGTACTTGGCCACTTCTAGGCAGAAAAGGGTTCTTCCAGCTGAGTTGAACTGGCTGGCCAGAGCTGGGTCTTGAGGGTTGAAGGATGATCTCCAGTTGTTAAGGAGGCCTGTCCTGTTTATGATCACAAACCCTTCGATGTAATCGAACGTGTTTTCCTCCGATATTAGCCGCTCCTGGTCTCGGGTGAACGTTGCGAAATCCGAGTATAGAACTCTAATCCACTTCACCTGTAAAAAAAAATGCAGGCCATGTTCTGCCATGGTTAGCTTCTAATATACTTAAGAAGCTTTTAGTTGGTTCCAACAGAAAGTTTAAACTTTTATTAAAAAACAAGATAAAAAGGAATGATTTGTTATTGAAACGTATAACCTACGAAATAAACATGACATCTATTTTTTGGAACTTTTTTACTAGCCCAAAGGTAAAGCACTTTTGCTTTTTCCTACCATTGCAGGCGCTGATTCCAAGAATATGCTTGCCCGCGTTATGATTCCAAATTGCCCAAGTCCTCCAAGGACACTGTGAAACAAGTCTTCGTTCTCTTCCTTGGAACAATTTACCACGTCTCCTTTACCTGCACTCATATTCAAATTAATCTTTTATTAAAATTAATAGGCCGCTTAACAGTACAGTTTGAACTGAAAATATAATAAAACAGAAGACAAAACACGGTTGAAATAGGATTAGAACAGTAAACTGTAGCTTGAACTGAGGTTACAAAAGCACAGTAAATTGTCGTGCCTCCTGACTTATGTTAAGGCGGGGGTATTTTCCAACAAAAGACCAAGGTCAAGTCTAGACAACTCAGTGTGAACAAATATTTTTTTAAAAAATAATAATAATAATAAATTAGCCAATACATAATAGAAGTTATCATTGCATGAATAACTTCCCTATTGTCTTTCCACGTCTGACTTTTGACCTTTGGCCTCATCTTTTTGTGTTCTGAAATAGTTACTTTCTTTTACTTCTTTTGTCACGCACTACTTTTTTTTTTTTTTAATAACAAACCTGTAACAACCTCCAGCTGATGGACATTGCTGATCTGAGGTCCATGCCGGAACGCCTGCCCGCTTACCCCCGCGTTGGACAGAGTGCCACCGACGGTGAGGTGCAGGTAATCAGTCCATGATTTTGGCGCCAACCCATGTTTCAATGTTTCATGCAGGATGTTTATCCAAAGCTCCCCACCAGAGACATCAACATAAGGAGAGGACTTGCCCGTGCGATGAATCCGCATTTCGGGCGACTTGAGAGATTCCATGTTGATGACCACTCCTCTGTGTGCTTGAGCCTGTCCCTGGAGGGAGTGTCCATGCCCTCTGGCTGCGACTGTCAGCTCTGAGCTTGCCCCCATCTCCCAAATATGCTTCACTGTAATGGCTATGTCAGAGACCGATTTCGGGTGTAGAACCGCCGAAGGGAGGAACTGAAACCTGTTGCCAAAATCCCTGGCTGCATGATGGACTTTATCAAAGTTGAAATGCCCATCAAGGTCAAGTGTTTTCAACGGAAGGACGTTTGGAAAACAAAGGCTTATTTTAACAGTTTGGCAGGTGAAAAAGAGGAGTAATAAGATCATAAAGTTATAAGTTGTTATGTTTCTCATTTTTTTTTTTGTTTTTGGGTGAAGAAGGTTAAATGGGGTTTAAAATTTTACTTTTTTTTTTAACTGTTGTTTTGTTTGTAAGCCAAGAAAAAAAGAGGGAAGAGAAGGAGAGAAAGAGTGGTATAGACGAAGAATGAAGAATGAAGAAGGGTTGAGGAGGGAATTTAAAGGTGAAGATTTTGGGTGGCTGAGTCAACCTATCAGCAGTCATGAGAATCCGTATGAAGACTGGCTACTTCGGTGGAAAGAGTTTAGGATTTTTTTTTTAGTTTCTTTTCTTATTCTTTTGTTTTAGGGAAGCCATCACACATATTGCCAAGTTGAATAGGAAACAGAAGGAAGAGAGAGAGAGAGAGAGAGAGAGAGAGAGAGAGAGAGAGAGAGAGAGAGAGAGAGAGAGAGAGAGAGAGAGAGAGAGAGAGAGAGAGAGAGAGAGGTCACAAGCAAAGAAGATTGTGAAAATCTTTGCACTTTTTGTAACAGTTGCAACCACAAACCCCACTTTTTTTTTTTTTTCAATCAAGGACAAACATGTTGTGTTAGAGAGAAGTTTTTCCCTGATTAATTTTGTTAAGGATACTTTTCCCATTTTGGGAAAGTAAAGCAAATGAATGCCTTTAGGCCACAATGGGGCTTAGTATTTCTATGCCTCCTCTCTCCATACCCCCTTATCACTTTCATCACTCGCAAGAATGATCAATCTTGTTTTTTTGGATCCAATTGTTGTCGGAATCTCAACGTTGCGCAATCTTCTCTCGGATCCGATTGAGAAGACTTCTTGTTGTGAATGTAGCCCTCTTTATCTTCTTCCCCTTTGGTTCATGATCTTTCAATCAAGATAAAAATCGAATGAGACCTTTTGTGGGGCCATGATGGGTCCACGTGGCACGTGATCTTCAACTGGGTTTTGTGTGTGCTTTGTGTGGTTGAAAGAACCAAAAGAAGAACACCCAAGAGCTATGATTGGTCTAATGTTGGAGTATAGGGACCCTTTGCTCTTTGGTCCAATGGAATGGAATGGATGAGATTGAATGACTCCTCTTTTGCCCTACTCCTCTACTACCCTATTTTTGCCTTTGTTTTTAAGCCCTCTTTACTTTAAAGCAATGACAACTTTTTATATTTAGTGATTCTAGTGCTATATCTTATGAAATGCCTCATGCTTTTTCAACTTGAAAAAAAAAAGGTTGCAACTTGTCAACGAGGACGAATTGAAAATGTGAAGCTTCTAAAGGAGGCATATCTATATAAATATCTCTTCTTACCTTTCCCCCTCTTTTTATGGCTTGATAGAACTGCTTAAAATCAAGTTTTTTGTTTTGTGCACCCCCTAAAATAGTAGTATTGATCTTGTGGTCCTCAAAAGGGTCAAAAACAATTGCAGAGACACTTGGTGTTGTTATGGAGACAACAGTCATGCCTTGTCTCAAAGACTTAGGACTTGTGTTTGAATGTGAGATAAGATCTCCCCTAGCTGAGCTGGCTATCATAGTTTGCTAGCTTTGTAATGTCGGACAATAATATTTACTAAATATACATTTGAGACTCATAAATTTCACTATGTTTTGGAACATATTTTTTAAGATTAGAAACAGTAGTGTGAAAGTCCTCAAAAGTCGGTGTAACATATATTGATGGCTGATCATATGTTGACTTGACCTCAATAGCATCTTGCTAAAGTGGACATTTTTATAACCCCCTCTTTTTCGGGTAACTGGAAGAAACGAGGAGGCCATTTACCACGTTGCAATTTTGTAGTGGCAAAAATATATTAGTGAGTATAGAAAGTACCTATGTTTTACATTAACTTTATATGTTGTAGTGGTACTTAATTCGCCTTTAAAAAGAAGATATCTTTTTTGGCTGCTAGAGGTACAAAAACTTGTTCCAAAGTGGGGGAAAAGGGAAACAAAAGAATCTCTTAAAGATTCGTTGAAAAATTGAGAATGGGTTACTATATTATTGAAGGCCAAAAACAGAATGATAAAAAACACAACTTTAGATGGCATGGTGACTTGTATTTGTCGCATAAAAACCACGCTTTGGATGGCATGGTGACTTGTGTTTGTCGCATTTGAGTGTGCCCTACTTATCAAGGAACAAGTTATTTCTTTTTCACAATTACAAAAGTTTTATAAAGTTAAAGGATTATATAGTTAGGTCTGTTTGGGAGGATTTTTAAAAGCTTTTTTTTTTTTTTTAAATTTTCTGAGCTCAAAATTGGGTTTGGATGATTTGTGAGAAATGTTTTGGCTATTTAGAAATTCGTTCCATTAAAGTCATAAAACGTAGCTTGTTAAAGTAAAAGATACTTCTAAAAAAGACTTTAAAACTTGTACTAAAGTCTCAATAAGACACTATCAACTTTATTATAGTATTTTTGTTACTTACTAAAGATGAGCTTTTGTTTCTTTTTTTTTCTACTTATTGAAACCACAAGCAAAAGCTCTAGTAAACAGGCCCTTAATATATGAATGTGTTTGGAGAAAGTAGGAATTAGGTTATTATTAATTGGGAATAAAAATAAATAGGCTAAAATATAACAATGTTTAGTAAATATCTTACTTAAATTAAAACGATATTTATTTTTATATAGAATATCGTATAGAAGAACTAAAAGTAGTAGGGAGAGAACGAAAAACAAAATGAAAAGAAAAATAAGAGAAAGAAGAGCTAAAATTAAAAATTTCAACGTTAAAAAAAAACACATGATTTTAAAAATGTTAACTATTTTTAAATATTCTTAAAAATATGTTATTTACTTATATTAAAAATTAAAATTGGGCACGGCCATAATTTTCAGCAAGTGTGAACTCTAGCACTAACTACTAGCAAAGTCTCCTCTCCTTTTTGTGGTGAAAAACCTAATTTTTTATTACAATATGTTTCTAGAAGAAGACCGACCACTAATAAAGAATTAAACACGTTGCATTAATCTGGCGTTTTTGAGAATGTGATCTAAGAGCGCCACGTAAAACCGTATGGGGCCTCTCGTGTCCATTTTTTGCTTCAATGGCGGAAAGCAGACTTATTTAGCTAGTGAAATAAATTAAAAAGAAGCAAAAAGAAAAAAAAATAATGCTGAAATCATTACTCACCAAACTGTGTCGTTTTTGGGATCCAAGAGGCGGTGAAAGAGGGACCATAGTCGTGTGTGCACGTAAATCATTGATTGTTTAGTTGATACGTGGAGCGCCAAATCAGCGCCTATTCGAGCGGAAAAATCTTGTTTAACCTCGCCAGTTTATAATCTCGTTACGAGATTGCTAACAAAGCAATTGATAAGTTAATTTTAGACTAATTAATTAGATAATTTTTACTTAATATTTTTGTTAGTTTTGAGCAATTTATAAGAATTTGATAATGTTTTATGTTCTTTTGTCGGTTTTGAGGAAAAAAGATGCATATTGACAAAGTACGAGATAAAACGAACCGAAAAATGAGTGAAACTGGACTCGGGACAAAATGGAGCCTAAGCTGGCGCCTAGGCGCTCTTACAGATGAAGCCTGACACAAAAAACCCGAGAACATAGCGCTTAGACGCCACAATTTGGGCGCCTAGGCGCCATTTGGAAGAATCAGTGTAGCGCCTAGGCGCTACAATCTTAGCGCCTAGGCGCTATATTCATGAAACCTAGGCGCCATTTCAGAAAAACATCCACGGGCAAATATAGCGCCTAGGTGCTACAATCATGGCGCCTAGGCGCCATTTCGATCCCAGTTCAAATTTTAGTATAATTTCGTTTCAAAATTACCCTTTCAAACCCTAGCCTATAAATAGAACATTATAGAGGGTTGAAACACGAATTCTAAAAAAAGGAAAACTACAAACAAGAGGAGAGAACTCACTACTTTGGAGAAGAAGAACGGTGCAACCCGGAGACGGAAACCATCTTTGCATCCAAATAGAGTTCTTTTCTTTCACTCATCATGTTTAAGATATTATTTAGGATTATTTTTAGTTTCATTAGGAACTAATTTTCTCTATTCTAGGGCTACGATGTAGCCGAATTATGAATGTTCACTTTGTTTAATTTAATTCAATTCCATATTTATTCATTATCTATGCTGAGTATTTAATCTAATCTTAATGCTTATAAAAGTTTGCGCACCTTTTGCATGATTTGTGATTTAATTTGAGGCTGAGAAGCGATAATTAAATTAGACCATGATTGAATGCCATGAGATCATCATAGGATAGAGATATCTATGAGACTTGTGTAACACTATGAATTTCTTGTTCTTAATGAATCTTGGTAAGTTTAGAGTTTCCACAGAGATGTAGGAAATTTGCTAACGAGGATAAATTATTAATGCTTGAGAAAGATTAATGACTACCTAAGAGAAATTCATTATCGGCATAGGAGTAAACATCAATTGATTAAATTAGATAATTTGAATATGTTTAATTTAGGTGAAATCGGATGCCCTAGTCTTTTATTATTTAGATTTTTGTTTATATTTTTTTGTTTTGTTATTTTTTATTTTATATTTGATTGTTCAAATAATTGTAGGGTTAACCAATTTCGATACTTAGCTAGATTAACGTAATCCTCGTGGGAACGATACTTTACTTACTTTTATTACTTGCTAACGATACGTGCACTTGCGTTAGAAAATCCACAACAGCAGTAAAACTTAGTTTAAAATGCGCATTAAATACTAGACTGAAGCTTACGGTTTTATGGGTAACGATATTATAATCTTATGGGGATGAAAAAAAAATTTCTCTCAAGTATTTGATTGGTCAACCAGAGGGCGAGTTTGCCGAATCAGAATTCAGCAAGTGGGAGGGAATGCCCACTAGGCCGAAGGAGATAGTTGGGGTTGCCACGTTAGGATCCTAGCCATCTCATCATCATGCAATTTGAGATAAAAGAAATGGGATTAGAGGGGTTGTTAGGGTACAAAGTTGATTTAGGATGCTCATAACCTATAAGATTACAAATATATTATTCTTATCATGTTCCCTATCCCACTTTTATTCCACTTTAATCAATGTCTTCTTGTCCCTTTCAATCCCTAAGATAAATACTACAGCAAGAATCTTACTTACTCATTTTGTCCTCACTAGCTTTGTTTTCACCCTTTTCCTTGAGGTTAAAAAATATCACTTCCTTGCAACTGCTGAAAAAAAGAAGATAACAAAGCAAGATTTGGAAGCGTGCGTAAGGAATAACCTCATTTTAAAAACTGTCTATCTTTATATAACTTATGATTTTGCTTATTTTTAAAAAAAATTTAGTTGTTTGTGGTACTTATCATGTTATTTTCATAATAATTATTATGATATGTATTTTGTCTATTAATTGTACACAAGTATTATTGAAAGTTTCTAATCTTATTTTACTATCATAAACCTACAGATTATCGTACAGTTTTTGTTATTTGATTTCATTGATTATGATAAGAATATTGTCATAAAGTTGCAACAATAACCATATATAAATATTACCTACCATTTACAATTTCTGACCTTACTGGACTCCATCAGAAGTCTCGTAATAGACTCCTTTGTGTTGTGAGATTGAATTCCATTAATGCACATTTTATAGGATGTTTGACAGAGTGGTTAGAACTGTTGTTACTGTAACATATAAGATCTTTATACTGTAACAATTTTTTTATTGTTATTATAACATGTAAAAGTTTTATACTGTTTATAACTAAAAAAGTAGTCTAGACCACTTTCTATCGAATACTCTTTTAATATATATTATTTGGTGCTTTCACATTTTTACTTTGGTACAATATTATGTCACAAGTCATATAATTCCAATTTAGTAATTCGTTATTCCCCCAAAAAACTTATTAATTAGTTATGGATCTTAGTGTTAAATAATTAATGCAATTGTTGAAACAACCTTTGCACACTAGATTCGTTGTGTACTAACTTTTGTTGGTTATACGTGTAATAGAAAGTCATGCGCCCAGAAAATGATAGCCACATCAGCTAATGATTTAAAACCGATTATAAAACAGTTTTTATTTTCACAAAAGACAGAAGTAGCAGTTGTTAGGGAAGATTGTATAGCCGACTAGCTGCCCATCTTAACCTTTTCCTCTACATAAGTTTTCTCAAGTTTAGTGAGTTGGCAATTTCTCAAATGGAAAAGAAAAAAAAAACTCACTATATTTAGCCGTTAAATTTACGTAAAAAAACATAATTTTGATCATATTTAATAGTTTTAAAATATATGTGGTCGTTTATCGAGAAAACGTCTTATCAGAAAAAGGTTTTAGTGAGTATTTGCTTTAAAAAGTAGCATATATGTGTGTATATATATATTATATAAAAGCCAGTTTTGGCGGCTGCACTTTTTTTTTATTATTTATTTAAGAGTGCATGTTGTGCAAAGTGAAGAAATTATACTCACTGCCCACCATTTTAATTAGTTCTAGACAGGTGATCTTACCAACTCTACTTTTTATCATTTTCTAAGCCAAATCTTTGTTTTGTTGCCTAGAGAAGGATCTTTTTTTCTTTTTTTTTTTTGAAGGGGACTAGAGAAGGATCATTTGAAGGGTCAATCTTAATTTTTTTCTCTCTTCTTTCTAACCCTATCTCCCAAATGCAGGGGAAATCCTTGTTTATGGTCAGAAGTTCCCTATCTCCCGGCCAAGACATTGCTTGATAATTTAAGGATATTAAAAAACCATATCAAAAGAATTGGTTTGGTTTAATTTGAAATTTTGCATAAATTTGGCTTTTAACTTGATTTGTAGTTTGTATATTTGCCAAGTATTAGAACTAAACCTATTTACGTAGGAAAATGTAGCTATAATTATACACCATACATGTTTTTTTTTTTTAGATGAGTGATGTTATTGTACACACTATCTCACCACATGTATATTACTCCATCAATTAGAGAATCCTTTAAATTAAAATATTATTTTATTTAGTCATTTTCACACCTTAATTTAACTTTATCTCGAGAATTACTTGGATTGCAAATTTATTTGTCTTTTTATGGTATTTTTTTTTCATTTTTTTATGAGATCAGTTGAAAATAGCATTAAATACTTAAAAAATAAACCAAATCAAATCAATACACTAAATATTGTTTGGTTTGATTTGATTTTAGCTGACATTTTGATAACATCTGGTTTTGCATAGATCAAAAACCACACTTTGGTTTGTTTTGTCTCTTAGCCTCTAAATTAATTTCCTAAAAGAATTATTGGGGTATCATTTTGAATGAGATTTTGTTCAAGACATAATGTCGTATCATGGGAAACGACTGATGTAATGGTATGTCGACCATCGTTGGCAACAATTAGAGGGAAAATTCTCAACACCACCACTGATGTTGAGTACTAAAGCCTACAAGTTCTGTATCTGATCCCAAAACATGTTATAGTACATGGACCATTCATGGGTAGCGCACTATAATACTATATGGCTGGCCTAAAACTAGTGGTACTAAATGATTACATTATTCATGTGAATGCCAGTTATATTTTGTGCAATATTATATATTTTTTTTATGGTTTTGTAACAATATATTTCTAATCATAAAATATTGTATAAAACAATGTTGTAATAATTAAATAAAAATGTCACTATTGTGGTGGCATGGTGATAAGAGAATGACCTATCGGGACTCTTTCTTATTATCTAGAGATTATTTCTCTCGTCTGCAATGAGATTGTAATTATGTCTCTTAATGGACCCGTTGAATATGACTTGGGTCAATGTGATTTAAACTCCCTAGATACTAGTAGAAGAAAGCATGGACAAGGTTCTCTTGCTGTTCTATTTGTGGTCTAGGTAGATTTCTCTTATAAAGCGATAAGCAAAGACGTGAGGACACTACTGATCCTTTTTATATTAGCAAAAAACTATGAATGAAAAAGTAAACACATCAACTATAGCATATGTCAAAATTAACACAAAAAAATAGCACTACATTAGACGACGATTGTTATACTCAAATGTTAAAATTTATGGCGGCATGCTAATTTGATATTGCATTGAACGTGGTCTTAGCCGGATTAACTCATTTAGTTTGAGATATTGAATCACACATTATTGAATGTCCACCATTTCATCATAAGGAACTTGAATCTCCAATCCTCCCACAACCACTAGATATGCAAATAAATATTGTCGTGCATAATCTCATCAAACTTACCTTGCAAAAAAGAGGACAAAAGGAAGTTTCCACTAAATAACACAAAAGCCCTTTCAAAGTTAAAATCCAGTGAGGTTCATGAATGTAACAAATTAACCTTAATGCAGCCTTGTCAAAACTCCAAAGTTCAAACTACCTCTTCAAAATCATTTTGAGAAAGTTTTGCAACTCTGTCATGGTGAAAGGTTTTAAGTGCCACAGATTTCTAGATATCAAGAATAGTTGTTCAAGATCACTTTGAGAAAGTGCAGTGCACAATTTACACTCTATCATGGTGAAAGGTTCAAGCCATAGATTAATGGATATCAAGAATAGTTGGCATTGGAGAGGAAATGTTGGAAGGACTTTGAGCGACAAAGCGTGAAAATCCGGTCTTAGGCAGTCGGCAGACATAGTTTTCAATTAGAAAATAACAAGCAAAAAGAACTGAAAATATCAACATCAGAAAAGGATATGAACTAGTAGCATAGGGCATATAGGGCAATCCATTTTCATTCCAAGTGTTGTGAGCATCAGTCACATTTTTTGCTACAGTTGTTAAGTCCATTGATTTCATTAACAGTCTTTTTTTTTTTTTTTTTAAACAATCTAGCCTCTTCCTTTTAATCTCTGTCACACAATGCAGCCTCATGTTTAGTCCTTCTCACAAAAGTGTGAAAGTGAAATGGATTAAAAGTAAAGTAGGATTTCCAAGATTTCTTTGTTCTCAACTGAAGTTTTGCTACATTTTTTACTTTGCGTGATAAAAACATATGTGATGGTGGTGAAAATTCAATATTTGGTGCTTTCTTAGCTTAAAATAAATAAAAAAAAACAAACAACAACAACAACTTTTTTAGATGCGAAAAACTAAACTAAAATAAAATAAACCCAAATGTTCTATTTAAATAATGCAAAAGGTAGAGCCAGGAATAATTACGACGAGTTAGTGTTGTACTAACTTATTTTCCCCACTAGTCATAATTAGTTAAATTTTGAAATACTTGTTTTTGTCAAGTTCTCTAATTTTGTGTTGATTGGAGGTGCATGAAGAGGCCTCCTGCATTTTTATTAGGCATGAGCAAATTTTTCCTATGTAATTGGATAATTGACCATTACAATTTATTTTTAATACAACTTAGTTTAGATATTCAACGTACATTGTATGGGATGGATTCCAAAATTGAAAGTCCAATTAGATTTATTCAATCCATGTTTCTCTTATTGAGTCTAATATTACATTACATAAGAATGCATTTTTTTAAAAAAAATTCTTGGTATTATAGTTATATACAAATTCAAAAAAAAAAAAAAAGTCTTCTCTCCCTTAATTTTTTGTGTATGGTTTATAGATTATGAAGACAAAGTCTACAAAATTTCGGGTCTTTTCCCCTAATGGTTGGCTTTAATTTTTCTTCATTTTCACATCCAAAATTTGAACTAAACTAGATTTTTAAATTGCAAGTTAGCCTAACTAGAATCCGATATCTTAATCCAAATAGATTTGGATGAAATTTTATGCACAAATGGGGCTCAAGAATTGAAATGCGGATCTTGAAAAATCTGACATATATCTTCACTTGATTGGATTGATTGCAACAAAAAACATTGCATTAGTAAATAGGATATATTGCTCGTTCTCTAATTTTTTATAACCGTTATTTCTATTTGACTAAGACAACTAAAAAATGGGCAAAAAGAACGTTGCAAAAACAATGAACGTCCCACAAGCCAAGCAACTGGTGAGTTTGATTGTTACTTGACTCCATCACGCGTAAATGGACTGATCATCAAAGAAAGTGGGACCCAATTGGACTCAAAACATGTGTACATATATATATTTATATATATGAAAGTAGATTCAAACCTTTGAATGTCACTTTCAAAATAATACAATAACGGGTGCCCATCTAAGTATCAACTTGGAAAATGAATATTGTCCTAACTCACAAAACCATATCTGAGTCAGAAGGTTCTTCATCATAGAAAACAATTCTTCATATGATTTGTTGACCGACTAATTCCCCAAAAAAGTTGCTCTCTCTCTCTCTCTCTATGAGCCATCACAATTTTCACTCCATTTTCTTATAACGAGTAGATTATTTTTCATATTTTTTTAATGTTACAATATATGTCGGCCACATATATATATATATATATATATATATATATATATATATATATAGTTTCATAATACATATATATATTGAGAAGCACATGTGCTTCACAAGGATTGGTTAGGTCCAAATTTAATTACCAATGTTTGGAAATTAGCTGAGGGCATTACTTAAAAGTTACATATTCTTAAGTGGTAGGCAAATTTCCTTTTCATGCACGAAATTAGTGCTTCTCATGTTATGTGTTAATGACTTTGAACAACATTTGGCATTTTGTTGGGAGCATATAATGCATTGTTTATATATTCCATCTTATGTTTGGAATTGGTCAATTACATGTGATAAATTGTGAAACCTAATTATGACTGTGATTGTTGTGATATATATGCAGAATTTTTTTTTTTTCAGGGTTAAGAAGAGGTTATAGAAAGAGTGACTTGAAATCTTCTTCATCATAATGAATTGTTACAGTAGTTGAAAATAGAAGTAGCTTTTACATTTAGAGTGAACCATTATAAGGACTCATTTGGAATAGCTTGTGCTTTTATTTTTAAGCATTAAAAGAAGAGAGGCATAAGTGAAGGCTTTATAATTTGTGTTTGGATAGTGCATAGAAAAATGCTCTTTTTTTTTCCTTTTTTCCTTTTTCCTTTTTCAGAAGAGCTTTTGAACCTGTTTGGTTAAATGAGTCAAAAGCTTTTATTAGTACATAAAATAGTGTTATTGAGGGATATGAATGAAATTCTTAACACATTGTTTTCAAACATAAGGCCAAAAATGTAATATAAAAGCTTTTTATAAGCACTTTTTTCATAAGCACATTTGCTATGCCTTCTCCTATAAGTGTATTTTAAAGGCCAAAAATTGATTGCAAATAGCTATCCAAAGAGACCCAAAAGTGATCATAAGCTAAAATCAGTTTTTTAAAAAAAAAGAAAAAGAAAAAGACTCTAAATCATAAACGTTTTCTTATCTTTTTTTTCTATGATTTTATTGGTTTCAATGGTAATAAATAATTAATTAGATATATGTCAACAAAATGGACCTTTACATTGTGCTCAGAAAAAGGAATGCTAGTCAATGAAGTCATGTTATATACGTAGATATGTAGTAAGCTTATAAGTTTAGAATTCTATTGATCCTAGCTTTGAATATTTTTGGTCTGAGTAAGACAAATTAAAGAGTTTTGCTACTTTTATGCTTTGATTTATGAATTACATGACTTTACGGAACTGTAACTATCTTCTGGAAATTTGGACTTTTTGACCAAGTTTTGAGTATTATCGTATTATAAGATCTTTGTTTTGGTTAAGAGTATAACATTTTTTATATTTCCTTTTTTTTTTGGGTGGTTTCAAAGCCAATTATTGTGCTGCATGGCTAACTCTTTTCCACATGATCCTTCAACATTTTATGAAAGGAAAGTTCCAAATTCTCAAATGTGTGGCCATTCTTTTCTCAAATTCAGGTAAAGTTTGTTAGGGATTGGGCTTTGTGAATGGAGCTCCTTTTCTCTCCTTAAACACTGATAATTTCTTAAGCCTAATCATGGGCCTGTAGGGCTCATTCTCTATATTTTTGGAATTTGGATTGGAAAAAAAAAAAAAAGAAGAAGAAGAAGAAGCAGCTTAATCCTGTATGATTATTCTTCAGCATTATTTTCAATTTTATCCTTTATTTTGGGTTTTTTTTTCTTGGCCCTATTTCCTTTTTCTTTTTTCTTTGTTTAAATACTAACATTTTTTTTATTTGTTCTACAGGATTTTTCAGTTGATTGTAATTGATCAGAGGGTACTTTGAGCAATCCATGTTGTTGAACCGGTCACTTGGGATTGGATTATGAAAAATATGCTGTTGGCTGGTTCATCGGATGTAGAGGTAAAATTAAATGAGTGCCACCATACAAATATATATATATATATATATATATATATATATAAATTTAATTACTATTTCAAATTATTTTAGTTTGGAAAAATAATTATTCGCCCAAAAAATACTTTATACATAGATTTCTATAATAATTTTAATTGTCACCTCCTCTAAAAGCTAGTATTTAAAAAATGAGATTTTTAAATGATGGTATTATTCTTCTTGGTGGTATTGGGAAAAATAGATTTTGATTTTGCTAAAAATGCAAAAATAACATCCTGTCTTATAACTCTAACACATCAAAGGGAAGTAGCGTATAGTCTTTGATGTTGTCCACATGCAAATCTCATCACTGAAGAGAATTAGACAATAGATTACAAATTATTGCTTACAAGAAGAATAATTAAACATTAATGTCTACGCACTCCATATTCTTTTTGAGAAATAATATAGAAAGATATTTAATAACTATATTGAAAATTGTTTTGTTAGTCAATATAACAAGTTTTTTTCTTTCAATTTTTTTTTTAGAAAGAATAATTGTATTCCAAATCAAAGAAGTACACACACTAATACTAATGAGAATGACCTCATTCCGATATGAACAAACAAATAATTATTAAGAAAAGAGGTTATGCAATTTTTTTTTTTTTTTTTTGTTATAACCGTTGGAGATTTTCTCTTTGCATGCATGCTTTCAGTTTTGGACAAAAGGGAAGTGATCTTGTTGTGGCTCTTATGTCATAACGTGCTTTAGGATTTTTAGTTACTTTGAAGATTCTTTGTTTGACTTCTTGTCAAAAAATGATAATGAGGATGATTCATAGAGAAAGAAAGATATTTTGGGTGAAATTATTGAGCGGTAGGAAAATACATACCATGGTACATCAAATAAATTAGCAGATAACAAGGATAAGTCCTTTTGCTATATGGGCAAATGTAGATCCACTCTTTCTATAAAAAAAATATAATAATAATGATAATAAATTTCTCTGGCGGGAATCGAAAGACAGATACCTGTATTTATAAAACTGTGTCTTTTACATTTGTAAAATAATAATAATAATAATTTTGATCAAATTTAAGAAGTCGTTCGATTTAAAAAAAATCTGTTTTAGAACCGTAGGTGAGATTTTCTACTTATAAGGCTCTTTCTTCTCTTTTATGTGCATAATCAGAATAACACATGGAATCAAAAAAGCTCAAAAAAATAAATAAAAGAAGAGTAGCTCCACTTTTGACTGAACTAATTTTCTACAATGTCATAGAGACCTTGTGAGTTGTGACTTCTATTGTGTCAATGTAGTTAGTGAACTAGCTGCCTTCACCCTCATGGATAGCTTGTGATCCTCTCAATTGTGGATTGACAAATGGTCCATAGGAGATATTTGTTGAGGGATGTTCTTTGAAGCCAATTTTGGGTCAATTGTAAGCTTCCTTCACTAATTATGGACTGCTCTGTTAGTAATATTGGAATAACAATATGGGCCTCCAATGTTGTGTCACAGTTAGCTAGAGAAAATTGATAAGAAGGCTCAAATAGTTGGAGCACTCAAAGTAAACTTTGGGCAAATTTTAGTAATAATTATTTTGAAATATAATAAAATATTTAATAAATAGAAAAAATAAAATTTTAAAATAATTACTATGTAATTTTGTAGTACAAAACTTGAGTATTATTATAATAATTACTATGTAACAATGCTAATCTTAATATATTTAAGAGAAAATGTTATATTTCAATTAGACTCTCATAAATTCTCCATGTAGTGTAATTTCTACAAGTTTAACAATACTACTTTCAAGAACATATTCAAACAAATATTTCCTAATATCCCAAATCATGTTAGATATTTTTACCAAAAAAAATCGTTTTAGATATTGTAATTTGTAATGCCATATTATAATACTGCTTTTGGCAGCAACACAAGTTATGTTAACATTATAAAACATTAATGCTCTGCAAAATATTTGCATTTCATGTGAGAGGGAAAAAAAAAAGAAAAGAAAAGAAACACAGTTCAATCTACTTCATTCCAACCCAAGAAACTAACCAACTTAATTATCTTGTTTTATGCAACTAAGTTGAATCATCACCACCACCATCATCATCATCATCATCATCATCATTATAGTTATATAATCATATAATCTGATAATCATGATATCATCTGAAGGTGCTTTGTCTATCCCAATGTGACAATGAATATTCTGAATCAAAGGTTGAGTCCTTAGTCCTCCTGCTTGATTTCACAGGACCTCTAACCCCCTTCATGCTTGGAGATCTTTGGTGCAACTGCAAATAATCACTAGGCCTAATTCCCATACTACTACTACTACTACTAATGGGAACTTCGCTAGCGATTGAAGACACAAGTGAGAGCTTGTTCTTGCTTGGTGAGAATCCATCTAGGCTCTCCGGCCTTAGCCTCGGAGAGCTAATGGACCTTGCTCTAGCCCTGGCAGACTCCGTCGCCGCCATGTAAGTTGGGACGACTAGAGGAGAGCTTGTGTAGGAGTTGTCATCTCCCATTGAGCATTGCCTTCTGTGGAATGATTTTCTTGGGACAAATGTTGGGGAGTCCATGGATCCTTCATTAGGATTCTGAGTTTGGAGATTCCCAAGCCTTAGTTTTTTAACTCCGAATTCGTCTTTGTTTTGTGTGTTTGACCCCAAAACTGTGCCTAAATCTTCTAGCTCTTTGCTTTTGGTGAGTTGGGTATCAACCCATTGCTCCAACCAATACCTCCATCTTCCATTTACTTTGTTTCTTTCTGATTCTGCTGACTTCTGGAGAAAAGGAAAACCTCTGATGAAAAACTCTACAGTTGACGAGGAAAAAAGAATTTACAAACTGTAAAAAACAGGCCTAGTTTTACCCGGTGGCTATGCCAGTACTCCTTTATCCGTTCGCGCTTAATCGCAGCCTCTTTCTTGCTCAAGAACAAGGCATCTGCTTCTTCCTTTGATAGAAGGCTGTCATCCCATCTCCTCTGGTTGAAGGAATCCATCTAAATGTTGCAAAATTTTGGCAATTTTTGTTATGACATGTCCCATTGAGCATCAAAACAAAATAGCAGTCCTTTATTTAAGAAGGATTCCAATTCTGATCCTTCCGAATTGGAAGGATTTGAGAAATAAAATCAATACCAAATAAAATAAGCGAAAGGTCTTTGTTATCGTCTCTATTTTTTCTTTTTTTTGTTACTTAGATTATATACAAGGGTGGAGCTGCACATAGCAGAGATTAGGCAGCCACCCTACTTGAATTTTTTTTCTCTATGTAGTTCTCTGTTGAAATTTGTAATTTGCCTTCCTCCCCTGAAATCTTGAAATTCTGTGTTTGATCTATCTTATAATGTATAATTTCTCACTTGACTTATATTTGAAATATGACGAAACTTTAATACGCTGTCTCACTTGACATTTTTCTAATCATGCCACTGGTTTATATATATATATATATATATATATATTAGCGGTATTTTTATTTTTTATATCTTGTATTTTAAGCTTATTAAAAAATTATAAATTATATGTTGAATTTAAACATATTTATACCTTCATATTTTAAATTCATACTAAATTCTTATCTCTTTCAAGTCAATGTTTGATTTTAATCATAAAACGACCTAAACACCCTTAAAGGAAAAGTGAAAAATACGTAAAAATTTTTATAAAAAAAGCTAAAAATTCCAAAAAATGAAGGGTATGTTTGGTAAATAAATTTAAATTAGTGATTTGATTTGAGTTAGTGTGATTTGAATTAGGATTTGAGTTAGTGATTTGAATTGTTATCCGAATTAACGTTTGGATATGTATTTAAGTTTTAATCTAAGTATGAAAGAAAATTGAAATTTGTATTTAGAGAAGTAGTGAAAATAGTTTTTGATTTATCAACAAATCTAATAAAATCTTAATGTTAATGATCCTAAAAAATATACAATATAGATCTTAATTTATTATTCTTTTCACTAGGAACACAATGAAAAAAAAAACCATCTCAATTAGATGACAAATGAAGAAGTTATGATTTTTTTTCTCAAACATAAGAGAAAGAATTTTAGTTTTTACTATGGTAGAGATATTCAAATATCAAAAGTTTAAGGGGAGTCAGAATTTTGAAAACTTAGATTCTTGATACTCAAAGGATTCAGATTTTGAAGGAAACAAACACGTATTCAAAGGATTCTTAATACTCAAATTTAAATTTGAGTTCAAAGAATATAAAGAGTTCTCGAAACAAACGGGGCCGAAGTATATTTAAGTATTTTATACAATAAAAAACTAAAAAATACATAAAAAAAAATTTAAGAAAAAGCCGAGATTTTCAAAACGTGAAGAACATTTAAGTATTTTATAAAATCAAAATCAAACTTTGACATGAATAAGGTAAAAAATGCGAATGTATAATAGTGCTAAAAGTTCAAATATAAAATATAAAATTTACATAACCTCAAAATACATGATATAAAAATAAAAATATCTCTTTTTTATATATATTCTTTCCCACTTATCAAACACAGCCTAAAAGGACACAGCACCCAACGATTTATAGTTGTGAAAAGATAATGCTAGTTGGAAAAATTGTGTTTATTGTGTTCAGAATGTTGAAGTAGAGCCAAGTTTATTCCAAACTTACCCCTAGTATTTTCTCTCCGAAATTCTGGAACTGGTTGTTAGCATCACAATTATAAGCTCCTTCAGTTGTTTGTAATCTGTTAGCACAGAGCTGTGACTGGATCTTTATTATGGACTGAAGCCTCTTGAGAGTGGTGACAGCTTGGCGTCTGACGGCTCGGCCTCGGATAATCGCTTGAAGTGTGACTATTCCCTTCAGTGCCCGCAAAGCTTTCCTTGCCTGCAATTCTCATTTCATATGTTTGGATTTGTCAAAACAAGGACCATTCATTAAATGATCAAACAAGTCTAAACATAAGTGAAAATGGAGTGAAAATAGCTTAAGTTTGTTGGGTATCAATTTGTTTGTCTTAACTTGTTTTGTTAGGCACAATTTAAGGTTGCTAAGATATTAAACACATTTATAGGGTGTTCGGCAGGGTGGCTATAATTGTTTTTACTATAGCATGTGAGAGTTTTATACTGTAACGATTTTTTTATTATTACTGTCACATATAAAAGCTTTACACTGTTTATAACTGAGAAAATGATTCAGACCGCAATCTGCCAAACACCCATGAGGTAATTTAGCGAAAACATATATTGGGTAGTGAGTAGTAACAAACTTTCATGACATAAGCATGAACTTTTGTCAAAAATGGACTACTTTATATAGTCATATGTTAAAAAAAAATTATGGTTCCTAAACTTATACTTCTTGTGCTAAGAAAGCTAAAGCTTACTCCTTAATTAACACTTTCATAGTATTGAGCCAAAAAAAAATTATATTAAAGACTAGCAAATTCTCGTATGAGCACAAGCATAGACTATCTAAAATGGAACACTTTATAAAATAGTATTGATTCTAAGGTTCTTCAGCCCAATTCAAGCTACCCCATATGCAAAATCATTCAGAAATAGTTACCAAAAGATTGAACAGACTCACAAGGTAACCCCGAAAGGCGGTCTGGATCTTAACAGCAGCAGATTCTTGGATTTCCCTCTCCCTCGCGCATTTTTCATGCGCCGAGTGATTTTCTTCGTCAATAAGAGTTTCATCGGCAAAGAGCTTCTTTGAATCTTCGGTGACGGTGTGCGTGGACCGAGGGGTGGCGGTGAGGCGAAGAACCTCGGCAGCGGCATGTGCAGCCGCAACGGCAGCTTCCGCGGCTGCAGCAGAGGCAATGGCCACGGTTAGAGCATGGTTGCTCTGTTTTTCCTCTGCCTCTTCACTGATTGTTCTGTTTTCTATCACTTGTTGTTGTGGTGGTGCAGTTATGGAGGGTAGTCTTTTTATCCGAAGCCTTGCAAAAACCCATTTTCTTCTTTTCTCCTTCTGAGAAATTAAAAAAAAAAAAGTAAAAAAAAGGAATGAGGAAAGACAAAAATTTTGAAGCCAATGAAGAAAATAAAAATAATTTAGAATAAGCTTACCTTTTCTTCTTTTGACTGTGAATCTGAAAAAAAGAATCTTTTCACTAGTGTGAGCCAGCCTTTCTTCTTAGCCATTGAAGAGAAGAAGAAACAAATAGACAAAAATCCTAGAAGAAGATCTGATTGGCTTCTGGATTTTATTCTGATAAGATAATTTGTGGTGATTTAGTCATTAGAACACTATAACATAGAACTGATCCAAAAAATATTTAGTCTTGAAAATCCAAAAAAAGAATACATATTAAGCTGATCTAACAAAAAAAGAGAGAGAGAGAGAGAGGAAAGAAACAGATATTCCAAATGCAAAACTCTATAAGGATATTGTTTAGTATCCAAAATAGTAACTTACCTGCCATTTTCTTAGATCCTGTGATTGTCTTGAACCAAAAGATATTCACCACATCCAAAAGATAAGCTCTTGGAAAATAGAATACCACTTTTTATGAGAAAGTCTAGGAGTTTGTGTTGAAATCTGTGAAATTTAGGAAGATTGCTTTAAATTCCATCATTCTATACAATATTTAAAATAACAAAAAAAAAGGAGGATCTAATCTTTTTTTTTTTTTGGGTTTCAAAACTTGATCAAACTGACCCCAAAATCAATGAAATTCCCCTAGTTGTTGCTAATCTAGGAGGGTATGTTTGATTGTCTATTTCAACCAATTCAAATATTTTCAGCTTCGCTTATGATGCGTTTTCTCTATTGCAATATGTGGGCCTCTTCTAAACATGCAATGCATGGGCAAAATAATAATAATAATAATAATTATAATGAAAGGGAAAAAAAAAAAGTAGAGTTGCTTTGTACTCATGAAGGGAAGCTTTTTATGAACAATGGTAAAACTCTTTGAGCCAAATGGGGCCATGTTATCGGTTTGCCACTCCCATTTTCCTATACTACAACAAACATATCCAAATGTTTGTTGGGAATGAAATTACCCAATTGCCCTTCGTTCCTTTTAGTACCATGCAACTGCACCCCCATTCGTTTAGGCTAAGGATTCCACGTGTTGGAATTTGATTTGCCCTCGAAATCTTTTTTTCTTGTTTGTTCAATTTGGTCCTTTATGCTTGATTCAGTGGACGGTTGGGATGGGACGCTTTTGTAAGGTAATATAATAAGGAGACCTTTGATGTTGCCATTTTCTTGCTAGCCAATGTTGCTTGATTTTTTTCCCCCTTGCCATTGCCCCTTATAGTCAATATTTTTTGCTTTATCTTTGGAAAGTAAGAGAGTGTCCTGAAACTACAGAAATACAAAGATAGCAATATAGCATGTTCCTCATAGAAGAGAGAGAGAGAGAGAGAGAGAGAGAGGGCACTATTATTGAGGGCTGTGGGGAGGTCACAATGTGCAAGAGATGAGAGAATATAAGGAAGAAAACAAACCAGGCTTGTGTTTGTAAGAGTGAATACAGCTGTGAAAGGGCCCCATAGAGAGGACTAGTCACATTGCATTTTTCTCCCTTTTTTTCATCTTTTGGCTCCAAAGAATAAACAGCAAATAATTCATATTTGATGACAATACATATTTACTCCTAGCGGTTAGCTATCACTTTCTTATCCAAAGGGGTTGCGTATTTATACTAGGAGACAGCTTCATGACTATCAGTGATACTAGGACTACATGCGTACTAACTTGACATTTTCCTAACTACACACAATTATACACTATTAGTGTATTGCTAACGTACAGACATTGCCAGCTACATAACTATTCAAGAAAAAGAAAGTTCATATTTAAATCTTGTGATTAAGTTTTTTTTTTTAATGTCAGGTAGATTCATGCTTACCATCACAACTAATAAAAAGTAGGCGCTATTATGCCTCCTATGTTATGGGACCC
Organism: Artocarpus heterophyllus; assembly: GCA_025403435.1. Lineage (NCBI taxonomy): Eukaryota > Viridiplantae > Streptophyta > Magnoliopsida > Rosales > Moraceae > Artocarpus > Artocarpus heterophyllus. Next base: position 1,440,582 of record CM046345.1, on the reverse strand, counting down.
ATTTTTTAATAGTTCTAATATGTTATAGCATTGGTTTTTTTTTTTTTTTTGCAAATGAGATAACTAAGTTGAATTTGAATGAAACCAAATGAGCTTTGATCTTTTGCATATAATTCCTATTAATCAACACCAAAACATGATAAGCATTGCTGTTTTTGTCGATATTTGTGACCATAAAAATTTAGTAAAACATATTTCTTCCTCTAGAAAAATGAAATCAATATCATATATTTTTTTCGTACTAATCATGCTGGCAATAGTCCAAAAAGTCCATTATTTAATAAATAATTATTGGTTAGATTTTCATATTATTTTCAGATCTATGGCCTAACAAATCACTGCATCTAATATAAACGAAATGTCGTTTTCGTGATATGAACGACATTTAGCTTGTGTAAACGACGGCGAGTCGTTTTCTAGAGATTGACATTGGTTCAAACTATTGATGAAGATTCCGTTTTCAGAACAAACGGCTACAATTTTACACTAGAAACGACACATGATCTATGTGTCGCTGCACATTGAAGACACGTCGTTTGCTGATATAAAGGACAGACAATTTTTACAAGCGATCTAACATGTCATTATCAAGAAGTGGAAATGGACAAGACAAGTCGTCGTTTTCATAGAAACGACAATGAAGTATCAACTAATCCAATCGGAGCTTTGACTTTTCAATCACACAGACAGACATGTCGCTTTTTCCATCTGCATACAGTTGGCGGAATTTTGGAGAGGAAATTAAAAATTTTATTTTTTAAATTTTATCGATAAATATAATTACTGATTAAATACAAAAAATATAAAGCAAGATTCTCTAAGAATTTTCGGACTTAAATTTCCAAAGAAGGCAATCCACAATTCTATCCAATTATTGTTTCGTTTATTATAAAAAAAAAGGTTCATTTTATCTAGAGTGTCTTAGATTATATAACTATGTTATTGTGGCTCCCACATTTATTTGTAAAGGCTTAACGATCTTTTTTTTGAGTGACGATCTTAATAGTTTCAAAAGATGTACTTTTAATTTCTCTGTTGATAAATAATTTATTTTCAAAAGAAATCTAGCACAAATATAATACAAAAAGTGTTTCAAAATGGAAATAAAAAATAGTTCTAAAAAGAAAAAATATATCATATCTGACTTTTTTGTTTCATGTCTCTTTTTTTTTACGAAGGAAATAACAAATTTTTAAAACTTTTTGAAGTAAATAACAGATATCAATAATTTTTGTAGTAAATAATAGTAAAAAAATGACGGATAAAATTTTTTTACTCATAGTAAGTGGATAAGTAAAAAATACAGTGCAATTTTTCTTTTTTATTGTTATTTACTGTAAAGATTTTTAAAACCTATTATTTATTTCAATAAGTTTTAAAAAAGTGTTGTTTATTTTTATTTTCTTTTGAAATAAGACTAAATGACTAATGTAATGAAAAACGCAAATGTAGCGGAAGGTTTTAGAATCATATGCCCTACCCTAAATTAAAAAAATAGAAGGATAAAATTCTAAAGAAAACGTCGAAAGTCATTGATAAAAATAAAAATAAAAAAAAAACACTCTTCTAAAAAAGTATAAAATAATTAAAAAACGAAAAAAGCTAAAATTAAGAGTCATTTTCTTCTTTATACATTGTATTTTGAATTTATATATAAAAAACCTATAGTTTGAATGTTCTTAAAATTGTGCATTTGAATTTCAAATTCATATTAAATTTGTAGTTTTTCTCTTTTGAAATGAAAATTTTTTATACTTTTTCTAGAGCAACATTTTTTTATACGACAATATTTTATACTTTACATCTTATAGATGATCTTGTACCAATAAAGGAATTAGGCGTAATGTTTAGAAACAAAGAAAAAAAATTATAAAAATTATTTTCAAGCTAACTTACAAAGGATAAATTTTTCCATCAGTGTTCATTACATATTTATTTATAGTTAAAAAGGGTAAATTTCTCAATGTAGGTGTCATAATCAACTATTGACCCAAAAAAGTACGAATTCGACATGAATTTAAAATTTAGTGGTACAATTTCAAAAACATCCAAAATAGAGGGTACTCCTTTAATTACCCCAAAATAAAGTGTTCAAAACAGTAAAAATCCAAAGACAAAACGAAGGAGAACGTTCTTCGGTTCCTAAAGTCTGACCCCTCAGATACCGTGGGAACAAACAGCCCTCTTCACTTTCTCACTCCTCTCTCTCTCTCTCTCTCTCTCTCTAGAGAGAGTGTTTGTGATCGTAGGATTCAGAGGCTGAAAATGGGAAAATGGGATTATCGTCCACGGCGAAGAAATTACCGCCAACAAAATCTCTGGAGCTGGTCTTGTCCCCCAAAGCAATTCGATTCTCAACTTCCCCCTCGTAATCTCTCTCTCTCCTCGTTTTTTTTTTTATATTTTTCACGTGAATCAGGCAATTGTAAAATTATCTGTATATAAAATCCTAAAGGTATTTTTTTATAGGAACTTTCGATCTTTTTCTTATTCTTGAATCGTTTGTGTAAATGGAGAAAGTTTAGGGAGTGAAGGTGATTTTATGTTCAAATACTGAGAATCTTTAAAATAAACAGAATAAAAGCCTCAAAATTCTAAAAATTTATTCTTGAGAATTAATAGAACAAAGTGGCACTAGAATTAAGCAAGGAACACAAACAATATGAGCCCCAGTAAGAGGAGAATTGATGGATGACTTTTTAATTTCATGGCTTAGTAAGTGATACCAAATTGATGAGAATTTTAGGATATTTTTGTGTATATATATATTACTAAATGTAGCATTTGCAAGAATGTTTTATCAAAAAAAGTGTTATGGGCAGAAACAATGACTAATGTGGTCTTTTGAAACAGGTATATTATGTGAAAGATAAAAGGTTTTTTTTTTTTTTTTTTTTAAATAGGAAATAAGAACAATGAAGCTATGTTTTTGTGTTTTTGGGGCATGGTTTATCTTCTTTTATCTTTCCAAGTTCTCTCCTTCACCAACTGCTATCTTAGTTTTAGATAATTGTAGTTCAAAAGGTCAAAGATATTTGTGCTTCTGCATAAAAGTTTGAGATTTTTTTTTTCTATAGAGCCTTTTCTGGATAACGTGCCTTCATGGGAAAAGAGATTCTGCTATGTCATTGGATCAGTTCCATGGCGGAAGCTAGTGGATTCCAAGAAGTTTATATCTTGCCATAGTACTATTCTTGAATGGGATGATTCTGCTGTTGAGGAGGCATTTCGGGATGCCAAAAAGCGGTTTTGGGCAGAGATGAATGGCTTTGCTTGTGAGATTTTCCCGCCCGACCCAGATATGTACATCGACGAAATAGATTGGAACCCGGTTATCGATCCTGAACTGATGAAGGAATTGGATCGCGCTTATGTTGCTCCTCCTGATGATGGGGAAGGGAATGGCAAATTATGGAGGAAAAACAAGAAGCTTAGAAACTCATTTTCTGCTCCTTCTGGTGGGAGTAATACCAATCAAGTTGGTGGGGTTAATCCTTGGGAATGTAACAATGCAGAAATTGGTGGAATTTATCAAAATAAAGAAAGTGGATGGAACCAATGGAATGATCATGCAATTGTCTTGAAGGATGTAAACAATAATGGCAGTTCTTGGGATTGCAATGCCACACAGGGTGATATAAATGTTAAAGACAAGGCAGGGGGAGATCAAGGGAAGGCATCATGTGAGAACGGCGATTGTGATAAAAGAAATTGTGACAATAATGAAGACAGGGGGGGTGACCATGGGAAGACGTCATGGGATAAAAGCGATCTTGATAAAAGGAATTGTGGCAATAATGAAAATCCTTGGGAACGTGGCTATCAAGACCGTATCTCAAGGAAGGGTAATTGTTGGGATTCTGTTTGGGACAAGAATGACTGGGGCTGGAACCGGCAGGAGTGGAATCGCACAGCAAATGCTGGCGATCCATGGGTTTGCAGTTCTAGCCAACATGGTCTAGTTCAAAACGATAGAGGGTGGAGAAACCATGGAGGAGATGGTGCTAGGTGTGGGGCACATTGGAACTATTATAATAGCCAGAACACAGATTTTGAGCTTAGAAGAACTAGCTGCCGACGAGAAGAATGGAATGGGGATTTCCAAAGAAGGGAAAATTCTCATAATAATGTATCTGGATACAAAAGCTCGAGGTTTCGAGGAGACGAAAATCAAACAGGTGATTTTTGGAGGAGGGGAAACAATAAGAAGCGAGTAAGCTTTGCCTGAAGGCGAATTTTCGTATAGAATTGCTGCCTGATAATTATAGAAAGCAAGAATTTGTCTATGAAGGGAGTGGTATGAACTGGTTTTACAGACATCCTGAAACTGTGATGTTTTCGGTTTGGAATCATCTTATCCATGAGAAGACTAAGAGCAATTTATTCTATACTGTCTTGTTTTAGAAGGGAAATGAGTGGATAAATTCTGGACCTTTTTTGTCACCAGGAAAGATCCATTTTGTGGTGAATGGATGTAACTTTAGTGTTTCTTTTCTTTGCACATTCTCTCAGAAATTTTTTGAGGTTGGATTATGTATTTGTGTTTTAACCAGTTTACTGAAATTTTGACACTCTTGAAAATGATGTGAATCATGTGACAATTCTGTTATCCTTGATAAGTCAAGATCTTAAGATACATTCTGCTTAGCACATTGGCCAAAGTCCAAACGGCACTTTCTCAATTGGGAAAAGGGTGTTGATTTTTGTTTCTTTGGTTATTTTATTAATTTAGTTATTTAATTATTTGCTAGAAATGCATTAGTACTTTGGACTTTGTTTAGGGACCTTTTCATCCTCAGGACACCTTTTGCAGGTAGGGACGAAGCAGCCAAATAGCAGTGTCAGTTTAGTGAAATCAAGTCTTTTCATCTACAGGGGCTCTCTGACGATCCAAGACGTTCCAAAAGTAAAGGGCGTATGTCGTTTTTTTGTACTGTCACATTTCGCCTGAACAAAAATTTAAATTTATAAAATGGTTAAAAGTGTAGTCTAAACTTAAGGAATCAAATACCATATTTGTTATACCAAACTAAAAAGAGATGAGATACTTTCGACATTAATAAGATATTTAACATTTTTGACTAGAATTAATTTTTTTGTTACCAAATAAAATAAAACTATCACACGTTATTTTAAAAATAAAAAAAATGCTATAATATAAACTAAAAAATTAGTAATAACTATACTTATCAAACATCGTGTCAATTTTTTTAATATTTTAATCACTTTAGCCCGCCGGGTAACCTATGCACATTAAAACCATTTGTAAACTTGTATGTTATCAATTAGTGGTGTGACTCATCCGCGATAAATTCTTAAAAGAATCGACGCTTCAATGAATGATATCAGAGCTGCAATTTTTTTATTTTTTATTGGAGGCAGGATTGAAATTATACTTCAGAATTACTGCCAAGCTATATAGCTACAACAACCACTATCAAGTTACAATTTACAATAAATTTATATGAACTCAGGGAGGATTTGATCCAATATAACAATAGGGGACAAAGTTATCAATAACTTTGCTTCGGAGGGAAATTTGAAATTTGTACAAGAAATTTAGGAACAGATCACCTCTCTCTCTCTCTCTCTCTCTCTCTTGTGTGTGTGTGTGTGGGAAGTGAGGACCAGAGCAGGACAGAGAGAACACTAGAGAAAGGAAGAACGTAGCTTTAGAGGGAGAGAGAGAGAGATGCCGGCACTGCCACCGCCTCAAGGTCCAATCCGACCCTTCTCTCGCCTCCAAGTTCTTCCACTGGGCAGGCAAGCAAAGGGGTTACCGCCACACTTTTGCTCCCTATAACGCTCTTGCTTGCTGCCTCAACCGCTCCGACCGCTATCGGTCGGCTGACCAGCTCCCCGAGCTCATGGAAGCTCAGGGAAAATCCCCTAGTTAGAAACAGTTTGAGATTTTGATAAGAATGCATTCTGAAGCCAATAGGGGTCTTAGAGTTTACCATGCTTATGAGAAGATGAAGAAGTTTGGTGTTATGCCTAGAGTGTTTTTGTTCAATAGGGTCATCGATGCTTTGGTTAGAACCGGGCATTTGGACTTGGCATTGTCTGTTTATGACGACTTTAAGGAGGCTGGGCTAAAGGAGGAGAGTGTCACTTTTATGATCTTGATAAAGGGTCTTTGTAAAGGTGGGAGAGTTAAAGAAATGCTGGAGGCTTTGGGGAGGATGAGACGAATTGTGCAAGCCTTTTCGCCTACACCACGATGGTGAAATTGATGGTTGGGGAGGAAAAAAAGGTTTGGGAGGAGATGAGGAGGGATGTGGTTGAACCGGATGGTGTTACGTATGGGACGGTGATCATGGGGTTGTATAAAGGAGGGAGAGTGGAGAAGGGGTATGAGTTGTTCAAGGAGATGAAGCGGAAAAGGGATTTTGGTCGATCGGGCTGTCTATGGGGTGTTGGTTAAGGCGTTCGTGGAAGATGGGAAAGTTGGGTTGGCTTGTGATGTGTTCAAGGATTTGGTTGACTTGGGGTATAGAGCAGATTTGGATATTTATAGCTATCTTATTCAAGGACTGTGTGAATTGAAGGAAGTTGATAAAGCATACAAAGCTGTTCCGAGTGACAGTTCAGGAGGGTTTGGGGCCAAACTTTGAGACTGCGAACCCCATCTTGATGTGTTATGCTGAGACGAGAAGAATGAAAGAGTTTTATGAGTTGCTTGCGCGGATGCAGAAATTGGGAATTTCTGTTATTGATGATCGTACGAAATTCTACTCCTTTGTGGCAAGGAAGGTGGATGGAGCAAATATGGCTTTAGAAGTGTTTTAAGACTTGAAACTAAGAGGTTACTATAGTGTTGCAATCTACAACATTCTTATAGAGGCTTTTTACAAAATTCGAATTGCAAAAAAGGTGCTATCGCTCTTGGACAGAATGAAGGATATAAATGTTCAACCAGACTCGTCCACATAGAGTGTAGCAATTGAATGTTTTGTTGAAAATGGGAATGTCGAGGAGGCTTGTGCTCGTCACAATAAGATAATTGAGATGTCTTGTGTTCCCTCTGTTCCTGCCTATTGTTCTCTTGCTAGAGGGCTATGCGATATTGGAGAGATCGATGCAGCCATGATGCTCGTTCGAGATTGCTTGGCCAGTGTGAGTAGCGGGCCTATGGAGTTCAAGTATGCACTTGACATTCTCCACGTGTGCAAATCCGGTAAAGCGGAGAAGGTCATTGAAGTACTGGATGAGATGATGCAACAAAGGTGCCCCCCAGATGGTGTTGTGTACTCTGCTGTCATCTCTAGCATGTGTAAGCACGGCACAATAGAGGAGGCGAGGAAGGTTTATTTAAACTTGAGAGAGCATAAACTACTGAGTGAAGCGAGGTCGATCGTGCATGATGAAGTGCTAATAGAACACATGAAGAAAACAGCAGACTTGGTGGTCTCAGGGTTGAAGTTTTTTGGGTTAGAGTCCAAGCTGAAAGCTCTACACCGCTATCGAATTTTCGATATGGAGGGAAGCACCAGTTTTGCAGATGATCTTTGCTTTCAACATTTCATTAAATTTGTACAGATATTGGAGAAATTGCAAACACTTACGCTGAAATCTCTAACTGGTTAGTGACTTTCTCTGATCATTTCTTATGATTTGCTTTTTGGCTCATAAATTTATAGCCATATTACTGGAAACCATTGAAAAATGAGAGACCACTATGAAGTCTTGTTTGAAGATTCCTTTTATGAAGGCTTTTTCTTATTATTTATGTGACATTTAAGTCTCAAATGGCAGAGACCATGCTGAAAAGAAGCTTTGGCAGAACGTAGGTTCTTATTGACAATCTGAAAGGGAAAAGAAGTTGTCTACATCTACAAGCAGGGTGGCATTTGAACTCTGTAAAATGCCGTCAACAAAGCTCCACTGGTGAAGCCCCAGATTGTCCAGAGCTGATTTTATTTTATTTTTTTTTATTTTTTTTTGTGACCATTTGGAAGCTCTTGAATCTAAAATTAATTTGACTAGGAAAAAAAGATGTAGACTATTGGCTTGGGATTTGGGAAGCACCACCTGGTTGAAATTTACTGAATCATTTTTTATGCTGACTACAAACTACAAAATAAGACCTTTGTAATGGTTATTATTCTTCATATTCTTATATTCAAGTTATATAATTTGGACTTTTGCCCCCTTATCTGTGCTAATAATAATAGTCATATATTTCATGTCATATACAAATTAGACGATTTACTTTCTGCTACAATGTTTGGAAGGGGTAGCCAAATAAATGAACATTCTAATTTATCATCAAAATTGTTGTTACAAATTACAATACAAGGACATAATATAAGTAAAAGTAAATCCCAAAATCCGTACTTTTCACTAATTGATCTAACAAGGTAAGAATTGTACAATACAAAGCAGCAAAAAAGGAAGTGTCAAACTACCCTTTTGGGCCGATTACGAGTGCGTGGAGTGGCAGGTTGCTCTAAAGGCGACTCATAATCATCATCTTCTTCTTCCTCGTCTGCTTCCCTGACAGCTTGATTAAGTGCAACCTGTTTCCGGACAATGAAAATTTGGACCAATCACTTAATGCAAAAAGGCATGGTATTGTAATGCTATATTTAACATGCTACAACGTCAAAACATCAAATTTGGTGTCAAAATGTTAACTTTAGCATAATACTTTGAGTTCTGCTCTAATGCTATCAATACTAAACACAAATGACGGTTATAATTGTTTGTTCCAATTTATTTCTCAAAAATCAAAACAAAACATCTTAACTACCAACCCCAATTAAAAAGTTAGTTACGAGAAAACTGAAATGTGTTTAGGAAGGAAGTTAAAACTTATTAGTTGCAACTATATACGGTGTAGAGCTCTCACATGGTATAATATAAAAGTATGATGTTGTGTAAAGCTTTTACATACTATAATATTTAAGCTCTAACTTGCTTTCCAAACAAAGGAACCAAAATTTAACATACACTACATTGGTGTCAAATTTAACACCAAAGATAGTAAGTACCAAAAGCTAACTTAACAATAACATTAGAGAGAAAATTGGAAATTTTTCTCATGCGCTCAAATTTGGCAACTCGCCTATTAGAAATTCTCTTCCAAGTCAAAAAGAACATATTCCAAAATTACCCATTATTCTACAAATCAAGCTCATAACTTTGGCATATCAGATACATTTTCATATGCTAAAAAGCCCCATTTATTCTACAACATAAATCTTGGGGTCTTTGGAAAGCTGTTACACACAAAAAACACAGAAGCAACAAAAACCCAGATATATATATCTATATGTATGTATGTATGTATGTAACCCACCTCCTCAAGATAGTCTCTGTCGAGCTTATCGGCGATTCTGATGGAGGTCAAGACGGTGAGGACGACGAGAGAGAAGGGCAAGACGAAGGCCAAGACGTAGGTGCTGGTGCTGGCACCGGCGCGGGTGACCAGACTTATGCCTCTGACTCTGTCTCTCGTCGGAAAGCGAACCGCCGGCGAGATGGGGAAGCGGTGGTTGGACTTGAACGACGCGGTGGTGGGTCGGAGAATGATGGGGTTCTGGTGGTGGTGGTGGTTGGTTGATGGAGATTGAGATGGAGAGAGAAGAGGCGATGTTGGGATGGAGTAGGAGATGAGGACGAGACCCGCCATGGCGTTTCTCACTGGCCACGTCAACATCCACTACACTCATCTTTATTTTGCAGATAACGATGACCGTCTTTAAAAAAAACAAAAACAAAAACAGAAAATGGGAGAGAGAAAGAGATTTACGATGACGTCATATATGATGACGTGTCAGACTCAACAATAGTAGTGGTAGTCAATTTTGCTACTACAGTCGTTTTTATTATCTGATTGCGTTGTACTGTCCTATGTAGTTTGCTTCTTTCGTTTGGTTTGGAGCAGATGTATCGTTATATCTTAAAATATTTATTTTTTTATAGTTTATTTTAAACTTTTAATTTTGATACAGTATATTTTAAATTTTAAAATTATTTATAATTAAAGTGCAATAATTACTTTTTTATTTTTTGTTAAGTATCATTTTTTATTTGTTAAGCTTTAATTTTTTCTTAAAATAACAAACTTTACTTTTAAAAAATTAAAATTGTCTATGTTTTTTGACGCTTGTTATTTATTAGATTTTAATTATTAATGTTTTTAAAATTTAAGGTGTATTTTTAATATTGAACGTTTACGGTGTATTTATTATGCAAAAACGAAAGTAAAATTTACACTTTAGTTTGTGTGTCACTGTCAACATAGCATATCAATTTTTATTGTCGTTTGAAGGTTTCAGGTCGTTATTTTTTCCGTCTTTGGTTTGCTGCTGTTTCATTGTTACTGTCGTTTTCATGATATTGTTGCGCTCCATTAAGTCCATTTTTTGCTTACAGGTTGCTTTCTGTAGTGGTTTTTGGGTCTGGATTTGTAGTGTCGTTTGGCGTTTTCTGTCCATTTTTCTTGTGGATTAAAGTTACATTGTCGTTGGATCCATAATGTCGTTTTGATTAATTGATGCTAGCTTCAAATTTCTCGTTTCGTGTTTACTCCTTTTACTGATTGGAAGACATTTTGATTTAATTGTCGTTTCCCCGTTCTCCATCGTTTTATTTTGTTGTCGTCTTCTGTACTTGCAGTCGTTTTCTTAACTTTTTTGTTGGCAAGGTCGTTCTCGTTTTCCGGATTTTTAGTTGTTTTCTTTACTTTTTTGTTGACAAGGGAGTTAACCTGTAATGTAATGTGAAAGTTTTACACAATAACTTTTTATTTTTTTGTTATAACGGTTAAAATATACCGTACTTAATTAAAACCAATTAGTTCTAAAAATCAAAACACATGCTAAAACCAAGATCAAAGAAACTTCCTTTCCCAGGAAAAAAATTTCAGCAATGAAAAAGTCATAAATTCAAAAGTTCTAAGCATTTTCTTGGCTTGTCTTGACTCTTAAGTTACCAAATTTTACAAAAGCAATAAATTCAAATTTTTTACATCATAGGCCCCACTAAATGGGCTAAGACGTAGAAATAATACTGTGGTTTATAAACTAATAACCATGATTTCTAATTTAAGCTCAGCTAGAATCTCTCTCTCTCTCTCAACACCGCTTGGACAATGATCGGGAAAAACCAACTACACATGAATCCCCATAACAAGTACGCTTGCTCTTTCTTTTCTATCTTGATTCTTCCCTCCAAAAATTGTGATTGCACAAATTTGAGGAACTAATTTCCAAGTTAAGGAGAAAGGACAAGAAGAAGAAGAATAAGCAATTATGTTATGAGAATCAATACGCTTCTACGGTAAAATGGTCACCATCACTTGCAGGAGGTGACAATGGTGGAACAGCTGCTTCTTGAAATGAAGCACTTTCAGTGTCTTCTAAGACCTTCCTCACAGTGGCTTGATTATTACCGATTCTACCTATCTTCCTCGACGGGAGGGACTCAGAGGCAACGGCTTTTGATGTGTTATGACTATCAACAGTTGATAAAAACTTCTGCTTTGAAAGAGTTGCTGGTGCAGATGCAATGATGGAGTTGAAGACACCCGATTCTCGTAAACCTTGTATTATGGTCTAAGAGGGAATTTAGAAAGTTATTGTAAAGGAGCCTTGGCACAAAGTACTTGAAAGTAGAAAAAGATAGAGTAAAAGAAGAAAGTTCTTTTCTATGTTTCTAGTTTTTATGAAAAGAAAAGGAACAAGGAATTTTGTTTCACATTACTGAGCACCCTATAAAAGAAGATCTTGTGATCATGCTTACCATGGGAGCATATATGCGAGTCAAGATGCCCTTTTGCAACAGTTTCATTTTCAGATCCTTATCACCCCATACAACATGCTCATGGTACCTAAAATAAAACACAAAAAAGGACAAGATGATTCATGTTGGATGCTAAGAGTTGCCTCAGTATCTGCAACATTCAAATCCAAGAATTACCCAATAATTCTAGATTAAATAAAACAAGAAGATTAGTTGAAGAGGCTTTTACCAGTTCATCATTTCCTGCTCGGTTGCAGTTGATGCAATTATAAATGCCTGTTTCAGTATAATAAAACATAATCAGAAAGAGATTTTATTTTAGGCTTTTTTGCATAAGACACCCCTAGAATTTAGGTGATTGGCAAATTGGTCCCTAAACTAAAATTTTGGCAATTGACCCCTTGAATTCATGGATTTGTCGCATAGACAGTCCTTTTTGTTAACATCCCTTAAATTTGGATGGATTTTGCACGTGACTTGCACGTGGCTCATTTCTTAAGGGCAGTGTTGGTCTTTTAATAAGAAAACAATTTTTATTTAAAAAAAAAACTAAAAATACGAGGTTTATAGTGCCAACAGTTGGGATTTGCATTTTCTTCAAGTTGCAGAAGATCCAACTTTCATTTCAAAGAAAAAAAAAACCCAACGTTTAACCCCCAAAAAAATGCCAAAATTTTTAGTTTAAGGACCAATTTGCCAATCACGTAAAGTTTAAGGAGCTCTCATGGAAAAAAGCCTTTATTTAATCAAGATCTACATAATTCGCAGTCATGACACTTCTTGCAAGTACACCTACCCATCTGTAGTAGTTACAGAAAATGAAAGTAAGACAACAAAAGAATCTAATAAAGAAATAAACTCACTGATCTGTCAAATTCCAGCATAAAGCATCTCTTCACATCCTCCCTTATAGGCTTGCAGCCACATCGATCACGTCTAGAGGTCAAATCTGAAAATTTGGCATATGTATAGTGTAGAACAGCAGCCTCTTCCAATTTGATCTCCCTAAACGAAAGTAGACAAGATATAATTACAACAATCAAGAAGCCAAATAAAATAACACTTTCTCATTCACGATAAATTACAGTACTTTGGAGTTTTCATATAATTGTGCCATCTGTGTGCACCATTAGGACGAAGATGGTCTTGGATGCGAGCTGCTGATTTCCCATTCCCGTACGTCAAAAAATAATTAGGATTACCACGAGTTGATTCTTTGTACATCCCAAAGTACGTGTCCTTTGGAAGGTGGTCATAATTCCTCTTGAACATTGACACCTGCTTATGGAGATAGAGGACAAGACATAGATTAAATCTGTCTTCAGAAACAAACTGTGGAGAGAACAAGAATAAAATTTATGGAACGTTCCCATTCTAGAGACTAGAAAGTAATACATGCATACCGACTTTGAGGTTGAGAAATAAGTTATAAATTAAACTGAATAGTTTTTACATCATCGTCATAGGTCCTGAAGTTAGATAAAGCGACAGCGAGTGAAAGACAAAAACAGCCGAGAACATATAGGACACTTACCTCAGTAAAAGGTTCCTTAACATCATCCCGTTCAACGCTGCTCTCCTAAAAATTACAAATTCCATTGTTAGTTAGATTATCTAGTAGCAAACATCTTAGCTAAACTGGAAAACAAAATACACAAAGAATAATAAGAAATAGATGTGTAATTATCCTTTGCATGCCACATGTCCTTCGGTTCAGCCAGCCATCAAAACAGAGGGAAGATCCACATAATTTCACTTACATAGTTGGGAAATATAACCATGTCAACATTCCCGGGAACATCCAGCAGCAACTGTCTCAAAGAATACTCCCGAGCACCAGCTGGGTGTATTAACTCATCAGTGTCAAGATGAAGTATCCAATCCATGCCAGCATCCTAGTATTAGTGAGAGAGAGAGAGAGAGAAAGAGAGAGAAAGTGGGTCGAACGCGATCAAAACTAATTTTTTAAAGATAAAAATTTAAGAGCAGAGCAATGAGAATCTGACTTTACCCTTGCCATGACGATAGCCATCTCCATGTTGAGAGATTGCTTCACAAAAAGTTCATAGTTGCAAGGCTTGTAAAAGAAACTTGACAGCCATGTCTCATTCCATATCCGGCTGATCAGTTGCACGCAGAAAAAAAAAGAAAAGAAAAAAAGAAGAAGCTGTTATTCAACTGGCTGAAGTAGTAAAATATAGTAAATTCCACCATCATACACACTACATCTTCATTTATTACCAATCAATAAGGGAAAGCAAAAAGACTACTTTTGGTCCAACTTTAATCTGTGGGACGTGGTCCAACCATGAAAGTAACAAGACTAACCTACCTCTTAGCCTGATTCTCTTCCAGCTCTCTTGTTCTGTATATAACCTTTACCCCCTGAGAAAGCAACGCATTATTTTCACTCAAAGAAGTCTATGACATCAAACATACCAATAATTAAAGCAGAAGTTATGCACTAATAGCATAAGTGCATTAACTCACAGGAATAGATTCCAAAACTTTAGATACTTCAGGAGATGCCGCCTTCCCTTCCACAAAAAGAAAAAAAGTAGAAACACCCAGAACCTTATGGTAAAACATCCATGGTAGAATCTGCTGTAAGCCCGCCGATGTACTTGTTGTAATGCATATCTATATATATTGACAGAAAACCCCATAAGATCACTTTCAAAATAATCTTTTACTTTCTTGCCCAAGAAAGCTAAAAGAAAAACAGCCATCAACAATGCCTTGCTTGGTTATCACTTCTGGACAGGGAATATCCAGGGGAAAAAGAATAAATTAAGTTTACATCAGAAAGTCACAGTGGAAAACAACATATGTTTAAAGAAAGGGCAAACATCCACACCCGACTCTACCAAGAGGTAAAGCCACACCAACTCCATTGCAAGGTAAAGAGTTCGAATCCAAGTTCAGAAAAAGGCAAAAATCCAAACTTGATATTCTAATTTCAATTTTTTAAGCTCCCATAATGAAAAATAAAGAGACTTAAAGCACAAAAATTCGAAAGACTTGTAAATTTCGACCCACAAAAATCAAAATCCAGAATCAAAATAACCGGAAAACCCTAAGATTTTCCCTCAGAATTATCAATCTCAGTACTAAGATCCCGTAAAATCAATTCACAATGCCGCGCGTGCTAATCACTTTCAAGCTCTTCATTCCCCAGCTTCACTAATCAAATTCAAATCTCAATGGAAAAAATTAGAAATTTAACCAAGAAAGATCAGAAGAACACACTGGAAAATAATTCATCTCAAATAAAATAAATTAAAAATTCAAACTTTCAATCTCTCCGTCTTCAGTTCTGAGCAACCAAAATGAAATAAAAGAAGAAAAAAAAAACTAAAAACTCGTAAATTCGAAAGCGACAGTAAATTCCGATCCACAAAAATTCGATATCACCACGATTTTTCATCAGCATTTGCAACCAAACCACTGAGATCAAACCAAAAAGCTAGAAAATTTCAAATGAAAAGCGAGACCTTGGGTTTTAGATTGGATCCGAGATCGAACTTCCAATCGTGGAAGTACGGAAACGAAGGGGAGGAGCTGCGGCCGAGCTTGAGGCAGTCGGCGGAGGAGGAGCGGGAGGACAGGGAGACGGCGGCGGCGGAGGAGTGAGGAGAGGGGTCCATGCCGGGGAAGAGCTTGTCGGAGCCGGGTGGGACCCAGCGGGTGGTGGGATCGGTGAGCCCACCGCGCCATTGGAGGACGAAGGCCATGGCGGCGAGGGTGAGGGGGAGCAGGGTGAGCAGAAGGAGGATCTTCGAGGTGAACGACTGAGATGCGGAGGAGGCCGCTGCGGAGGAAGGTGGCCGGAGTGGGGCGTGAAGGTGGTGGTGGTGGTGGTGGTTGGGCATGGTGGTTAGAGAGAGAGAGAAGTTGCTTCTGAGAGTGAAAGTGGGAAGGCAAAAACTGGCAGAGTAAGAGTGCTGTAATCTTTATGTGAGTTGGGTTTCTTTTTTTATTTACCCTCACTTTTTACTTCTTTTAGAATGCGGTCCCTTTATTTTTTTGTCGCAACTAAGTCCTTCAACTTAAAAGAAAAAGTGTTAGGAAAGCAACTTGGATTTTTTTTAGTTGAGTTTCAACTATCCCACGTACTAATGTGTTTGAGTTTCAATTTCAAATACCTACTTGTTTCCATGATACTTTATAGTGTAAAGGGCAAATGAGACAACAGCATTTTTTTCTTTTTTATTAACAATAATTTTTTAGATGAAAAATATTACTGCCTAGTTGTCCTTTCTTTTTTTAATTTTTGTGTTTCTACATACTTTTTTATTCAAAATAATGTGATATGACCATGGACGGGGCAAGAAATTTTTTTCAAGGGATGTAATAGAACAAAAGTTTTAAACTAAAAATTAAAACGTAATTGTATCTTTTTAAGTTTATCCTTATTTTTGTCCTTGTTTTATCTATTATGTTCTTAACTTGAATGAACTAAGCATGTGATAAAATTCAATTCACTTTTTAAAACTAGAGTCCCAAAAAAAAATAAGTCTTCATGATACTATAGATGGTTTTTGATTTATTTGGGGTTTTAAGTTTGAAATATGAGTATTTTCAAAATAAAAACCTCAGATATAATTGAAATATTTATATAAAAAAAACACCATACCCTCATTATACAATTTATAAAATTTTAAAGGGATAAATAGTAAAAATATATATATTTTTTAAAAATAGTGAAAATATTTTTTTAATAAGGCAAAATTAGAAGGAGCTATTGGGCTCAGGGGCGCGGCCGCTTCCATGGCCTAATGTAGTTCCGCCCCTGGATATGTCATATTTTGTTGTATTTGTTTAGGTCTTTTTCGTATACCACACTAAAAATTTATTAATTTATTCTAATTTTATTTTAGACTTTTAAATATCAAAAAAATTTTATTTCACTTTTTATACCATGCTAAAGAATTAATAATTTTCATCTCAAAAAATAAAGAATTACTAATTAAGTTTATTTTTATTTTAGAGTATTTTGGCTATCAGGAAAACTAATATTTTTCTTTGTACTTTGGAACTATATGTTTTTCACAAGATACATTTTAATCTGTATTTTTCACATAGATATTTTATATATATTAAAATGATATTTTCTTTTATGACACTAAAATGATAGCTACATATATAATACTAGTACAAGATTAAATATCAAATATTAATATTTGGCAACATTATTGTTATATTTAATCCTTTTTTTTTTACTGATTTCTAACCACTTAATCATTTTCAAAGCATGAACGTATCGGTTTAAGATTATTGAAAATACAAAATACTTTGTAATAATAATTGCAAAAAATATTGGGTAGTAAAATATATTTAGGAGATTCTCACAAATTGAGGTACTTTTATATGATGATATGATTAGATTGCGAGGAACATAGCTAGGTAAAAGATCTGGATTTATAATTACTAAATAAAATCATGGCAATCTTTTTAAGGAAACAATTATGGCAGTTTCCTCTCCAAGTAATATTACTACAGTTAGCAAAGGACAATAATTCCCTCAATTTGTGAACATTCATCAGAT
The DNA here is from genome assembly GCA_025403435.1 of Artocarpus heterophyllus. Taxonomy (NCBI): domain Eukaryota; kingdom Viridiplantae; phylum Streptophyta; class Magnoliopsida; order Rosales; family Moraceae; genus Artocarpus; species Artocarpus heterophyllus. The sequence goes on along the minus strand of CM046345.1, from coordinate 1,423,286 downwards.
TGGTAAAAATATCCTCGTTGAGGTTTTTAGATCGAGACAATATCTTTCAATTTGTTAATTCTAATATATTTTTAAAAAACTAGACTAGAGTAGGGTGTTTTATTCGGATCTAAAAGTGTAAGTCTAAGTACAAGATTGTTCAAGTAATAATACTTGACAAATCCGAGGTTGATCCATAAGGACAATATATTGCAAAGGTCTAATATCTCAATTATATTAGTTTTATTTATTAGTTAAAGAATTTGTGTATTACAGTTAATTATTTACAATATTTACTCATTTTTTACTTTTTCATTTTTAGATTTTTTCATAATTTTTGAAACTTCAATAACAAGAAATATGACTTAAATTGAAATAATAAATAGAACTTTAATAATAAGAAATGTGATTTAATTAATAGAAGATGGAACTTTTATAATAAGTGCAAAATTTGCTTAGAAGAAACAACAATTTTAACAATGCTGAGGATTAAATATTCTATTCTAGCAATTAACTTAAATATATTTTAATTTTTTTAAAATTATTTATTAAAATGGTTTGAGTATGCAATATGCCATCTTCTATTTACAATAAATCAAGAGTTACTATGTATTTAATGTATCAATTCATGTCTATATAATACATCAAAAACTCATTTTTAACAAAAATGCACAATTTCAAAATTAATTAGGTAAAATTACCAACAAAAGTAAAGTTAAGCATTTACCATACCATTCCCAGTCTATGAATAATCAAAGTGCTCTCAAGTATTATCTGTGCTAACCTATATCAATGATAAATCAAAAACTTGATTTTGCAAGAATTTTAGCTAAATAAACATGAAAATTATAAGTTTTCTAAAAATGATTTTGATATTATAATTGCCTAGAAAACTTTAAAAAACTAAAAATATATCTTAATTTTGCAAAATTTCCTCCTTTCTCCTTAGCTAAAAAGGAAATTAGAAAGATATTATAAAGGTAAAAAAATACATAATTTTACTAAACATAACTATCTTACAATATAAAAACTAGAAATATTTTACAAAAACATAAAACTAAAATTAACTGGGTGTTTGGAAGGGTGGTGGGAATCATGGTTCCTACTACTTTTTCAGTTATAAAAATATAAAGCTCTCACATGCTACAGTAACAATTAAAAAAATCGCTACAGTGTAAAGTTCTTATATATTACAGTAAAAGTGGTTCTAATCAACGGTTCCCACCACCCTTCCAAACACCCTATAAGAGATAACTAACCCATGAAGGGAGAAAGGAAGAAAGAATTAACTCCAAGTTATAGAGAAAAGGGTGAAGCATATATGCCATTGGGGGTTTATAGTAGAGGAATGGTAACTATTTACATTAATTTTTATATTATTTATTATTTTAATTATTTTATTTGGATATTTTTAATGCAAAATAACTAGGATGGCAAAATGAGAGATTTTAGGATTTTTTGAAAAAAAATTATAGGCCCACATTTCTAAATCAAATTTAAATATGATTTAATTGATTTTTTTTTTTACGTTTTTTTGATTGAAGACCGTAGGATGAGCTGACGAAGACTCAACAAACGACTCGGATGAAGGCGTCAGATAGAGGCTTACTGAGCATTAGATTCATTGACTGGTAAGATGATCTGATGGTTCCAATGACGCGCTCACGTAGGATCAGGCATAGCGGACTTGTAGAGGGGCTGGACACGTGAATGGAATAGATTCAACTTGGAGGCATGATTGGACAACCCTTGAGACGCAACTTGGCTTTTCTTTTGATTTTTGATGCATTTGAGGTCTCTTTTTGCCCGTTCTCACATCGTTTTGCTTCGTTTTCTTCTAGATTTCAAATATAAAAGAAAATAAAATTAATTATTTTACAAACATAATTTCTACAATAATTTAAATATATTTATTTTACAATAAAACACACAAAACATACAAAAAAAATAAATAGAAATTTCTAAAATTAACAAACCTTAATAGATATATTATCTAAGATTCAAGAATATTGTTGTAAATTACTAGAAATATCATAAAACATATTTATAAATCAAAAGCTTATTTACAAATATTTTAAGACTCAAAATAAAATTACACGACATTATTTTTATGGTTTTAACTATTTACAAACTAATTAATTATAAAACACATAAAAATAATTCCAAAAATTATTAAAAATATTATTAAACATAAAACACAGTAAAAAATATTTTTAAACATATTTTTACACAAACACAATTAACACATAAATGCTATAATTAAGGAAATTAATGAGAAATGTTAATGCAAAATAATTGATTTTAGCCGTAAAAAATGTACATTTTCACAATCTCATCAGGTTTAAACTCTCAACCTCACTATTAAAGGCATGAAATTAATTTACTACTAAGACTATCTCCAATACAAATGCCAATATTAATATTATATTTGCCATTAAAAAGTATAAAATACTATATTTAATGTGTTATTTTATTTTGTAAAATTAGAAAAAAATAGCAGTTTTTTAGAATGCTAATGAAAAGAATGTCATACATTTTAAAATTTAGTAAATAATAGCAAGTCATTAAGTTGTAATGGTATAATAGCTAAAATACCCTTTTCTTTATAGTCTCTCACATAACTTTCCTCTCTCACCCGAGTTATCCCCCTCCTCACCGTATTTGCTTTCTTCTCTATCGCCGTTGTCGATCATTATTGGCATCACCATGGAAAGGTCATTGTTGCAAGTTCAGTAGAGCTTGTTGTTATGAAGATTTGGATTCTTGACAGCTCCATTAGAAAAGAGAGGAATTCAAGCAATAGCAATCTCTTCTTCATTGCGATCTAGAAGAAATCCATTGCGATATAGGAGAAATCTGTCCTGATCGAGGAAAGAGCCTGAAGCAATCGTGGAGAGAAACTGCATTCATCATCATAAAAGTTAGATCCCATGACCTCATCTTCGTCATGGATTTTGGATTGCAATTGACTGGGTTTAGGGTCAAAACTCATCACAGGAGCCACAAGATGCGACGACCTACCTTTTCGGGTAGTCACTTAACTTTCATCAATATTGTTTCTTAAACATTAATCTTACTTACTTAGTAAGAAAAATATTGAAATAATTTTTGTTTTCGTTTAACAACCTTTAGAACGTTCTGAAAAACTGTTGCGACTTCTGTCGCACTTTAAGTTGAGTCACTGCTTATCACTTGACTTTAAAACCATTTCAAATCGTTCTTAAAACTTATCAAGAACGTTAATTGAATCGTAACTTAAAACTTATTTTTATTATTATATAAAATATTTCATAAAATAAATATTTTAAAACTTTGAAAGCATTTCATAAAATTCTGATTTTCTTAAAACTTTGAAAACACAATATTAAATAGTTGAAAACCTTTTCTTTGCATAGTGGAAGCAAACTGTAGTGGTATCCATACCTAAATCTTTACATCTATCCTCTGTAGCTCCCAACTTTTTTAATAGGTCCTACTGGTCACTCATAGAACACCCACAACATGAAGAAATTTGTAATAAGCTTTCGCTCAGTAAGTTCAAACGAAATCTCACAAATCATTTTCACATACTTTAAAAGCTTTTCTCATAAAAAACCTTTTTCTTAAAATGTTTTTCTTTAAACATTTTTAAAACATTTGTCATAAACGTTCTTCATAAAACATCTTTGAAACGTTCTTAAAACATCCTTTGTAAACCTTTTCTTGAAAACATAAAAATGTTTTTCATAAACATTTAATATAAAGCATTTCTCAAAATTTTTTTCATAAGCATTTAACGTAAATACTTTATAATAAGGAAGATAAACAAATTCATAATGCATGATTTTATTTATGTTCAATTATAAACTTTCAGTTATGAGCATCTTATGATCATTTATTTCTTACTTTAACTTTTTATCTTTGTCCATTAACTTCCCTTATCTTACTTTAGTATTCATACCAACATCATTAATCATGAGATCATAAACATAACGCTTCCCTTGTGGAAGACTTGAGACCATCGAACATCGAGGTCATGTACCTCATATCAAGGAGGTCAAACTTTAACTTTACTTTCAGTACCTTACAACAAGGAGACTGGTACGACGCTTTCTTTTATCGTCTTTACTTTACCTTCTTTTTAACGTTAGTGAGCATTTAAAATGCTAACACATTATATGCAAACACATGTATAATTCATAATTGTTCTCTTTGAAACTTATTGCATAACAAATGCAACATAAAACTTATAACTTAAACTGTAAAACATTATGCATTTAAAAAAATGCAAACATACTTTAAACATAATTATTACAAATACATTGCAAACTTGTATTTGATCTTTTAAAACTTTATGCATATCAAATGCAATCATGCTTTAACATAATAGGTGCAAACACATTGTAAATCTTGATTTAAACTGTAAAACCTTTTGTATAATAGATGCAAACATACTTTTAAAAATAACTTGTATAACAATTGCAAACACATTTACAAACATATATATATGTATAAACATTTGAAAATTATTTACTTCATGCTGCTTACTTCATGCTGTAGTTGAGGTATGAACTTACATAGATTATACTCTAGCGTTCTCTATTCTATTCCTTTTTCTTTTATTAGTCGGCTTTTGTGTCCTGATCAAACGACAGCTGACTTAGTAGTTAACTTTTCTTATTATCAATCTACTCGATTGATGACATAACTTAAACATTAAATATTTATTCATTATTTTTCATAACTTGGTATACTATCGGTTAACCCTTTCCTTTACTTAATTTTGTAACCCATTGGGTTACTTTTCCTTTATTTAATTATATAATCACCAGGTTACCATTCTTTCTGCTTAGCTTGATAACCCATGGGGTTACCTCCTTCTTTACTTGACTTTGTAACCTACAAGGTTACCTTTGTTCTTAAGCGACCCTTAGTTAAACTTCCTATCTCACTGGTGATTTTGTTACTTAACATATTACGGAACATATTTCATCTAAGAACGTTTTGCTAGTTCAGAGTATTCAACTATGTTTTAGCCGTTTTCTTAAAAATAACGATTTTACCCCTAAAAGGTTTTTCGTCCCTTTCGTAACTTTATAAAATTTATTGCTTAACTTTATCCTTCCATTTCTTACATGTTACGGAAAAAAATCCCGTGAAGGAGTATTTTCCAACATCAGGCATTTCGGGTCCGTTTTGCCATTTTCATAAAATAACCATTTTGCCCTTAATCTTTTTTTCTTCCATTCTTTCCTTGACTAAACTTTAATTTCTTTAAAACTTAGCATCTATGATACTTACTGCTTACAGTAGTGTAGGAAATCAACGTTCCTAAGTGAAAACCTAATTTTCACACAATTTTATATTTTTTATCTAAATACAAAAATATTTATATTTTTACCCCCGAAACCAAAAACAACAACTTTATACCAAAACCTTCAATTTGTTCACAGGGAATGAAACTTACAAAAGCACCATGGTCAAATTCAATACATTTCATAATATTTCCATTTCTTGAAATTTTGTGCTTAAAATTTCGTAAAATTCATAGCTCCTAAACCGAGTAGAATTTTAGAAAACTGTCCATGCTGTCCCAAAATTTTGATGCGTTCTACAACTTTTGTGTTTTAAATTTCCTCAAATTCCAACGTTACAGGGGCCTTTTTGGCTGATTTTCAAATCTGCTAAACTTTCATAAAACTTTACAATTTAGTCCTTTTAGAATTTCACAAAACTTTGCTCAAAAAAGTTGTTTTTCTCACTGTGTTGACAAATTCTATACCATATTTGGAACATAAATTGGCCTTTAAGGCCCTCTAGACCATTACTTCTTGAAAACTAACTAAACTTTGTAATTTTACCAATTTTCTATTTTTAAATGCAAAATTCCTACTTTCTTTCTTTCTTTCATCATCTCCATCATCATAAAGCATAAAACAATCATGCCATAAGGTCCATTTACATGCCATAGCTCAAAACATATCATCAAACACTTGGCATGCATAAAAAATAAACTTGAACTTAAATAAAAAGACTAGGATTTTACCTAATCCATGCAATGGGATTGTCCTTTCTTGATCACTTGTAAGCATCTCAAAACCCCTTGAAAACCATCCACAACACAACCCACGAAAATCTCATCCAAATCATGAATAAAACCCTTAAATATAATAGAAAAGCTTGGGTTTTTACCTTGAAAATTCTTCCATCTTCTTCTCTTTCACTTAAACTTGCCTTAATGCATGATTTAGAGCTTGGAATTCATCAAAATTTTAAGAAAGAATTCCTAGGGGGGGACAGTTTTCTTGGGAGAAATATGGAGCTTTTTTTTTTTTTTCTTAACTTCTTGGTTCTTATTTCATGCATCATATGATAAATACTACTTGATTTCTTTCTAAATTTGATAACTCACCATCATGAGTCATCACTAACATCATTTGTGATAAAAAGGTGGCTTAGCTTGGCATTATTTGATTTGGCCACCTCAAGGGGTATTTTTGGTAATTTTTCATCAAATTTGATCACTTGTCATCATCTAGCTTAACTTGGCAATGTGTAATTGGGCCACCTAAGGGGATTTGGTGGCAATTTTCCATTCGTTGTGGTGTCCATAGTGGGTCCCACAAAACTTTTTATACAGTCCAAGTTTATACTAATAGTATTTTTTTCTATACTGTCGGTGTTCTTTTCTATACTGTTCATGAGGTCCCACAACCTCCTATACTTATTTGCATCTATCACATAATGTAATTCCAATATTATCTAACTTTGCACGGTCCAAATTTATACTGACAATATTTTTCTTATACGGTCGATATATTCTCTATACTATTACAGCCTTCCTTATTCATCCATATTCTCTAAATAGTATTATTCTTATACTGCTTTAACTTAAGCAGACTAATTTTTATACTGCTTAACCTTAAACAGTCTAATTCTTACATTGTATTACTTTTGCATTGTAATTTTCATACTACATAATTTTATCAATATACTTTCTTACATTCCATTATTCTAATACTGTATAATTTTTTATGTTATTATATAATATTTTTCTCCTTAAACTGTATTTTCGTCTTAACATTTATTGCAATACATTTTGTAATAGTTGAGCTTTCTAGCTTATTTTCAAATCCTTCATTTCTCATATAAAACTATGACATGATTTTTACCTTTAAAATCCTTTCTTTTTTTTAAACTTTTATGGACCTTATCATAAGAATTAGATTAAACAGTCATCCTTAAATTATTGCATTTTTAACACACTAAAAATGCCTGGGTGTTACACAAGGTTTGCTAGATTGTCCGATTATGAGCACTATAGGATGGGTTGTGTCAGTGGACGCGTGGCGATGGACGGTGGTGGCAGCGGCTTGTCGACGACCATTGAGTGCAGTGGTTCCTTTTTTTTGTGGTATTTTTTTATGGTTGTGTTATGACTAGGATATTGTGATTTTGATGACGTCAAAGTTTTTTACTAGCCACCGATGATGCTGCCGGTGTCTGTAATGTCCCATGACTAACGACATCGTTGGTTATTTTTTGTATTTATATGTAAATATGGTATTTATCGGTAAATATTGTATTTACTGACAGCCGATGGTTAGACAAAATCACCTGTAAATTTGTGTATTTACACGATAATATAGTATTATTAGGTTAATATTGTATTTTTTAGCTATCGATAGTCCGACGAAGTCATCGGTGAACTTTATATTTACATAATAATATAGCATTACCAAAGTAATATTATATTTTTTGGCCGCCGATGGTTAACGGAGTCGCTAGTGAAATTTTGCATTACACGATACATATGGTATTTTTCAGTAAATATTGTATTTTTCAACCATCGCGAGGTCCGGTAAAGTCATCACTGAATTTTTATATTTACACGGTAAATATAGTATTTTCCAGTAAATACTGTATATCCCAGCTGTCAGCAGTTCATGAAAAGTCGCCAGTGAATTTTTGTATTATATGGTAAATACGATATTTCTCAAAAAATATTGTATTTTCTGGCTGCTTGCCGTCCGACGAAGTCGCCAGTGAATTTTTGTATTTACACAGTAATATACAGTATTTTCCAGCTTTCGACGGCCCAATGAAGTCGCTGGTTAATTTTATATTACATGGTAAATACTGTGTTTCTTGATAAATATTGTTAGAGGACAAAGAAGTGGGAGTATTTTGAAGTTTTTGTTCTCAATTTCTCATGGGATATTACTCAATTTCTCATGATGTATTGTATAAATTACATATTTTAAAACTATATAACATTATTTTCTTAGTTTCAATCTAAATATGTTATTTTGCTATTTCTTCCTTTTTTTATACTTCAATACATAATGCTATTTTGAATGTCATATTTATCTTTTATCATAATTATTAAACATTGAAAATTGTAAAAGGTAAATTTTTAATATTAAAATTATTAATAAGTAAAAATGTTGTAATTAATAAAATAAAAAAGGTCAATTTACTAACCTATAGGAATTAAATGTCAAATTTTCTATATGCCAATCTTTGTAAATATACCACAAAATTTAACATATAGCAAATTTAACATTAAAAATAGCATTACATTGAAGATGTTTTTATATACTCAAATACTAAATTTGTCATTAGCATATCATTTAGCATTGTATTAAAAATACTTTAAGCAAGCATTTGAGTTGCACTAAAATTGCTGATTATAATGTCTTGGCACATTCTTTATCAGTTCAAGGCCTAAGTGATAAGCAATTTTTTTATTTTTAATCTTAGAGTGGAAGATAATGAATTCTACGTTTAGCATTAGAGGTGATTGCTGTGTTGAAGTTTTAAAAAAATTCTTCTTTTCTTTTTTGTGTTAAAAAAATAAGTGTTAAATAAGTGAAATATTATGCTGTAAAAATTGGATTACCCTTTTGCTTAACTATTTTATCCTTCATATGAAAATAGGAAAAAGGCGAATTATCTATTGGTGTATTGGTTGAGAAGGTAAGCACAATTTATTCCTATTTAAGCGTCAATATATTTTGAAGCAAATGTTGTAGACAACTCAAGAGTAATTTTTGCAAAAGGGAGAAATTTAAGATTAGAATAAAATGGACCATGTTACATTCTAATTGTGTTCGTCTGTCTTTAATCTGAAGGGTTGTTTCTCTTTGCATTTTATATTATTTTGCTTTGTCATGTTTGGCAAAAGTGGTTCCCACCACTTTTTCAATTATAAACAGTGTAAAGCTCTCATATGCTACAGTAATAATAAAAAAAATTGCTACAGTATAAATCTCTCACATGCTATAGTAAAAGTGGTTCTAACTACTGGTTCTTATCACCATTTCAAACTCCCCATTGTGGAGTAAACTTCTAAAAATTTCCCCTTTTTTTTTTTAAAAGAGGTCATTTGTTAAACTTCCCTTTTTATTTGATTGATGTGCAATTATTATTAGTTTTGGTTTCAAATGTGCAATTAATAGAAGTCCTAATAATGTGCAATGGTAGTTACTAATAAGTACTAAGCAGCGGTTTTAGTCCTAATAACTTTCTATGTTGTCTTCATCATACCAAGAAAAAAAATGTGAACTTTTATTTATTTATATTTTAAGGTACCATCATTGTACGTATCAAAGCCAAAAAACAACAGTTTGATATTTTCAATTATTAAGGGACCATTTGGTTTGAGTATTTGAGTAGAGTATTTGAATGAAGATTTAAATTTTAATAAGAGAAAATATTGTAGTAAAATGATTTAAACCGTGATTCAAATATCCAATCAAACGGACCCTAAAGATCCTTTATTATGAAAAGAAAAATACCAATAATTAGGAAAAGATTAAAAATGAAGAGAAATTATTATTACTTTTTTCTTTGAAGCATGGAGACGAAAATTGCGGCGTGGAAGAAACAATTACAATCCTAATCCTATTATAATGAATAGAAATTTAATAAAAAAAAAAACAACAAAAGCAAAAATCTTCCCAAAAGGAAACAAACAAGAAAAAAAAACCTAACCCTAATAACCAAGTACACTTCCAATTCTTGTTCTTCTTCACTCTCTTTTCCGTTCAACAATGATATAATCTAATCTATATATATATATATACACATGCACACACAATTACATTCTTAGAGGTCGATGTTTTGCTCTGTAATATTAAGAAGAAGAAGAAGAGTAGTGAAGAAGAAGGAAAACGACAGAGAAGTTTCCTCTGTTAAATGCTCTCTCTTCCCAACTCTCTCACAGCTCCGCCTCCTCGTTTCATGTCTTATTTTGACGCCTTCCTCTTTCTCTGTCCTCCGTTAGAGTACCAGGAAAACATACCTTTTCAATCTCATATTGATTCCATAGGGTTCGTCAAGCTTGGATTTTTGCGCTCCAGATGAGTAATCCCGAGGTGGGTTTTTGTTATTTTTGCCCAATTTTTTGATTCATTTATGGCGTTTTGATTGATGGGTATGTGGTTTTTTGGTTAATTTAGGGATGAGAAGTCTAGTTATTTAATAAGTCTCATTTGTATCTATCGTTGTGTGTTTTGTTTAAGAGATTTTGCAACTTTGCAATTTCATTGGTGTTTCTGGAGCACTAGGGGAAGATTATAGAATTGAAACCATCCTAGGTTCTATGGTCAAGTCTTTTACTTGGTGAGAAAATTTTGCAACTTTACAAATTCATAGGTGTTTTTGGAGCAATTAGAAGATCAGAATTGAAACTATCCTATGCTATATTTTATGTTGAAGTCTTTTGCTTGATAATAAACTTTGCAACTTTGCAATTTTATTAGTGTTGGAACAATTAGTAGATTAAAGGATTGAAAGTATCCTATATTCTATAGTGAACTCTTTTACTTGATAAGAAATTTTGCAACATTGTGATTTCATTGGTGGTTTTGGAGCAATTAGAAGATTATAGAATTGAAACCATCCTATATTATATTGTGGAAACCGGAAAGTCCTGCAAGAAATGTTTCAACTTTGCCATTTCATTTGTGTTTTTGGAACAATTAGAAGGATCAAAACAATCTTTTCGGGGGTTTTCTTGACAAGCCCTTTTGCGAGTTAATAACACATCTCTTGTATTGCAGTTATTAGTGTTTGGCTCGTTCACTGAGGATGAGACTCGGTCCTTACTTAGGACTCGGTCATCTAAGAATGCTGAAAAGGCTGCGGAGAAGAAGGTTCTGCAATTTGGGACGGTGAATTTTGTTTCAGAGAAAGCTTTGGGTGACCCTAAATCTATTGAAACATCAAGCAAAGATCAGAAGGAAAAAACCCAACATGTTGAGCCTTTGGATTCACTGAAGAAGGACAATGTAGTTAAGAATGTGAAAGCAGCACATGATGTTTGTAATCTACCAAAAGAGAATGGACATGCTAATGTTGCTACCCATGGTTTCCAGGGTAGCAATGACGTGAATGAGGGCCCAAAAGATGATGTTGGTTCAACTTCTATGCCTGAATTTGAGGATGAAGAAGATGGGTTCTTGAACGAATTTTCGAGTCTGAAATTGCTGAATGGGATTGCTGAGAATTCATCAGTACCCTTGTCCAAGGAAGACCCCAAGAAGGCCTCTAATGGGCCTGTTATCCCTGCTATCCACTTACTTCCTCACGGGTTAATAAACTCGGGGAATCTGTGTTTTCTCAACGCAACGGTACAGGCTCTCCTATCCTGTTCACCGTTTGTTCAGCTTCTGCTGGAGCTTAGAAATCAAAACCTCCCCAAGGTGAGTAATGTAATCCGGTGACTGGTGGTTTATGTTTCTGTTGTGTTTTGTACTTATGGGAACTGATATTCTCAGCTATGAATAAACTTTATTAAAAAATGACATGTCAATATTTCATAACATAGCCAGTTTTCTTGGCCGTTTTTCTCTATTGTTGATTATTGATTTTCTTATCAGGCTGGCTATCCCAACTTGACTGCATTTGTGGATTTTGTCTCTGAATTTGACATGCCGAGCAGTTCAAACTTAAAGAAGAAAGATACCCTTGATATTGGCAAGCCCTTTAAGCCTGCCATGTTTGAAGGAGTTTTGAAGAACTTCACTCCAGATATTTCTTGTGGCATATCAGGAAGGCCAAGGTATGTGAATGATCTACGTAGACAATTTTCTTTTTTTGTCTTCCTTCAATATACTGGTCTTCTGTATTTTTTTTTGGCTGGAAATAGAACAGTGATGAAATTTAGACCTTTTGAGCATGGGGAAGGAGCAGTTTCAAAGATAATCAGTGCATGCATAAGTAAATGCTAGTATATTGGTGAACTTTTGTGTGTGTGTTTGTGTATTTATTTTGTAAATAGGGTTTCTAGAGACTGATCCTCGAGTTTTCAATTTTCCACTGGTAAACTTTTAAGAAACACAAAAAAAGATTGTGTTTTGCTGAGTTAGCATACATATATTGATCTTTGGAAGCCTTTTCATTTTTCAATAAAAGTCTGCTTGCATGGTATGTTTTAGTCACATTCAGTTGTAGTAATGAATGTGAATGTGAATAATTCAACTAGTAATTTCCTCTTATATGTTTTGCTGTTTTCAGACAGGAAGATGCACAGGAGTTTCTCAGCTTCGTCATGGATAGAATGCACGATGAACTACTTAAGCTTGAAGGACAGCCCCGGAACTCTGTTGGGAGCAAATCACCTCTTGTGTCTTCTTTAGAAGATGACGAATGGGAGACAGTTGGCCCAAAGAACAAATCTGCAGTGACAAGAACTCAAAGTTTTGTTCCTTCGAAACTGAGTGAAATATTTGGAGGACAATTGAGAAGTGTCGTGAAGGCAAAAGGTGTATTAGCATTTTGTGTTTTTCAGTTTTCCCGGCATGTTTGCGCACAAAAATTTGGGAGGTTTTCTTTTGTTTTTTTTTTTTTTTCCTGAATCTTGTATTTAGGACTTGGGAAATCGAGTAGTTGTGCATTGTCCATGAATAACAGTGAACTCCATCTTTTGCTATTAGCATTTTTCGTCTTGCCTATTACACTGCTAATCTGTGCTCTATATGTGTGGTTCTAATCAAGATTTTTTTTCGTTATGCAGGAAACAGAGCTTCTGCTACAGTTCAACCATTTATGTTGCTCCATCTTGATATTCACCCTGAAGCTGTACATACTATTGAGGATGCATTTAAGCTGTTCTCTGCTCCAGAAACTCTCGAGGGCTATCGAACATCAACAACTGCGAAGGTATTATAAAGCCATGGACACATGTTGAAGATTGTCTGCATTTCTTTCCATTTTTATAAAAAATGCAAGCAAACTACTATTCGCTTTGCACTTTCCGAAGACATGTGGTTTGCAAAACTTGTATTGCTTTCTTACATCTTATTATGCAATTTGCTTCATCTGTTACCGTATTTGGACATTTGGTGTTTATCATCATATGGTTTTCAGGGAGGTGTAGTGACTGCAAGTAAATCAACTAAAATCCAATTGCTTTCAAAGATAATGATACTGCACTTGATGCGCTTCGGTTATGGAAGCCAAGGAAGCACTAAGTTGCTTAAGCCTGTGCATTTTCCACTCGAGCTGGTCTTAGGCCGTGAATTGCTCGTTTCTTCATCTACCGAGGTAAATGCTGCTCTCCATCCTTAAACTTGACATCTGCCAGTGCCATCTATCTGTGGGGTTGGGCCTGCTTTTGGCGGTTTTGCATCTGTCGTTCTCACCATCTTGGTTGTCTCAAGACCCTATAGGAGAATTCTTCCATTTCCTTCACTTATATTCCTTTCCTCTTTACATATCTTTCGATTTTTGTGTTCCCATAACCATCATTTCTCCGTTTAATCAAGTTGTGTTCTTGGCTTATTTCTTTATTTTGTTTTCTTTCACCTAGGGCCGTAAATACGGACTTGTTGCTACAATAACTCACCATGGGAGAGAGCCATCAAAGGGGCACTATACCGCAGATGCGCTCTATGCGAATGGTCAGTGGTTGCGGTTTGATGATGCGTCTGTAGTACCAATTGGCACAAGTAAGGTCTTGCATGACCAAGCATATGTCCTTGTTTACAAACAATCATAGAAGGCTACTTACTGAGGAGCTTTTGTTATTAACTTCCCTCTAAGAGGGGCTTTGTCTCATTAATGTATTTATGATGAAGAGTTGATGATCTGGTTACACTAATTAATGTCATGTCAAGCCAAAATTTTGGCATATAGCCAGTGTGTAGCAAAGGAAAGTTATGGAATTTTGAATGTGATTATTTATCATGTTTTACATCTCTTTCTTTTTAAATAAAGTTTTATATGTCTTTGATTTTGTAAGTATACAAATAAGAGAGAAAAAATACACTCAATGCCACATTTTTTCTCTCTCATTTTATTTATGCCATGAAATAAAATTACTAAAAAGTTTGTGTCATTTTACCACAAAACCTATTTAACGGTTGTTTTTCATACTATTTTAATAAAAAAAAATTCTCTTTTTCTTCCCTCTTGCATCTTCTTACTCTTTTCTCTCATTTCTCTCTTTGAATCGGTAGAAAAAAACAAAGCTTTAATTTAACAAATTATTAAATAAATTATACATTTTATTATTTCTTCAGTAGTGATCAAGTAATTATTTAGTTTATACGAATAAAAGTCAAAGTCTTCTCCGAGAGCAGGTCTGCCAAAGCTTCTTCTCCTCCAGCAATAAGCATTGCAGGCAACCAACCATCTCCATGGCAAGATCTAGCGATTGAGATCCATGGCGTCGTCACCCTTGGCCTGTCGCCTGTGTAAGAGAAGATGTTGCTTCCACACCGAAACGTCACCCACATGACGAGATCTGTCCCCATCCCATTGTAGTTGCCATCATCCATTGCGCTGAAGCTACACGGGCTGTCAGATCCGAGCTTGCGTCGCTAGTTTCGATATACTTTTGAGCTTTATGCTGTTATCCTTGTTAGATTCAAGCTTCACGTCATTGTCCTCGTCAGATCTAGATTTGACGCCAAGGATCGGCGAAGTCCACGCTTGCAGCGGTGGTCAAGTTGCCGTTCCTTTATCTTGTTTTTTGTTAGTTTTTTGGTTGTCGATGACGTCACTGGTGTCGAAAATGAGCTTGTGACGGTGAGGAGAGAGAAAGAGAGGAGAAAAAAATGTAACATTTATGTAAAAAATGCATGCACACATTAAACTGTATATAAGGAGCAAGAAGTCTGAGAATTGTGTGCAAAGGTGTAAGAAATTTGACATAAGAGTCCTTACGGTGCAAGAAATCTAACATGGTATGTATAGAGCTTAAAAGACACAAGAATGACAAGAACCATTTGAACACAAGAACCATCTGAACACATTTGGTCTCATTCGGTTGGAGCAACTTCAATCTTGTTCGGGACATCACGGCGGCAATAAGAATCGCGATGTCATCATCTCCGATTTTGTCCAATCTGAGCTGCTCATGTCTGATCTCATTCAATCTCATTTGATCCGAGACACTCGCAACGGAGTCTCGAATGTTAGTATGTGTGGAGCCTAATTATTACCCTGACGCAGATTGCCTTATTTAGAGTTTGTATGCGGATCGACTTTCGCGGTAAAGTCGACGTAGGGGTTGGAAGGGGTGGTAAACCCCCCTCCTGGCGCTCTTGAACGAAAATTTTATATGTAAGTTTATTTTACATAAAGGTATTTTAGGTTTTTTACAAATGTATTTTTGGTTGCCGTAATTTTGCTTGTATTCGGCGGCAATTCTTAAAAGAGTGATTAAGAGAGAGATAGCAAGATAGAAAAATTCGCAAGAGTGTGATATTGTAATTCTCTTTGTAATCTTCGGTTTCATCATAGTAGAAATCTACAACGGCGACAAGTGGACGTAACTCTCACATTAAGAGTAAATCACTATAAATACTATGTGTTTTTTATGTTTTATTTTTGCCAATTATTATCGCTCCCAGTAATTAGGATTAGGGCTTTAATCCTAACATTGAAATGGTGATGTTTTGGTCCTGGTCCAACCTTGCCGCTACCAAAGATGCAGATCGAAGTCCATAGCCATAGTTGGTTTTTGTTGTTGCAGTTGTTGTTATCGTTGTAGTTCTGGTGGTTGTTGTTTTTGGATCAAAGTCCTCTATTTTAGCTTTTGTTTTTGTTTTGGCTGCTGGAGACGTTACCAGTGTCAATGAAGAGAGAGGAGAGGGAAAAAGAGAGGAAAAAATATCCCAACTAGGACATTTCCTGGAGCAAAAAACGTGTATGTCCTGAAAGGACACAAAAAATATCTTGGAGGGGCAAGAGAGAGGAAAGGGAAAAAGAGGGGAAAAAATATCCCAACTTGGACATTTCCTGGAGCAAAAAACGTGTATGTCCTGAAAGGACATAAAATATCTTGGAAGGGCACGCGACATATTCCGAAAGGACACAAAAAGTGTTCCGGAGCGACAAATGACAACCCCAAAGGACATGTACTAAGTTTACAGCATAAGAACTTTTCATATTTTGTAGGCACAAATAAAAATTAAGCCTAAAAAAATGGTATTTATATTTTTAAAATCCACCCCTCACTTGAAATATGAGATTTTTGTTTTGAAACTTTTGTGTTTTTAATTTTTTTTCAAAAAATATTTTAGGATTATTAATATTTGGTTAATTAATTAGAAGGATTAAAAGGGCATTCATGTCTCAAAAAAAGGCAATTCAGAGGTACTAGGAAGGCATTTTTTTAAACCTTAGGGTATCATTTTAATATAGGATATTTACTTTTTTGACCATGCTTTTAGCTTTTATTGAAGAAGTATACCTTTTATTTCAAAAACTTACATTTTTAGACCATCAGATTTCATTTAATGTACAAATTTGTAAATTTTTGCTCAATTACCGCTTATTTTGGCCTAAAATATTCAAACTACCCTTGAAAAAAGAAAAGAAATACTAAGAAATTCTAAAATTTGAGAGCCGAGAAGAATTTTTTTTTTTTGTCATTCACCTTTTTATTGTTAAATCTTCACCTAACATTTTCTATAGTTTTTATTATTATTGTTTTCATTTTGCTTTTTAAGAGTATTTTGGATATTTTGTCAAAATCCAGTGATAACCATGAATATGTGTAAGTTTGTATCTAAATATGATGTTATGACATAAAAATATATGATTTTAAAATACAATACATACTTTTTGAATAAAAGCAAAATACTAGGTATAGAAAAGTAAATAAACCTCTTAATATTATGATACTCTCAACACTTCTTTAATAATCACACATAGTACTAATCAAATACGTACTCAAAATAAATAACTAAATAAATAAAAGTAAAACATACATGTTATTTCAGTTAAACACCCTAAAAAATGTATGTATGATCATTGATGATTTATGCTCTAGATTAACCGGCTGCTTGGCTAAGTGGTGGGAACCATAGTTGGTTTCTATCACAAATTTAGTTATAAACAGTGTAAAGTTCTCACATGCTACAGTAACAATAAAAAATTACTACAGTATAAAGCTTTCATATGCTACAGTAAAAGTGGAATCATTGTTCCCACCATCCTTCTAAACACCCTATAAAAATGTGACGAAACTGACAGCGGTATTTTAATTCTTCTTTCCCCTTATGCCCCTGTCCTTATTAGTTTTTACTTTTACTTTAGTTTGGCTTCTTATTATTTGTTGCATAACGGCAGCGACAGAGGAGCTCTCACCTCAGCAAATAGTTGATTTTGTAAGTTTTATATTGCGTATTTTATTTTCAAATACAAAAAATTCCTTAAGTTTTTTGTTTGCTGGGTTTTCTGTTTCTCTTTTTTTTTTTTGGGTTATCTATTTCCTTTTCTTATCTTGCTTTTTTTTTTTTGTATTTTTTCCCTGTTTCTCTCTTTCATTTATTTATCTTAGTGAGTTTAATTCCTTTTGACGTGTACATAACTACTGAGTTTTGACAGGAACAAGCATTGATAGAAAACAAGTATCCAACGCATGTTTTTAATTTAAAACTTTTAAAGATGATGAATTAGATTCTCCTTTGAATCACTTTGGACATAATCGTCCCCGTTACCTCGTTGGAGATCCTACAATATTTCATCCACAAGCTTCTCGAAAACTTTTGACATCATTGGAATAATATCCAATAGATCAATGTCATACACGTGTGCACCCCCGACATTTATACCCTTTGGATCTACTACTCCAACACACACTAATCAAAGGACTCTTGTATCCAGTTATCATATATACATATATATATATCTGGCTTTTTATGGTCCCTTCAATGAGAGGTCTCTATAACGTAATATGCAGAAGAGAAACATATAGCATGATGATAATTAAACATAGCATCAATATTCAATTGATGTAGCATCAATAATGTTACGCATGTTCAACATCCATCGATATTATTTGACATAAAAAACCAAGAAATTTAGTCATTAAAAAACTATGTTACACAACTTTAATGGGAGGTCCCTACAACATAACATGTAGAAGAGAAACATATAGCATGACGATTATTAAACATAGTATCAATATTCAATTGACGTAAAATTATTATGTTACGCATGTTCAACATCCATAGATATTGATTTGACATATAAGAACAAGAAATTTAGTCATTAAAAAACTATGTTACACAACTTTAACTTTAACTTTAATATTATGTTTAACGACTATTATATTATGTTTTCTACTTCCATGTGTTATGATTGAGGATGGAGCTTTTCTCTTTTGTAAACATTTTGTGGTCTAATATAACTGGGCAGCTGTGATACCAGTGTAGAAACAAAGTTAGGATAAAGCAGTGTTTTGAAAGATCAGGCTGGTTGTTGAACAAAAGAAAATTTGGTAGAGTAGTGAAACTGGTTGCGGTTTGAGCAAGTGGAACAGTTGCTTTAAGTTGTATAACGGTGCTCTTCTTCAACCTTTTTTTTTATCCGTGGCCCTTTCACTAGAAAATTTTTAGTTTTTTAGTTTATGTGCCTAACCAACTATCAAACATAGGACCACATATTAAGGATTTTTGTGTTTAGCTCTAACAACAATTAAAGCTGCTAGATTGAGAAAAACCCTCCACAAGTTGAGACAAACCTTGTGATGGTTTCTTGTTCTTTTTCTCAAGAATATCCAATTCTTTCTTTCATACCAAATTAAAGCTACGGTTGGGAACTTCTATCATGTTCTCTCTCAAAGAGAAGAAAGTTGGTAGGCCAGGTTAGCCCTCTGCCCTTTATTGAGCATCCAATGTGACTCTATCAAAGAGAACAAGGCAAAGTAAAGGCAATATGTTGTTGTTAACTAAAACTACCGTTAATTGGTGATGTTAGATTTTATATTCTAATATTCTCTTTTGACAATTTTGGGGAGTATAGTTATGGGAGTTTGGTCTCAGAAACATTTGACAACCAAACATTTTTACATTTTGTGACCACTATTTTAATGGCAAAAAAAAAATAAAATTTCTTGCTGTGATTTCAGTCAAAACTTTAGAATTGGACCGAGTCTGATTGGGCAATTGGGTATAGGACACGTGGCTGTCCCACTAGCCAAAAATACAATTGAAGACAAAAGGAAAGAAAATGTTTGGAACGCTAACAAAATGGACAAAATTTGTCTACAGTCTTAAAGAAAAGATTCCTTGCCTCATATCTACCCATCTATAGTTTATGTCGTTAAAGATTTCATTTTAGTGGAACTACACGGCATTTCCTTTTACTTTGGTGGGGGCAGAATTTTCTTTTTTTGAAGAGGCAACTCTGCCTTATGGTTCCTTCCTTTGATTGGTTTATATTTGTCCTTGGGAAGAATACCAAAAAGAAAGTGTTATAATTTATGAAATGAGAACATGGCAAGATAATCATCAAACTACCAAAAAAGATTTATTCATTTCATTGATTAAACCCCCTAAAAACTTGATTACAATTTAATAAGAAATGTAAAGAGCAACAAAAAAAGAACTAAAATTCACACCACTTCCCCTAGTATAACTTACACTCAACTTTATGAAAACCAAGTTGAATAATATCCCAAGAGGAACCCAAAAAAAAAAAAAAAAAAGACTCAAAACAATTTTATGACATAATAAACGGCTTGAAATCTGCCCTTCTCTATTCTTGTATATCCCCCCATGAACTCTTTAATTCTCACACTACTATGAACAAGAATAACATCCATAATTTATAAAGAAAAAAAAAAGAAAACAAAAAAGTTTCTTAGTTCAAAATCATAGATTTCCCATATTGTGATGAACTTGTTCTTGTGGTGACATGATCTTGATCTTCTCCATTGGTTGAGGAGTGCCTTGAAACCCACCAAACTCTCAAGCTTTTGTCCAAGCTTCCACTATAGAGCAAAAAACCACCACCAATATTATTTGGTGAACCTTGTAAGCACTTGACTGGTCCTTCATGCCCACAAATTGCCCCAACCTTACAAAGCTTGCCCAACGCTTGTCGTTTCCATATCCCAATACTCTTATCCGCCGAGCCACTACACAAAAACTCCCCAACTAGACACATGCTCAAAACAGCCATTTGATGAGCTTTTTTCTCACAAACCAACTTCCAACTTGAGCAATCCCTAACCCCTTCCCACCCCATCACAAACCCGTCCGAGCCGCCGCCGTAGACCCACCTTGCATCCTCGGAAACGACAATTGAATTGACCGAAATGTCCTTGTGACCTTCCAAAATACCCTTTAGTACATGTGACCTCTTACTGCTCTTGGCTTGGTTTTCCCTCCCCCAAGCCTTGATCTTTCCATCCGCGGAAGCCGAATACACGATCCCTTTACTTGCCACGACCGCGTTTACCGCATCGTCATGCGCCTTTATCGATTCCAAGCACTTGAAATCAGAAATTCTCCACACTTTTAGGGTCTTGTCCCATGAACCGGAGTAAACCAACCCGTCGGAGATGGCCAAACAAGATATCGAATCCGCGTGTTCGATCCACAATTTCTTGTGGTGTCTTCGGGTTTGGACGTAATTGCTCTTGTTCATAAACTTCCCCAAATAGTCCTTTGTCGTCGGAAGCGTGTTGACGAACCTGAAAACATTCTCCGATCGCCTCGACACCTTCCAAACTCTTATCCTACTATCTTGGTGCGCCGTGAACACCCTGTTCCCTACCGTCGCAAGCGCTTTAACCGATCCTTCCCCGTGTCCGAACTTCGTAAAAGGCCTTAAATCGGGCTGTTGCCAGACAATGATGTCGTTGCCTTGTGACGCGCTGAGGAGGAACTCGCCGCACAAGGCCAGGCAAGATATGGAGCCGACATGGCCGGAGAGGACCACGAGGGCTTTGTAGGAGAAGGATTGGGAAAAGGTTATTGATTGGATTGGGAATTTGGAGCCTAGGAGCTCGAAAGGGAGGGGTTTTGTCGGGTTTTCGGTTATCTCGTCGGAGACGGCATCTTCGCTGCTGGCGCTTGATCTAAAGCTGCTAGTACTAGCCGTACTGCTACTTAGTGAAGAAAGGAGTAATGGGGTAGTGGCCATAGTTTTGGTATCGAAAATTGTGAGATTCTTATTGGAATGTTGTTATGAACTTGTGATCAATTATGGAACTGTATTTTGGTTCTTGTTTCTCTCTCTTAGATTGAGTAATGGAAATTGGTCTTAGAGAGAGAAAGAGGAGAATAAAGAGGAGCGTAGTTGTGAAGAGCACGGATTTCCTGGGGTTTAATATTGATATTGATTTATTTAAATGGAGATCAGGGGGAGGTGCAACGGCTACTTTGACAAATATATAACCCATGTAAAGTAGGCTGTTAGTGGGGCCACTAAGGCACTTTGGCTCTTCTCTTTTCTTTTTCTTTTTTTTTTATATAGTTAATAGGAGGTTTTTTTTTTTTTGGAAAATTGCATTTACATCCCTCAACTATGATCCGTTTACCCTCTAAAACGTTTTTGTGGCACATTATCACCTATACGTATAATTCCTTTTACAATAGAACCATTTGCCAACTTCTTTGAGTTTTTTTTTTTCTTTTAACATCTTTTATATGATGTGAGGCCTATTTGTTCCCACTTTATTAAGAAAAAATAAAACTAACATGATTCAGATCTTGGTAGACACACAAACACAAGAATGCTCCCAACCAGTTGAAATATACGATATGCACATAATTATTTTGTGCTCTAGCTATAACAATCAAGAGGTAAATTATGAAAGAAATTAAAATAT
Organism: Artocarpus heterophyllus; assembly: GCA_025403435.1. Classification (NCBI taxonomy): domain Eukaryota; kingdom Viridiplantae; phylum Streptophyta; class Magnoliopsida; order Rosales; family Moraceae; genus Artocarpus; species Artocarpus heterophyllus. Next base: position 1,401,250 of record CM046345.1, on the reverse strand, counting down.
TTTTTAAAATTTTGATCTTCATGTGATATGTTTTTTTTGAAATGCCTCATGTGATAAGTTTTGTTCAACGATCGCAGAAATTTAAGGAATGGTGCATCTTGCAAAAGGATGAGAAATGTAGGGGATAAGTGCCAAAAGAGCATAGTTGAGTGGAATAAAGTGCAATTTTCTCCTTTCCTTTCTTTTAAGAGTTTGTTAGTGTAGGATTGAGATATTGGACTTTGTTATTAATTAAGTCTTTTCTCTTCTGCAATTCTCCGTTTGGGGCTTTGGCTGTTGACCAATCATGGCATGCCAAGTTTTGAGTTTGATGCATATGCTTCATGCATGCTCATGTGACAAAGTTATGGAAGGTAAAGAAGAAAAAAGGGAAAACTCGTTTTTATTGTAGAAAATAAAATACTATTGTCTTGCTGGGTATATACGCAATTTCTCTTAATAATAACACTTGTTAGAACTAGCAATCGCATAACTTATTTTGCAAAAGTTTGAGAAGTTGGTTTTTGAATTTGAAAACTTAGCATACCACGAGAAAATGTATGGAACTAAAAGGAGGAAAAAAAAAACTTTAAGGGGTTATGGCAATTTTTCAGCAAAAATTACAAAAAAAAAGAGACTGATGGTTTAAACTCTGTGTAGATGATTGAGTCATAAATGCTACAGGTCTATATTTTTATGATGTTTGAAAAAAAATTAGAACTCTGTAGCATGGAAGGAAAACACTGTTAAAATAATGGTTGGAATGACAGTTTATGATTTGAACCACAGATCCTAAACATATAGTTTACTTTTACATTTCAGCCACAATGTTCATCATTTTTGTCTATGTAAAACCTAATTAGTTTGAGCATCACACTCGCAATTTTAAAGCCGAAAAAAGGCATGCCACTTGAATTCCACGCCCAAAATAAAGTTACTTTATAATGGAATAAGTAAAGAAAATATTCTGTTTTTTCTAATAACTAAATTTAGCCAATAATTTTCGGCTTTTAAAGATTGGCGTGTCAGATTTGTGTTGGACAAAGTTGGACATTTGAAGTTGACGGGAGGCCAAGAATTGGGTTCTCTTCTTGGATTAAAAATTAGAATTTCAAACATTTTCCACCGTTAAACCGGGAGAAATATTGAAATCTTTGCTTCCACTTGAATCCCACTATAATTTGTTTATTATTTTTTTACACTAATTAACTCTTATTTTAATGCACCTCTTTTTATGCCTGGAATTAATCATGGTAAAATGCTTGATTATGGTGGAGTCAAAAAATAATAAAAGTTTAATTTATTTATTGCACACATTAGTTGAAAACTTATTATCATTAGCTCACATAAATCACATTCTAACAACAATTAAGAATTCCATCTCAATTAAATTATTTTGTTCTCTCTGCCTAAGTGGGGCTTAAAGGAAGCAAAAAAAAAAAAAAAGTTGAGAAAGCTTGAAAAGATTGAAAAGTTCTATTAGCCTAGTGCAGTTTGGGTTAGTATTTTAGTCTAAATCTTTAGGTTTAATTCAAACCTTTATTGCATAGAAGGAAAAATAAAAGACCACCAACTTTGATAATTGACAAACATTTTTTTTCCAATACTAATATTATAATCTTCAGTTGATTAACTCCAAATATTAAAACAAATTCTTAGAGTGTGGTCGGCTGTAAGTAACAAGTAAAAATAAAAAAAACATTAGCACATGAAACCTCATTCATTGTACCAAGTAGCTTTCATTATAACTTTCCTAAACTTGTCACATGAAACAATGTGTTTCCCAAGAAATGGGGTAGACAAAAAAAACCAAAAACAAAAAAAAACAAAAAACAAAAACAAAAAACAAAAACAAAAAGAGAAAGTGCATGCTATTTTAATAGATTTTACCTTTGTTTTCTAGACAATATAAGTTGCCCTCTAATTTTTTATTGTTAAGATATTATTTTAAGGTTTCGATCAGTGACTCAAAAGTGATACTAGTAATAAGCATAAATAATCCCACAAGTCATGACACGTAGAAAGGATCATTGAACTTGGCATCTGCACGTTTGCAGGATTTATAATAATTTAATAAAACCATAATTCATGTTTATGATTGAGGAAAAAAAGAACAAAAACGAGTCAGGACGTGGCAGTATAATTCTTGGCGTTTTTGATACGCAGATTGTGACACAGATTCTGTGATATAAGGACTAAAGAGTAACATTTTTTTTTTCACGGACATCTTGTTTTAATATTACATGTGATATAGACTCAAAAAGAAAAAGAGTTTCCTTGCAAGCAATGTGAAGTGTTAAAAGAAAACTAGAGCAAGTTTGTTGGTTGGATAATATTTATCTGATGGTAAAAATATGAATCTGTTATGTCTGAGAAGATGTTTGAGAAGGCAATATGTGGACTTGTTTTTAATTAAATAGGATTTGAACTTAGGCCGGTGGGATTGGTCTTGTGGCTTAGTTTGTGTGGCAAGGCATGCATATTGAGGCCTTTGGATCAAACAAAGATCTTGTTTGGGAAGACAGAAAAGTTGATAGAAAAGTAATAGTCAAAGAATAGTGGATAGATCTGAGGACTTATCGTTGTTTGGTATGATGAATACCCTATGTTTGCTTCATAGATTTCGACCAAAAAGTTCTGGTTTAACATTTCTTGTTATAACGTTTTTTTCCTCATAAAAATCAAACAAATTTAAATTTTGTATTCAAATTTATGAACCAAACCCAATTTATATTCTTTTGAAATTGACATGATCGAATGAGGGAATTCGTACTAAACATAAAAGGGTGTTTGGGAAGCGTGGTTAGAACTGAAACTTTTAAACTGAAAACTATAGTATATGAGAACTTTACACTGTAGGCTATTTTTCTGATTGCTATAGCATATGAGAGTTTTAGGGAGCGTTCGAATCACGGTTCGAATCATTTTGCTACAGTATTTTCTCTCACAAAAATTTAAATATTCATTCAAATACTCGAACCAAACGAGCTCTTATACTATAGAAATTAAAAGTTTTGGTTAAAACTGATGTTCCCAAACTCCACAAATATTACTCACCTAAGGCCAAAGGATAACAAGTTTGGTTAAATCTTTCATAGGATATGTAAGTTAGTTAGTCTAATTTCAAAACCGCTATTAAAAAAGGAAAAAAAGAAGGTTTTCGCTTCTGAGTAATTAATAAATTAAAATCTATCAGTTTTCGGGTATGTTTTGTCTTGAAGCAGGCTCCAACGGTGGTTACTTAGGCCTTGCCGACCAGTACCAAAAAAGGCATTTTTTAATAAACTTGTTAATGTTAACTAATAGTCAAAACACAAAACGGTTGTTTGTTTGTTCCAATATTATTTGGTTTCTTTAATATTAGAAAAATCCTTAAATTTTGCTTTCAATTGTGTGAATGAATGTAAACAAACCTGACAATGGTCATATGGCAAAGCCTGAATGATTATAGCAAATAAATGATATAGTCAAAGTAAGCGCGTATGTCGTCGTGATTAAGATTAATTAGGCTCAGTTTAAGTTTATATTATGATCTTTGTGTTTGGAATATTCATGGCCATGTGATGTTATTATTCTCTCCTATGACAAGGTTAGGATTTTGAGTCAAGGGGCCTATTTTATTTTTTTATCAAGGTTATTCTAACATATATCAAGAGAAGTGTATAAATTGATCATGTCATTTTTCAGTCCTTTATTGTTTTTGAACCATAGTTTATAATTAGATTAAGAATGTTATATTATATAATATAACAAAATAAACAACACAAGTATTTATATTAAAAATGCGCATTAAAATAATGCATAGAGACTTTACAGACATGATATGGATACGTTTTGAGACTACAAAAAACTCCGTATAATCAGCTATCCTAACCATGCATGCATGTAGATTACATAAACATCGATAAAGAAAAGATCAGACCTTAAACTAAATGCGTTTCGAGAGTACTAGTTATTTCATAACATCAGTCATCTCGATATTAGAGTTTATGAATATAAAGATTTTAACAACAGCATGTCACAAAAAAATACAAGATGGGGAGGAAAGCGGTTATTGTAGGTAAAACAAAAAGATTTCAGATAGAGGTCCAAATCCAATGGTCGCTTACTGCTTTCTTTCTTCCAATAAGCTTGGACGTTGTATTGTCGGACTCTGGATGAATGACTTGCATTTTGTCAAGCAGCTCTTCAACTGTTAAAGTAGTAACAAAGATTTGTTTCTCCGACTCTACAATGAAGTTTTGTTCCATAGCGTAATGTAAAAACTTTAAAAGACCCTTATAAAGACTATTTACATTTAATAGACTTACATGTTTGGAGTGAATGTCCAACAGACTTCTATTAACAACAACGAATAACTCTTTAAGGGTGCCTAAACTACGAGACAATGCAATAAAAGCATCAAAATTATGGATTATGATTTCAAGACGCTTAAGGATATCCAAAACTCTCTTTTTTACCTATAGTTTTTCCATAGAGGTTCCTCTCAGCTAGGAGACAAGGGATAATCCCTACGACATGGCTACCCTTAGAATGTGCTACTGTTGCTATATTTCCCATTAACCCTAAGTGACCTCCCTCATAAATCAAGTGCTAATGCTTGTCCTAAGTGTTTTGCAGCTTCTAAGTAGACTCTATCTTTACTAGGACTAAAACTATAGAAGACACTGTTGGAAACAAAGCGCGCAACGGAATTTTTTAAAAATTTTCATCAGAGTATTTTCCAAAATACAAGTTTGACATGTTATATGTATAAATTAAACAGATCTTACTAACCTCAGTGTGCCGAAGAACCTCCGCGACCTGTGTAGAGAAGTAACGTTCCAGAAGAGCCTCAACCAACTGGTCTTCTTTGCTATTCTCTATCCACAACCGGAGTGAGTGTGGGCTCACACGTACAGCTCTTCCACCGGTGACTCTCCTTCCAACCAACAGAGAGAACCCAAAGCTAGTGTTCGTGATTTGTGAACAAAAGCTCTCAGGGAGTTTTCAGATGCTCACTAGAAGAGTATCACTCTTAATCTCTCAAATTGATCTAAGTAAATCATTAGACTCACTCTCTTTTTATAGCTATTGGTCCTAGGGTCAGTCCATATCAGATTTGGTCTTAAAAAAATCAAAACAGAATCAAGTTCGGATCAATATCTGATAAGATACGCGTGAAAAACGCGTAATCTTATGTGCGCTGATAGGCAGGCCGAACTGTCTGATAGGCAGGCCGAACTAACCAGTTCGGCAGGCCGAACTAACCAGTTCGGCAGGCCGAACACGTCATCCGGCAGGCCGAACTGCCGAGAAAAAATCTCCGTGAATCTTTTATTTTCCACCCGAGATTCTAAAGGATAAAGTCTCAGTTTTGATTCAAATAGCCCAATAGAAAAGATATCTGATCAAAACAAACTTTATCAAGATAATCTCTAAGAAAATAAATTAATTCACAATAATTCTACAAGTTTATCTTGATCCAATTTATCCAAAATTAAATCAACCGATAAACAGACAAGAATTATCTGATCACAATAATTCAACAAGTTTATCTTGAACTAATTTCTTACAAAATTAATTCAACCAATAAACAGACATGAATTATTTGATTCTTACAAATTTTAAACCAATCTGATAAATCCGACATAAGTCACCAATTATTGAAAAAGCACGCCGTGTCGTTACAGGATTTTGTGAGCTAGCAAAGGGGACCAAAATGGACCTATAAAGTTCAAGCTCATGATAATTATGAAACCCAATATCCCAGATATACATTTCACAATTATCAACTCCAACGCTACTCCACTAAAAGCTTGGAGTTGCACTCTCGAACTTTATAGAATTACGAAGCTCGTGTAGCTAAGTCTCCATGACATATCATAGTGTATCGCGTCCCCATATGATCATCCATAATCAGCTTAAGGACAAGTTCTGTCTTACCTTCTCGATTATTTTTATCTTACGTTCCATTGTCTCACCATTAGAAAACTTACCATCCAAAGATAGTATACCATTCGGTTACACCTATGTATCCAAATGGTTGAGCGCTTCAGTTTTCCAATTACAGGACAACGCATATAAGAGGATATCATTACTCCTAAAGAGGAGCTATGTATTCCATATCTATGAATAACAAGTCTACGCTATCAAGAGTCATGCCTCCAACGTTCCGGCATGCATGCCACTATAGAGATGTGGGAGTCACCCATTGGTACATCAAAAGACACAAGTCGAGACAACGGGCCCATTATTCATCTCAGGATTAAGATACAATACAAATGATTGTCTAAAGTGAATCGATTTGTCAAGACAGAATTATTAATCCAAATCAATCCACTTTATGTCCCGATCCAACACATCGTCACCTTTGACAACGTGCCAATGTTTCTATTCATGGAGTCCAACTCCGATGGTCAAGACAAACCATCTCCCAAAAGGGATATAGACAACATAACAATCTTTACATGAATAAAGCGCCCCTTTATTCCCTCGATTGCGGATCATATGTTTTAGACCGTCACCCTAAGAATTGCGTCTTTCGCATAATCATCCCATCATATGCCCAATTCTTAAGGTTTAGACTGACAGTCTCAGACTACTCTTTGCTTATCATACATTCAACAAATATGAACGTAAAGAGGACAATATTTGGTATATATATAAATGAATAAATTCTTTATTGATAAAAATGTCTCCAAAAACGTATTAAATTTTTACTCTTTAGAGCATAAATGTCTAACAATCTCCCACTTGCACTAAGTGAGTAAATACAGCAAATTTTGCATCCCTATAGCTTCCACATGCCTCTCGAAGACTCTCCCAGTAAGTGTCTTCGTAAATGGATCAACTAAATTGTCCTTTGACGCGATCTTGCACACCGTGACATGCCCGCTCTCAACGAAGTCCTTTATCACATGATACTTCCGATCAATATGCTTACTCTTCTTGTGAAATCTTGGTTCCTTAGCATTAGCTACCGCCGCACTGTTATCACAGTATAGTGATACCGCCTTATCCATACCAGGAACTACCTCAAGATCCCTAAGGAACTTGCGGAGCCACACTGCTTCTTTCGAAGCATCACTAGCCGCCACATACTCGGCCTCCATCGTTGAATCCGAAGTGCAATCTTGCTTCACACTTCTCCAACTGATGGCACCGCCACATAGAGTAAACACAAACCCCGAAGTCGATTTCCTAGAATCCAGGCAGGATTGAAAATCTGAATCAGTGTATCCTAGAGGAGTTAAATCCTCACCCGAATACACAAGCATATACCCTCGAGTCCTTCTCAGGTACTTGAAAATATGCTTTACCGCAACCCAATGGTTCGGTCCGGGATCCGCCTGAAATCGACTCACAATCCCGACCGCATAGCTAATATCTGGTCAAGTGCAAAGCATGACATACATGAGACTACCCACTGCCGAAGCATAAGGCACCTTCTTCATGTATTCTCTTTCCTCATAAGACTTTGGAGAGTCTTTCTTAGAAAGAGTAATTCCAGACCTAGATGGTTGCCCACCTTTCTTGGAATCCTGCATTGCAAACCTCCTGAGAATTTTATCTATGTAGCTGGCCTGTGACAAAGCTATCATTTTGTTCTTCCTATCCCGAAAGATCTGGATACCGAGAACAAAATTAGCCTCACCTAAGTCCTTCATATCAAACTGCTTGGTCAACCATAATTTGACCGATGACAATGACCCAACGTCATTGCCAATTAGCAGAATGTCATCTACATAGAGTAGTAGAAAAACCACTTTCCCATCCTTTATGTGTTTGTAAACACATGGTTCATCCACATTTTGTGAGAACCCATAAGTCTTGATCACTTGATCAAATCTTATGTTCCAAGAACGGGATACCTGCTTAAGTCCATAAATTGACTTTAGCAGCTTACAAACTTTACCCTCTTGACCCGCGACCTTGAACCCGTCTGGTTGTTCCATATAAATGGACTCATCAAGATAGCCATTCAGAAAAGCCGTCTTGACATCTATCTGCCAAATCTCGTAGTCGAGAGCTGCAGCTATGGACAAGAGAATCCGGATGGACTTAAGCATGGCTACAGGCGAAAAGGTTTCCTCATAATCGATTCCTTCCTTTTGCGTATAACCCTTAGCCACCAGTCTAGCCTTAAAAGTTTCGACCTTTCCATCCACTCCTCTTTTCCTCTTGTAGATCCACTTACACCCTATGGGTTTTACCCCTTCGGGAAGATCCACAAGCTCCCAGACCCGATTAGTCTCCATAGACTTCATCTCTATGTTCATGGCCTCTGTCCAGAGTCTTGAATCAACATCCTCCATGGCTTCTGTGTAAGTATAAGGATCCCTGTCATGTTCATCCGGTTCAGCCAAAAAGACCTCCCCATTGAACATATACCTTTCAGGTTGACGCCCGATCCTCCCACTACGTCGAAGCCCCTGAGGTTGTTGTTCAGGTTTGTTTGGTTTTTCTACACTGATCGGAATGGTTTCATTCGGAACCTCCGGAGTAAACAGATCACCCCTCAACTCCTCAAGCACCACTTTGCTTCGAGGTTTAAAGTCGTTCATGTAACTCTCCTCAAGGAAAGTTGCATTAGTTGAAACCACAACTTTATTTTCCTTTGGGTTATAAAAATAACCCCCTTTAGTCCCTTTTGGATATCCTACAAACACACAAACTTCTAAATGTGCTTCCAACTTATTCGGATCCTTAAACAGGACATGAGCTGGACATCCCCATATGCGAATATGGTTTAAGGATGTCTTCCGTCTTGTCCACAACTCGTGAGGAGTTTTAGGGACCGATTTTGAAGGCACATTGTTCAAAAGATAACATGCGGTTTATAGTGCATATCCCCAAAAGGATAAAGGCAATGATGAATAACTCATCATGGACCAAATCATGTCCAACAAAGTCCTATTCCTTCTCTCCGCTACGCCATTCTGCTGCGGGGTGCCTGGCGCAGTCAAATAGGATAAAATCCTATTCTCTAACAAGTGTCCCAAGAACTCTTCAGAAAGGTATTCCCCACCTCGACCCGATCGAAGTGCCTTTATGGGTTTACCCAATTGCTTTTCCACTTCAGCCCGAAACTCACTGAACTTATCATAAGTTTCGCTTTTGTGGTGCATTAGGTACACATACCCATATCTTGAGTAATCGTCAATGAAAGTGACGAAGTACTCATACCCTCCTCATGCCCGGATGTTCATCGACCCGCAAACATCACTATGCACAAGTTCTAGAACCCCTTCGGCCTTATTGCCCTTAGACCCGTATGGTCTTTTGGTCATTTTACCCTCCAAACAAGACTCATATTGAGGTATAGATTCCGCCTTTAAGTGACTTAAAGGTCCATCCCTTACCAACCTTTGAATCCTATTCAGGTTAATATGGCCAAGGCGCAAATGCCAAAGATAAGTCTTATTAGAGTGAGAAGTTTTAAGTCTTTTAGAGTCATTATCATTTATCTCAGCATTAAGCAATAAGTCCATCTTAGGTTTGATAAAATATAGATTATTTTGCATCCATCCAGAACAGATAAAAGATTTATTTTTACGAATCACCACTTTTTTATTAAAAGATACCACGTAGGAGTCTTTAAATAAAGAAGATACAGAAATTAAATTCCTTTTAAATTTAGGAACATAAAAACAATCTCGCAAAATTAAACTCCTATAATTATCAAAATAAAGATGGACATCTCCCACTGCTTCCGCTGAGACCAAGGATCCATCGCCCATCTGAAGTGTAAGTCTTCACGAAGTAGACTTCTCGTTTCTTTGAATCCCTGCAGAGAAACACAAACATGATTAGTTGCACCGGAATCTATGACCCAAATGTCACTGGATTCCTCAACCAAACAAGTTTCTAAATATAGAAGATCACACCTACCTCCCTTGGAAAGGAAGTCCTTGCAATGCTTCTTTATATGCCCGACCTTACCACAGAAGAATGCTTCTTTATATGCCCGACCTTACCACAGAAGAAGCACTTACGCTTCTTTGGGTTCTTCTTCTTCTTTTTCTTGCTCTTGGTTGCAGCAGGAATAGAAGACTTGCCACTCTTGGCCCGTTGCTTCTTTCCATTCCCAGAGTTAGGATTGGAACCAGAAGCAGCTACCATATTGGCCTTACCACCAGCAGGAGACTCCCTGATCAACAATTCAAACTCCTGTAACTGTTTCATCAGTTCTGTCAAGGTCATATCCTGTCTATTGCTCAAATTAAAAGTAGCTCGAAATGAAATAAATTCCTTAGACAAAGTCTCAAAGACCATAGTCATCTGAGTTTCAGCATCGATGTTGGCTCCATTAGTTTGAGCCTCAGCGAGGTAACCCATGACCAACATCATATGCTCCTTTACAGATGTCCCCGGTCTCTGTCTACAGTTTAAGAGTTTCCGAAGCGCCCCTTGCCGCTTTGTTATGGCCTGGCCTCCAAACATGTCCTCAAGATTATCCAAGATCTGCTTCGCAGTCTCATAATCCTGATGTTGAGCCTGCAGCACGTTGTTCATGCTAGCCATAACATAGCAGTGGGCCTGATCATTAGCATCTTTCCAGCGATCGTACGCTTAGAATTGCTCATTACTTGAGTCTCCCGTAGGCTCGGGAGGACAAGGAGTTGTCAGTACATATTTCAGTTTCTCAAAGGATAGGACGATGTCCAGGTTCCGTTTCCAATCATTATAGTTCTCACCGGTTAATTGGTTTTTGTCAAGTATCGATGATAAAACGTTTTTAGACATTTTCAATCTACAATAAAGAATCATATACCAAACATAAGCAAACACATATAATAATTTAGTAAGATAACACAATCATGTAAAATCATACAAATGTGTTTATGTGTCAAAACCTTGAAAATATCACAACCTTACAACGATAATTCCCAACTCATAATTCAACAAGCTCCTAGGTGAGTCATGCCAAATTTAATCAGGAACACGGATCCCCTCCCGATTAATATATGCCATCTAGGACCCGTATGATCCAGCATATACTAATAATCGTTTCTTTGGCCATTAATTTTATTAACAGAGCTCCTAGGGGAGGTTAATAATAAAATTAACGTGAGTGTATAACCACCGTTTTAATATTTTATCCATGATTTATAATCACCACCTAGGGGTGTGCAACCATAAATCATACTAAAATACCTTATCCTTTCAGAGATCCAATCTGGTACATGATAGAAATCCCTTCCTAGGGGTCAGGACCACCATGTTCTTCCTATGGACCAACGATGGAGGCCTTAGGTTCTCTCTTCGAAAAACCTTCTCCCACTCAATCTTTTGAAGTCAAGGTTTTATTTTAAAATTATGCATGAACAATTTTAATATGAGCGGCACTCCCTATTCTATATGACATGTTATCAATATACATGGTAAATCATATTATAATGCAGACAAGCAAAGCAATCAAGCAAAGCTACAAGCATAATAATAATAATAACCGTAATATTATGGTTTCACCCTAGAGAATAGAAAAATAAGATTACAAGAGAATAATCGAGACATTTATCGATTCTTCATCCTTGAATCCTCAAGCTGTATCCTTCTTCATGTAATATCCATCTTCAAGTCCTCAATCCCGTATGAATCGAACACTTCATATTTCCGGTCATATCCAAATTTAATGTTTCTCAGAATCGTCCCAAAAATAAAATTAAAACTGCATTGGAAAAATCGCACCTTTTCTGGACACCTGGCAGCTCTCGGTCGGCAGTCCGATCTGGGTGATCGGTCTGCCGATCATGGTGGTTCGGCCTGCCGAACATGAAGGTTCGGCCTGCCGACAGAGCACCAAAATTTCTGCCCCACTGTCGGCTTGCCGGACCGTACGTCCGGCCTGCCGATTTGTGACTTTCGGCCTGTCGAACTGTGAGGTTCGACATGCCGACCGAGCAGAAAACCCTCAATCCAGAAAATACAATTTCAATGCAATTCATCAATTTTATTTTCGACAATTCAAAAACATAAAATTAAAGACTCAGGAAATACCTGAAGGCGCCATCATCAATCTTTAAGATCCGACTTCTCGTTCCGTCTTCTCCGAATAATTATTTAATTACAAAATTCTTACAAATTAAAAATTAAAAAACAATTCCTAGACGGAGATGATAGTCCGCCATCTAATTATATGAAAAACCTAGATACACATTCTAACCTCTAAGGAACCATAACCGGTATTAATTAATTAATAAATAATTAAACAACAATTTAATCAACCATAATTAATTAATAAACATTCACCACATAATCCATGACAACATATATATTATATAGAAACCTAGAGTGCCACCTCTCTATAAAATTCAATTCAAGCATAGGAGAGATTAAGATCACAAAATTTATGCATATAACATGATCACAAACTTGCAAATTTATGTAAAAACCTTGCTCTAATACCAATTGTTGGAAACAAAGTGCGCAGCGGAATTTTTTAAAAATTTTCATCAGAGTATTTTCCAAAATACAAGTTTGACATGTTATATGTATAAATTAAACAGATCTTACTAACCTCAGTGTGCCGAAGAACCTCCGCGACCTGTGTAGAGAAGTAACGTTCCAGAAGAGCCTCAACCAACTGGTCTTCTTTGCTATTCTCTATCCACAACCGGAGTGAGTGTGGGCTCACATGTACAGCTCTTCCACCGATGACTCTCCTTCCAACCAACAGAGAGAACCCAAAGCTAGTGTTCGTGATTTGTGAACAAAAGCTCTCAGGGAGTTTTCAGATGCTCACTAGAAGAGTATCACTCTTAATCTCTCAAATTGATCTAAGTAAATCATTAGACTCACTCTCTTTTTATACCTATTGGTCCTAAGGTCAGTCCATATCAGATTTGGTCTTAAAAAAATCGAAACAGAATCAAGTTCGGATCAATATTTGATAAGATACGAGTGAAAAACGCGTAATCTTATGTGCGCTGATAGGCAGGCCGAACTGTCTGATAGGCAGGCCGAACTAGCCAGTTCGGCAGGCCGAACACGTCATCCGACAGGCCGAACTACCGAGAAAAAATCTCCGCGAATCTTTTATTTTCCACCCGAGATTCTAAAGGATAAAGTCTCAGTTTTGATTCAAATAGCCCAATAGAAAAGATATCTGATCAAAACAAACTTTATCAAGATAATCTCTAAGAAAATAAATTAATTCACAATAATTCTACAAGTTTATCTTGATCCAATTTATCCAAAATTAAATCAACCGATAAACAGACAAGAATTATCTGATCACAATAATTCAACAAGTTTATCTTGAACTAATTTCTTACAAAATTAATTCAACCAATAAACAGACATGAATTATTTGATTCTTACAAATTTTAAACCAATCTGATAAATCCGACATAAGTCACCAATTATTGGAAAAGCACGCCGTGTCGTTACAGGATTTTGTGAGCTAGCAAAGGGGACCAAAATGGACCTATAAAGTTCAAGCTCATGATAATTATGAAACCCAATATCCCAGATATACATTTCACAATTATCAACTCCAACGCTACTCCATTAAAAGCTTGGAGTTGCACTCTCGAACTTTATAGAATTACGAATCTTGTGTAGCTAAGTCTCCATGACATATCATAGTGTATCGCGTCCCCATATGATCATCCATAATCAGCTTAAGGACAAGTTCTGTCTTACCTTCCCGATTATTTTTATCTTACATTCCATTGTCTCACCATTAGAAAACTTACCATCCAAAGATAGTATACCATTCGGTTACACCTATGTATCCAAATGGTTGAGCGCTCCAGTTTTCCAATTACAGGACAACGCATATAAGAGGATATCATTACTCCTAAAGAGGAGCTATGGATTCCATATCTATGAATAACAAGTCTACGCTATCAAGAGTCATGCCTCCAACGTACCGGCATGCATGCCACTATAGAGATGTGGGAGTCACCCATTGGTACATCAAAAGACACAAGTCGAGACAACGGGCCCATTATTCATCTCAGGATTAAGATACAATACAAATGATTGTCTAAAGTGAATCGATTTGCCAAGACAGAATTATTAATCCAAATCAATCCACTTTATGTCCCGATCCAACACATCGTCACCTTTGACAACGTGCCAATGTTTCTATTCATGGAGTCCAACTCCGATGGTCAAGACAAACCATCTCCCAAAAGGGATATAGACAACATAACAATCTTTACATGAATAAAGCGCCCAACTTTATTCCCTCGATTGCGGATCATATGTTTTAGACCGTCACCCTAAGAATTGTGTCTTCCGCATAATCATCCCATCATATGCCCAATTCTTAAGGTTTAGACTGACAGTCTCAGACTACTGTTTGCTTATCATACATTCAACAAATATGAACGTGAAGAGGACAATATTTGGTATGTTTATAAATGAATAAATTCTTTATTGATAAAAATGTCTCCAAAAACGTATTACATTTTTACTCCTTAGAGCATACATGTCTAACTGACACGGATAGTTTCAATTTTCCCAGATGAATAGGAGGAAGACATGTTTGGTTTCTAAAATAGGCTGACTCTTTTTTTTTTTACAATTTTTTTTTTTGGGTTTTTGTCTTGAGTCTGTCCTGCCTAAACTTTGAGTCATGGATGATATCTTAAAGAATATGGAGATGCAAAAGGACTAAAGAGTTATGACAACTAAGTGATGGCAGGTTAGTTAACAATCTAAACAAAATATGTGCATGTAAGAAAAGAAAAATAAGATATGATATTGTGCAGATGAAAAGTTATAAAATAAGATATGTACATGTTAGAAAAGTCGGACCAAATCTGTTTAGATTTGGAAAAAGAAACATGCAATCTGACCATCTTTTGACAAATGAGACTAACTGTACAACTTTTGACAATTTACAAATAAATAAACAAAAACCGACATATTTAACTGTCTTTTTCTCAGAAAATAAACACTAATATAGAAAAGTCAATAAAAGACATATGACATACTATAAACCTTTTGATAAAAACAACAAGAATCTAGAAAAATTATTCGGGATCTAAAACTTTCAAGCTAATAGCAGAAACAAACACATGATGCATCTAATAAGGTAACATTTTTTAAATAAAACAAACACAGATATTTAACAACCATTGTAACGATAAAATAAAAAATAGAACATTTATTCTTTAACACATACTGTGACAATCTAAAAACAAACAAACACTCAAAACATAATTTTTTTTTTTGCACAAACACCCAAATGACCTCTATGGGTTAAGAATTTACTCCTCATCTAATTTTCTTACAAACTGACAAATAAGGTCTTTAAATGTCAAATTCTTGAGGCGTTGTCTTTCTGCATTGAATTGGTTTAGAAATTAGAAATTAGAAATTAGACCTTGAACATATCTACTCGGATGGTTCGAAGAGAAGCATGGAGGTCATCTGAGTTCTTTTTAGAAAGGCCATCTTTGCAGAGATGAATTTTTGTCCTCCCTATTTATTAACACAAATCCAGGCGAATGACACTTGCTCTCATAAATCTGTCACTCACATTTGTTACACCTAGATTTGATGGCACAGGCTCTTTTTCTCATTGCACTACGACTCAAACTCATACTGGAAGGCTGACCCTTTGATTGAAGTCACTCAAACGAATTTTTTCTTCCATCAGCATCATCACATCACTAAGGATTCCAAAACACATGAGAATCTACAATCGAATGACTCTAGACTTGTATTTCTGTTTGAGAACCTTTTGAAAAAATGATGAGAAGTATTTTTCAGGTGATGGTATTTTGGATCTACAAAAAACAAAGAAAAAGAAACAAGAAATAAATAAACAAATGAAGAACGGAAGTGTAAGATCTGAGGGTGGTTTACTAAAATCTGAAGATGGTTGAGGGGTTATAGATGAGATTCGAGTTTATATGAAGAAACAATAGAGAAGATCTGAAAAATTAATAAACAAGCTTCGAATTTTAGAGAGATAGAATTCTAGAGAGAATGGAGAATTTTAGAGAGAGAGTTCTCAACAAATGTGAGATTTGACACACAATGATAAGATTTATACACAATATAAGACACTGTGTTGTGCCATGTGTTGAACACTAGACTGGACACTGGATTGAGCTGAGCTGAAATAGATAGGCTCAACTGTGATTAAAATTAATAGACTTTCATCCTGAAATGAACAGGCCCAACTGTATTGTTATTCTATTATTGTTATTATTATTTTTAAAAAAACTATATTAAAGAAAAAAACAAAAAAGTTATATTAAAGAAAAAAAATTTGGGGGCCATGGCCCCCTCCCTCCGTCTCTGCTCCTATCTAACAATAGATTGGGGTTTGTTCTTCGTTCTTATCCTGTATAACATGCTTGAGGACAATATGTTAAGGGATAGAACAAACTTTTTTTTTTCCAGGTAAAGAAAAAAAAGAGAGTAAGTGGTATTCTCATGCCCCTAGCCCAGTAACACTTGGCAATCTACTGGAACCTCAGGTGGCACGGAAAAAACTCATGTTTTCTTCAACTAGCATCCAAGAAGTTCAATGTCACATTAGCCTAGATCATATTTAGTAGATTGATGAAAGGTATAATTTCAACCTCGTTGGAGACAATAGGAATTGATTCATGAGAGCAAGGTTGGTTGGTCGCCTTTTGCCGCTATACCACCACCACCACTGGTGGTAGGGAAGGAACAAACTTGGTTTGGGTAAAGACTGTCATGGAGACATAAAAATATATCATGCTAGTGTTATGAATTACACGTCCTTTTTTACTACCGAAAGCAATCAAATAGAAAATGAAAAACAAACTAACTAACAAACAAGAATACATAGAATTTATAGTGGTTCATCGTCAATGTAACAACAACATCCGTTTTCAGTCTTTGAAATAATTCACTAGTAACTATATCTATTGTCAGCCGCGTTTGTATCAAGGGCAATACTTGGGCTACGCGACTTGACGCTCCTCAGTTTCTCGTTTGCGGAGGGACATAGCAGTTTTTTTGGCATCATGATGTAGTGAGTTTTGAGCATAAGAGAGAATCTTGAAGCTTTGCTGGTAGACCCAAGAAAGGCTTGCAAAGAGGGGCCTATGTTGACCCATTAATCCACTCTCTGATTTGGGCTTATGGGAAACAATTTAAATGGACCATCTGTTGAAGATCTCTTCTAATTTTTCTTTCTTTCTTCATTTTTTTAAAATGGAAATTCATATGGAGAGAGTACTTGAGGCTTTGCTTGTAGACCAAGAAAGGCCTGCAGGAGTGGGCTATGATGACCCATTAAACCATTGTAGAGATTGGGCTTTATGGAAACAATTAGCATTTTGACCATCCATAGAACATCTCCTACTTCTACTGTCTGCAATCAAAGCTCTTTCAAGTCTTTGGCTCTATTTGTTCTTGCTAGAATGTATACCATTGCCAGCTTCTTTGAGGAACTTGGACGGTAAATCCAAAATACCAATCAAAATAAGTGTGACAATTTGGGGATCAAAAGCAGTGTAACATAGACTAATCCGATAAAAACACATAATACAAACCAGATCGAAATCGTTATATAGTTATTGAGAAAGATTCCCATTTTATTCTTCCCCTTAGGCAAACTTCAGCCACGAGTTATTCAAGCAATCAAAGATCAACATAAACCCTGCACACACTTGCATTTAAACGTATCCTTCAAAGATTAAAGCTTGGATTAAACTCTAATTAGCAGAAAGACCCAACAAAGATCAACGATCGCAAGATGACACAAGTCCCAACCTGGCTATATACATGTCCTAACTTATTTAAGTAGGGACTAAAGCTACCCTTGCAAGGACTGTTCGTAAGTGACACGACGACCTCCTCTGCACAACTCTTTCAGCGGGGCTGGAAAATCTGTCGCGGTGTGGATTTAGGGCTCACCTTCTTGGTTGGCTTCTCGCGGTACTTTGCAGGCCCTGCAGGTGACAAGGGACGCCTTTCGTTTGAAGGTTTTGGAATGGTCAAGCTCTTCAAGATTGCTTTAGCGTCCATTTTTAGACCTATTACAGAACCAAGGACTTCAGATATGCTAATGAGTTTTATTTCATGGGGAAAACAAAGTGGCAATTGAATTTATACTACTATTTTTTTAGCTCTTTCAGATAACAAGCATTCTACGTTGCAAATAAGAAGAGATTGTTGTTGAGTGACAAAGTGAGCATTGATGAAAAGCAAGAACATATATACATTAGGAATCTTAAATATATATTTATCTATTAGGATAATTTTGGATTTAGTTAAGTTTATCTTATTTATAAGTTGGGTTTTCTTATGTTTTATTTCTCCGTAAATCGGCCTAGTGATTGCATTTTCAATTCAGACTCAGTCGATTGGAATGAATATTGTGATTTTGGATCCCTCCTTTCGAGTTCTTGTTCTTTCTAGGATTCTCTCTTCACTATTTTTACTATCTAATCTCTGTTAGTTCTGCTTATCTACCTCAGTTCTATCTATTTTCTCTGGTTTCTACATCAACCAGGCTTTAAAAAAATATAACAATCAAAAAATCAAATTGTAAGCTTACCATTAGGAGGCGTACTTCCAACTTTTTCAGCAGCAAGGGACTTATCTGTTTCTCCTTTAGCCTCAGATAACAAGGAAGGTTCCTCTATACCAATATCTAGGCTAGAGAACTCTTCACCTAAACCGAGATCAAAATCGTCTGGCAAAACATCAGCGGCATCAAAAGCGCCATCATCAGCGTCAGCATAGTCACCGGCGCTGCCATCGAAATCCTCATCCTGATGCTGGCTCAGCCAGTAATCGCGGAACCATGTCGAGCTTTTCACCAATTCCCACCATTCAGGAGAGAAATCTTCCACTTGGCGCAGCGCGGCGGGCACAAAGAGGGGGGCGTTCGGATTCAGTGAGGACCTTGCTCCTGATGCTAATGCCATTCCCACTCTTGAACTAAAGGAGTTATTTTGTCCAACTATCATAAAATACAAACTTTGCAATATCAGAACAAAGTAATGCACCAAAATTTTCCCTTGTGATTGACTAAATGAGGGTAAGGACTGAATTTCAATCTTGTGCATAAGGGGCATATTGAATGTCCAATCATGTAAAGAAAAGTCCTTTTTTTAAAAAAAAATAAGATTTGGGCATAAAATTACTCTTACTTTCTATAAAATGGAGTATTCTGAGATAGAGTTAAAAAAAAGAAAGAAAAAGAGCTCGTGTACAATTTTAAAACTGACACATCTTTAAATTCTAAATATTATAGGCACTGACATCTCTCATCTGTATCGTTGCCTCATAATTAGTGTTATATCGGGCCCATTGACTAAGTAACTTATCATAAAATTCACTTACGATTTGTCAAAAACTAGATTCCTTCAATTAAAATTACAAAAAAGAAAAGAAAATAACTAACTGATTACCCAGAATTAATATTTTCCAGAGCAAACATAAAGTATTTGTGAAACCTAGAAAGCTTTATATCAAAAAGACTATGATCTTGTAGCCTGATCATACTTTTTCATGATCATCACAAGAGACTGAGCAAACAACGAAAAGAACAAAAGAGAGAGATTAGATGAATATAGGACATAGATTCTTCAGTACTTACTGTTCCTCAGATCTTGGAAAAAGCGTATCTGTCTCAGAGGATGAGTTTTTCAGTGCTAAATTGTGGCAGACCCAAATGTAGATAAGTATCTGACACAAAAAAACAATATTTATCTCTCTGCTTTTTTGTAAAGCAATTGGGGAAGATCAACGATCAGGGGGAGACTTGGTGGCCGATCTTACGGTTGTGACGGAGGCATGTGGTGGGTGATATTTAGTTTAATGCTTTAAAAAGTCAAAATCTTGAATGATTAAATCTTGCTAGATATTTTTGAGATCTGGAAAGGACGATAAGTACTCTACACACAAATCGGACGTGGCAGGTAGAAAAGGACAATAATTCTAAGGGAGCTTTGTAGAAATATATTCATTTTGGTTCCATGATTGAGTTCGGAGAAGCAAAGATGTAAACATGGGGGAAGTTTCAAAAATTTTAATTTTTAAATATTGATTTTGGTAAAATATCGTAAAAACATCGATAAATATCGATCAAAATGTTAATATAAAAAAAATCTAATGTATTTTGTATAAAATTTTGATGTCAATATTAACTATGTCAGAAATATAAAATTTAATAGATTTTTTCTTTAATAATTTGTCAATATTGTATACTTTTAATCAATAAGTGTTTATCCTATATGCGTTTACAATCACTAAATTTGAAATAGAAGCTCATTCAATAAGTCTCCTCATGCTTATTATCCATACAATAAGGACTTTAGAAACTATGATAGCTATAGTATTTTAATTATCCTCGTTCGAGTATACCACCACCATCATAAGTAAACATTTGGGAGAATTACAGTATACAATTTATGGAATACAGTAGGAATAAGTCAACCAACCTATATGTGGCATATTCATAATTATATTTAACACTACTCAAATAACATGCCGTGATACTAATATTATTTGTATCAAGATAGAATCTCGATCATGTTTGAGTTTCACAGAACTTCCTCTTAGTATTGAGAAATCTTATATGTATGGTGTATATTATGTAAATCATGTTTATTTTTAATGTTTATTGTATTTTAAAGTATTAGAGATATATTTTATATATAATTTTTGTAATTTATGTAATTTTTGTCAAAATTTCTACCAATATTGATATTTTCTTCTAAATTTTCATGAAATTGAAGTATCAATATTACTACTGATATCAATATTTTCATTATTACTGATAAGTACTTGGCACAAAAATTGGACATTGGTGGTAAAAAATACCTTAGGTCATTCTTACTTTGCTCACTGATTTTTAAAATTTTTCACATTGCCTCTTAAATTTTGAATTAGTCTTCACTTAACCTACTATTTTGGAATTTATATTAAAAATCTAACAGAAAAATAGAAGAATTAGCCTTATCTAACTTTTTTTTTTGTTAGAATTTATGTTCAAAACAAACAAAATAAGACCACTTAACTTCGTTTTTGTCCTCTAAACAGACTTTCTAATAAAAAAGGGATTCAGTGGGATTATATTGAGAGTTTAGAAAACAAAATGAGTGTTTTTAAAACCAGAGGACAAACTGAAAATGACTCTCAAGTTAAGGTGTCAAGGTGATAATAATCTTAAAAAATAATAATAAAAGTTACTGCCATTTACATGGAGAAAAGACTTCTAGTATTGTGAATTCAAAGTGTCCCGTCGTTTAGCATGGAAAACATGATTGTGTTTTTCTTTTTTCTTTTTTTTTTCATTGTAGAAGTTTTGCTCCTTAAGACGAAAAACAACTGTTGGTGGTATGTCCGGGGTTGCCCAGCACTATTATTGGACAACCGTCGTCAAGAATACAACAGTGGCAGAATCACTATTTGCCGCCAAACCAATCACCGGCATTCTTGCCATCCCGACCACGACTAACCGGATGGCGGGGTAGATGGTCACGTACATGTTTCTTGACCTGCTTAGTTCCGACCCGAGTAAAATGATCCTCCCAAAAGGTAATGGACTCTCTCTTAGTTCTCGTCTTGATTAGACTACAAACTTGAACGTTGGAGACCCCTAAATAGACACCACACTAGTGTCTCCCTATTCCAAGGTGTTCTACTTCTTTCCCTTTGCAAGTTTAAGTAGACCAACTAAGTTTTAGACGGGCCAAAAGGTCCTATCAACGTATACAACCGCACGTGGTGTTTAGCCATCCGCGGACATCAGCAACAATATTGCCGACTAATAGTAAAATAATGCCAAATGTATAACTACTATATAAAAGTCTATCTCATGATCTGCCATTCAAGAATATTTATAGTTTTCAATTTATCGTCTAAAGTACTGAAGAAAAATCATGATTCAAGGACCACAAGTATATTTCAAGTCTCGTTGTTGAGTGGATATTCAGATACTTTAATTACGAGTTCTCCCAAAAAAGGAAACTAAAAGAAAACTAAAGCAAATAAAAACTAGTAAATAGATATTTTCTTTTCCAAAAAAAGAATCTATAAATACTACTTAATAAGTGTGATAGAGGAAAAAAAAAAAGAAAAAGGAAAACAAGAAACAGCCCAAAATCCAACTACAAATTACAGACATCGAACGGAAACTTCCTCATCATTAACAATATGTTTCTTAATTTCATTTGCATCGTCAGAGACAGAGATATGGAATAGTGATCAATTATTATTTCTCCAGCAAGACAACATCAATAACGTGTCACCACTCTTCATGTAGGCTGGTAGTCATGATCACCAACCAAAGGTAGCACAATATATGTTACATCTCATTTGGATGTAACATATTTCTTAAATTGTTATGTCACATAATTATTATAAAAACCAATTGATTAAGTCGTTTGTTTTGCCTACTTCCACACTGAATTCCACTTGGGGAGAATTTTTCCGCATTGAGCCGAGACGCTGACGAACCTTGGCATGTTAATCCTGTTCGAGATCTGCACAGACATGTACGGCAGACGCAGGGAATGTCGGTCGCTCTGAAAGACTGGCAGCACTTGGCGGATGGTTCAAAACTCGGCAACTGAATGTTTGGCATTGGGAATGGCAGCTTTGGCAGTGAGGGCAATGACGGCAAGGGCAGAAGCTTTTGGACATTTAGAAAGCAATTCGTCGCTAGTGCAAGTACGTCGCCACTACATCCTAAGACTATGTTCTAATCGCCGAAGAATAGAACTCCGGCGATGGCAAAAATAGCCACAATCATCATCATCATGTTAGACTTTGCCATTTCTCTTTGCATGTTTTTTTTTTCCTAGGTGATGCTCAATTTCTTTGGAGTTTGCTTTTGAGGTGGTGAGTGATGAGCTCTTGTTGGTATTAGGTATATATTTAGTGGATTTTGTATCTCAAAGGTACGTTTAGTACATTAAAAAAAAATTATTAAGTATGGATTTTAAGCAATTCCATGAGATGTCTTTTGAGGAGCCTTTAGCTTGTTTTAATTTTGTGCATTTTTATAACCAATATTCTCTTTGTATTTTGTTTTTCTTGTTTTTTGTTTTTATAAGAATGGATTTTTGTTTCGTTTTGTTAAAGGTGTAATCTCTGTGGTAACTAAAGAAAGAAACTTAAATTTGTGTACTAATAAAGGGCGTAGAAGAATTTTTTTTTTTTTTGAAGAATTTAAATCCTAATTGACCTATTAACTTCCAAAAATGCCAATAATTTATTTAAATAAAATATGAGGCCTACTAATATATATGTTATGCATAATCAATTGTGACTGTCCACTAAGAATCAATATCTAGGATTAGATCTATATATCTCTTGCTAAAGTAAACGTTATCAGCGTAAATAGTAAATTCAAATCTAATGAAGTTATTGTAGCAATGGTTGACCGTAATTATTATAGCAGTATGCGGTACTATAGCAATTATGACTACTATAGCAGGCACTGTAGCACACGAAAATTTCCCCACAAATACCCTATTCTCTTACCCATTTTTAGATATATGAAATTAAGAGATTAAGTACTTTTTCTCTCTAAATTCCCTTACTTTGCCTTTACAGTTCTTAGTTTTTATAACACGTTATCAGCATGAATGCTCTAGTTCTAACTTAGGCCTCTACCCCTAGTAAGCAAAGGCAAATGTATATCATTTCTTTCACTTTTTTCTATATGTGTATAATATCATTTCTATAAGGTGAAGGCTCTGTCGCCTAATTATAAGTATGGTGTGATTACAAAAATTATTTCTCAAGCATATTCTACATATACACTATTCGAAAGGTTTATCTAGTAGATTGGCGTACCCATTATACATATTTTACATATACATCCTTTAAAAGGTTACCTAGTAGATTGGCGTGTCTATTATATCCCTAATAGGGAAAGAAAATGAAGTAAATTTTGTTGAACATTTAGATCTTATAGATGATTTAATAAACCTTGATGCTTCAGATTTTACTGATGATTTTGTTGACAAGTATCTTGGTGATAACTAATTAGTAAATGTAAAACTATGTTTTGTTTGTCATATTTTGCTTGTAATTTTTGGATGTATTTGTATGCTATTTCATTGAATAAAATGTTCCTTACATGATGCGTTTAAAACTTTATTCTTATTAAAATTGTTTATTTTACGTGAAGCTTGACATGAATTGCACTAATGAAGGAGCAAATTTCAATATTAATGCTGGAGATATTTGTATACTAAATAGTGGTACGACACACACTATCTTTAAAAGTAGAACATACGTCTCAGATTTAAAACCAATAAAGGCTATTGTAAATACAATATCAAGTCCTGTAGATTTGATTGAAGGAACTGGTAAAGCTAGCTTCATATTGCCAAATGGAATAAAGTTTTTCATAAACGATGCTTTGTTTTCGCCAAAATCCAAAAAGAATTTATTGAGTTTTAGTGACATATACCTTCGTAGATATGATACTCAGTCTGAGATTGAAGAGAATAAGAAGCATATGTACGTTACTACTGAGATTTTTTGGAAAGAAGTACATATAAGAAAAACTACCAAAACTTTCCACGGGACTGCATTACACATATTTAAATGTGATTGAATCACATATGGTAGTTAAGGAAGATCCTCAAATATTAAACTTATGGCATGACCATTTGGGTCATCTTGGTTCATCAATGATGCGAAGAATTATTGAAAACTCAAATGGACATCCATTAGAGGGCCAAAAGTTCTTTCAAGCAAAGAAAACTTCATATGTAGGTTGTTCTTTTAGAAAGATGATTTTGAAACCATCACTAGTTAAAATTAATAGTGAATCACCTATGTTTCTTGAATGTATTCAAGGTGTTATATGTGGGCAATTAATAGTGAATCACCTATGTTTCTTGAACGTATTCAAGGTGATATATGTGGGCCTATTCGCTCACCGTATAAATCATTTAGGTATTTTATGATATTGATAGATGTCTCTAGTAGATGGTCACACGTTTGCTTATTATCAACTTGTAATATGACATTTGCGAGATTCCTTGCCCAAATAATTAGGTTAAGAGCACGATTTCCTGATTATACGAATAAGAAAGTTAGACTCAATGAGGCTAGTGAATGTGCATCCCAAGCTTTTGATGATTATTGTATGTGAGTTGGGATAATTGTCGAGCATCCTATTGCTCATGTACATACACAAAATAGTTTGGGTGAATCATTGATTAAGCATCTTCAACTCATTGCTAGACCATTAATAATTAGAACAAAACTTCCTATTTTTGTATGTGACCATGCAATTTTACATGTTGTTGCATTAATTCGCATCAAACCAAGTGCTGATCATAAATACTTCCTAATACAATTAGCATTTGGTCAAGAACTAAATATTTCCCATTTAACGGTTTTTTGTTGTTCGGTATGGGTATTAATTTCTCCATCACAATGTACAAAGATGGATCTGCAGAGCAGACTAGGAATATATGTCGAATATGAATCCCCTTCTATAATCAAATATCTTAAGCCTAAAACTGGTGTTGTTTTAATTGCACATTTTGTTGACTGTCATTTTAATGAGGCAATTTTCCCAACATTAGAAGGAGATAAGAAACAGCTGGAATAGGAGATTACATCTGTGAACCATCTTTATTGCATCTTAATCCTACACAAAATAGTGTGAGCTAGAAGTGCAAAAGATTATGTACTTACAAACTATAGCAAAACAAATACTAGATGCATTCATAGATACAAAAAGATTGACTATATATATACTAACTACTAATGTTCCTGCTCAAATTAAAGTCCCAAAAGGACAAATTGAAAATATAGTTGCTCGTAAGTCTACGGCACACCAAAATTGTGGTAGGCCAATCAGTTCTAAAGATAAAAATCCTCAAAAAAGAAAATGAGCTGAAAAGCATGATGACCCCAATATGAAAGAATGTGTTTTAGAAGAAACACAAAATGAGACAAATCAAGAGACTCTTGGTATTGCCCAAAAGCCAGTAGGTTTAGAAATTTATGATATTTTTATTGATTATGTAAACATAGGAGGATTGTGGTGTCAGAATAAAATGGATGGTGTTGATGAAATATTTTCTATTAGTGGCATGTGTCATTGAAGTGACGATCTTAAACCAATATCCATTATTAAGTGTAAATATGGATACAATTGGGCTAAATGGGAAGATGCTATTTGGGCTGAATCATATTCACTTCATAAGTTTAAAATTTTTGCACTTTTTATTCTCACACCTGAAGTTGTGATACCTATAGGATATAAATGGGTGTTTGTGCTGAAGTATAATGAGAAAAACAAGATTGTGAGGTACAAAACTCAACTTGTTGCATATGGTTTTTTGCAAAGATCAGGAATCGATTATAAAGAAATGTATTCTCCAGTAATGGATACAATTATGTTTAGATATCTAATCAGCCTAGAAGTTTCTAAAAATTTAGAAATGTGTCTTATGGATGTTGTTATAACTTACTTGTACTGATTGATTGATAGTGATATTCATATTAAAATCCTTAAAGGATTTAAGATGCCTAAAGCATCAAGTTCAAAACATAAGAAAATGTATTTGATCAAGTTACAGAGATTGTTATATGGGTTGAAGCAATTTGGACACATGTGGTACAATTGTTTAAGTGAATATTTGTTAAAGAAATGATATAAAAATAAGCCTATATGCCCATGTGTTTTTATTAAGAAAACAACATCTGATATGTGATGATCATTGTCTATATTAATGATTTAAACATATTGGGACTCATAAAGAAATTCTTGAGATATTGACATACTTAGGAATTTGAAATGAAAAACCTTGGGAAAACCAATTATTGTCTTGGTTTACAGATTGAGCATTTATAAAGTGAAATATTTTTGCATCAATCAAATTATATTGACAAGGTATTAAAATGCTTTAATGTAAGCAAAGCGAATCCTTCAAGTACTCCAATGGTAAACAAATCACTCACTATGGAAACGGATCTATTCTATCCTTGTGAAAATAATGAAAAGGTTATTAGTTTTGAAGTACCATACCAAAGTGAAATTTTAGTTTTGCTAATTGTACAAGACCAAATATTGCTTTTATTGTTAACTTATTAGCAAGATTTAGCTAAGCTCCTATACTCAGACATTCGAATGGAATTAATCTTTGAGGAACAATTGACTTGGGTTTATTTTATCCTAAAGAGCCGAAACAAGAACTAATTGGATATGCAGATGCAGGTTATCTATCAGATCTACATAAAGCAAACAATGGTTGCCATTTCATCAAATCATGCTGAAGTTATTGTGCTCTGCGAAGTAAGTTGAGAATGTGTATGGTTGAGGTCTATGACTCAACATATCCAAGCAACTTGTGGATTAGCACTCAATAAGGATCCAACAGTATTGTTTGAAGACAATAATGCATGTGTCACTCAGATAAAGAAAGGATACATTAAAAGTGACTGAACAAAACACATACCCCCAAAATTCTTTTCATTTGCTCAAGAGCCTGAAAAGAATAAAGACATTGCTGTTAAAGTTCAAGTAACAACATTGCAAATCTTTTCACAAAGGCGCTACCTACATCAATTTTCAAATGACATGTACACACTATCAGAATGTGTTATTTGAGAGATTTGTAAAGAATGACTAATGTCAACTTGAGGAGAAGTTTACACCAACTGTACTCTCTTTCCCTTGCTATGGTTTTGCCCCATAGAATTTTCTTAGTAAGGTTTTAACGAGGTAACATGGAGCATACATATAAGAATGATGTGCTCTTTTTCCTTTCGCTATGGTTTTTATCCTATTAGGTTTTTCCTAATTAAGGTTTTTAATGAGACATCATAAATGGTGGACATCCAAGGGGAATGTTTTAAAAAATTAATTTTGTCTGTCCACCAAAAATCGATATCTCAGATTAGATTTGTATATCTATTGTGAACGTAAACACCGACATAAACGTAAAAAGTAAAGTAAAAAATTGACAGAGTAACTGTAGTAATACCTGTTATGGTAATTGTAGTAGTCTATAAATTGTAGCAATTACAACTACTATAAAAGGTACTATAGCACTAAGAATTTCTATGTAAATATCTTTTTTTCTATTTTTTGATATAATTGAAATTAAAAGATCAATATAATTTCTCTCTCTATCAATGTAATTTCTCTCTCTACTTTTTTTCTCTAAATTCGCTTAGTTTGCCTTTTGTATTTCTTAGTTTTTACAACAGTAGAGGTTTCCAACCGCCTTAATTGACGCAAAAGCAAAGGATACATGGGTAAATAGGAAAATGATAATTAACCATCATGAATAAAATTAAGTTCCGTAAAAGCACGTTACGAAACAGAAACTTCGTAATCTTTCAAGTCCCGAGATTGCTGACACACATGATGAAATTATTTCATGAATCCTATCATGTGTTTATAATAAGATATAATATATATATATATATATATATCAATGTGTGTATGCATATATTCATTAAGTTGAGATCAAAAGATTACAATCCTTCCTTTTTCTTTTCCTTTTTTTTGACGTTGGTGATCCACACCCTTGGTATCTAGAACTCACCACGAGAAACATAAATTTTTTATATAAAAGGCCTCTCAACTTTTATAGGGTTTATTCAATTAATTCAGAGCAGACTTATGGAGAGACCCAAAGGCGATAAAAGTCTTCCAACACTGACAGCTGTGTTTACAAGGACTCAAACTCGAGTCGCTTGCTTAAACAAAATAATTTCTTACTAATTAAACCAGTCAAGTGTTGGTTACAATGCTTCCTTTAATTGATTGACTTTACCCGGCACTGACTTTTTTAGAAGGGTAATAATTATTTTTTGACAATTACAGAAAGTCCAAAGCATTACTTTGCTATACCTAAGGTGCACCAATCCAATTAAAAAATGGATTTTCTTTGACAGAATTGGGCTTGTTAATCGAAACAAGTGGTTTTGTCACGTTAAATTGTCATAAACTTTGTTTTTGAAACTTTTTTTTTTTAAATGTCGTATATGTTATATTTTAATGTTTTACAATTTATATATATAATAAAATGGTAGGAAATATAACTTTTTTGAGTGTGATATAAATAAATATATTTTTTAAAATTGTGGCATAACCTATAATTATATCTTGAAATGTTGTCAATTTGGTTTCATCACTTAAATATATATCAAGAAATCAAAATTTATATTTATAAATAACAAGAACTAACATTGTTAAAAAAATTATTATATAACTTTTTAATATAAAACATGAATATCATTGCAATTATTTATGAGTAATTTAATATTCCAAAAATATTTTTTAAAAAAATTGTTATATTTCAACTCCACTCTTATAAATATGTGTGTATTTTTATTAGAACAATTAAGCCATCTAGAAAATGAATTGAAATTGAGAGTTGAAACTAAAAACACTGTAATATGTAATAACCGAGGCTGTCAACAGTCTAAATATATGTAGAGAAAATTACATATTATATTACACTTTTGAAAGTCGTATTTATCTATGTCACATTTAAAAACAATTATGCTGCACTATTATTTATATTATATGTTAGGTTTGGCTAGAAATAAATATGTATAGCATTTATTAAAAAAAATAAGTCTCAAAAATGGATTTATAAAAATTCCCCATACATATGTATATATTATTCTCTTGCTCTTTGCTTCTGGGCTGTCTAGGCCTATTGAAGTTTGTAAAACTTGTTTGGAGCAATAATACAAGTTTCATCTTGGAACCACAACTTATCCATTTATTCTCCATTGAAGGGCTTTTTTTATTTTTTATTTTTTTTAAATCTTCCTCTTTTGCCACTTTATAAATAAAAATCAGTAGCATTTTTAACTATAAACAGTGATAACGGATAGCTAGACCTTCTATTCGACTGATGACTAATGGCAGAGCCTGACAAGTTTTAAAGCGAACACATCATTTTTCTCACATACCAATTATAGGTATTTCAAGTTACAAGCCAGCTTTATGCTAAAAGAAAAAACAAAAAAAAAGTACAAAAGCCAGCTCAGAACTTGCGTTAGGACAAGAAATAATCCACTAAGAAAAGGCATTGATAAAAGAGGAAAATTATTTACCAAAAAAAAAAAAGAAATATTAGCAGCATTTTTTTTCTTTGTCTCTTTTACACTATTTAAATTTAAAATCTAACATATAAAATCCACTTATATGACAAATAATTACTTAAATAAAAAATTAGATAATAGATTTTACATGTCACATGATAAATACAAAAAATATAGAAAAAAGTGAAAAAGAGAGTGCTATTAGTGTTTTTCTTCATAAAATCCCATAATTGAAAAAAACAAGGCAAGGAAATAATGTATCATGTGATATTGTCCTAACATAAGAGTAGAGGTACCATTTAGGATCAAAATATCTTCCATAATGGTATAGCCAATCTTAGGCCCGGGGCATTGCTCCTGGCCCAATGGGCTCTCTTAAATCTTTTTTCGAAGGGGTGATTTTGAGAAATATCCCTTCTATAATATTGTTTTTCAGGGATAAAGTTTGAAATATACATATTTAAACAATGTAAAGACATAATATACCTCAAATATTTTGGGTTACAATTAAATAAATATACGTTGTTTAAAGGTATGTTAATCTTTTTAGCTAAAAGAAATGAAATAAATTAGAGGAAGGGAAAAATATAATAGAATACAATAATAAT
Source organism: Artocarpus heterophyllus (assembly GCA_025403435.1). Classification (NCBI taxonomy): domain Eukaryota; kingdom Viridiplantae; phylum Streptophyta; class Magnoliopsida; order Rosales; family Moraceae; genus Artocarpus; species Artocarpus heterophyllus. The sequence continues at coordinate 1,370,684 of CM046345.1, read as the reverse complement.
AATAAAAAATCATATGACACCTATTTTACTTTTTGAAAAATTGTAATAGATGACATATTTTAAAATATTTATAGTAAATAACCAAATTATATGTAAATAAATTAATATATTATTTACTATAAATATTTTCAAAACTTGCTATTTGCTTTAAAATGTTTTAAAAACTTGTTATTTCTTTCATTTTCTCTATTTTTTTTTTGTGAGAGCATCTCAAGGTAGCTCTTTTAAACTTTTACTTCAAAATAATAATTTTTTTTCTTATAGTTTCTCCCTTTAAATTTTTTTAATGGCAATTTTGGTATAAACTTTTATAAAAGTATCCATTATCCCCAGATAATTTTTAAATATTTTGAATATCCCTCAAATATACTCATATATTTAAACTAATAAAATCTCAAATAAACCCTTCAAAAAGAAAAATCTCAAGCAAAGCTAAAACCAATAAAACTACTATGTAAATCTATTATTTGAGTGGCAATTAAAAAAATTATTATTATTATTTAAGTTATTTAAATCTATTATTTGAGTGGCAATTAAAAAAATAATAATTATTAGTAACCTTAATATAAATTTGGTCTTCTAACTTTTCTTTTACATTGTATGCTCCTTTAATCATTGCACAAATTCCTCAATTAGTCCCTCCGTAAAAGTTCCATTTAAAAATGGATGAAACGAGTAACGTGATGGTGAATTTAAATTCTTTTTGATAGTGCTAGATATATATATATATATATATATATATATATATATATATAAATATTTCAGAAGACATGAATTAAGTCAAGAAATTTAAAATTTAACGTCACCTGATTGGCACGTGTCTTGTTGCTGTTCTTTTTGGGACGGAACCGGGATAGTATACTATGTAAAAATAAATGTTAGAGGCCAACTTTAAGTTGAGGCTATAATTTGGGAACTATGTGTAAAAATATATGTATACTCACCTTAAAAATTGAAGTGAACTTGATTACAAGCTTGATTCATTTAACATTTCATTCATTTAAATCTTATTATTCATTTAAAATAACCCTTACTATTCATTTTGAGCTGGATTCATTTGAAAGAAGAAAACAAAACATACAACTACACATGAAAAAAAAAAGAAAAAAAAAAGAAAAGGAAAAGAAAAAGAGAGGGACCAAGATTTTATTGTTATTATTTGAAGATATTATAAAATTGTAAATTAATTCATGCCTTTTGAAAAAAAAAAAATTCTAGCTCTGTTACTAACAATATATTCTCAACTGCGGACATTAATCTATGGCAAAATCACCTTGAAATTTGAGTTAAAGATTAGGATTGCCACATTTTTTCGACAATTCCAAGAGATATATATATACATATATGCTAGCCCCAGATGATCTCATTGGTGCCCTTCTATGGACTTTCCTAGTGCTTGTCACCTTCACAAAGTCACATTCCTGTCAAAATTCTATTTTAGATGCACCATTAACTTTATCTTAGGAGATTAAAGACAATCCCTACACGGTAAGAAACACATACCAAACTTTCATGAAAACCAATCCCTATTTCTTGGAGGGTTCCTCATGGTTTTCTCTTAACTAGGCCATCCAACAAAACAAAATATTCTTCTACTTAGTTTTGGTTCTGAAATCTAGGGGATTAATTGAAATATATTACTCTTAGTCCTATGCATGTGTGTGTATATAATATGGCAGATGTAGAACATGCTCTTACTCATATTATAGAATTTTTATTTTTATCTCTAATTCTTGTTTAAAAATCCAATTCTGCCCCATTTTATTTTATATATGAAAATTATAACTATGTCCTAAGTCAATAATTTAACTATGAAAAATTATAAATATATTACTCTTAGTCCTACGTTCGTCTTACTCAGATTATAGAATTGTGATTTTTATCTCTTATTTTTTTAAAAAAACTAATTCTACCCCATTTTAAATAAGAAAAATTACAACCATGTTCTAAGTCAATAATTTTACGTATATAATATGTTCTTATCCAATGAAAAAAGATCTCATATTGTGTCACGAAAATATTTTTAGGCTGTGTCACTATATAGATAATGTAGACAATCAATAAGTACACAAGTTCTAGTTTAGTAATTAGTATCATCTGCTCCAGTAACAATACTGCCAGGACAAAAGTCTAAATTATTCTTAATTAATTAATCAATTAATTATTTTGGAAGAAGCAAAGCACTAAAATAATACAATTTGTGCCTTGGTAAACACCACCCATAAACGTTGTTTGGACCAACACCACCATTTAAGACAATAAAGGTACCTTTCACTATACCATGACCCCATCCTTTTTGTTTGTCTAATTCACAGCCTTATCTAGCAAAACCCCAAAAACATTGAACGGTTCTAATTAGACTTTTTGTCCCTTTAGATATGCCATCCAAATTTTTGAAAGCACCCATTTCAAGTGCATGTGGTTTTAACCTATTAGGAGTTGACAGGACTTTGAGTGGGACAAAAGATAAGAAACAGGTAGAAACCTAATTAAACAATAGTGTTATAGGAATTCAAACTATGAGAAATCAAGTTTAATAAAAAAAATTGGGATTTTTGTTTGGCTCCAGTTTTGTAGCCCAAAGCTTTGGTAGTTCCAAGGTCTTGGGGACAAATATTCCCTTGAGAATCTTCCTTGTTAATTAGAGCCTATAGGAGCATTTAGCTTAGAGATTAATGAGCATAGGACATTGGATATGGACGTTTTACTATGTGGAAATTGGCCTTGTGTTTTGCTCCTACTAAGAACAAGAGCAACATGCTGACTGTTAGTAAATCATATGATATAGTTTGCCATAGTCGAATTTTAAAAAAAAAAAAGTATCCCTAGACACCGTCATTGCTTTTTCTCTGGAAAAAAAAACACGACCTGTAGACCTTCTACCTTCACGTGACATTGCTTCGTCAGGCTTTCACCCATTGTGTATTGGATGCATTAAATTAATTTACAACCACTTTGGGTCCTAGAAGAAAGCCAAACTCTTCTTTTTAAAGTGGAAAAAATTGCATAAAAAGTAACTCTTTACAGCTCCCAATTTTGCAATCATTGATTTGAGGTATTTTCAAAATTTGGAATCAAGTAAACAAAAAAAAAAAAGAAAAAGAAGAAGAAGACAATTGGAGAATATGAAATTGGAATAAAAAAGTTTTGAATAACTTTTATTTCCTATATGTTGAGCATGTCTAAATACAAAAAATAAACCATTATTATTTATATACACAGACAAAATGTGAGAAATTAATTAAAACTATATATTTAAAAATTAATTTATTATAATATATAAAAATTTTATATTATAGCAGTTAAAATTACGAACGATTAACCGAACCAAACAAAGATGTGAACTGTTAGCTTACCTTGGCAGGACCCAAATCAGAAAATGTGAAGGAAAACACTGACAGATGCCTTGAATTGTCTAGTTATGTTTGGCAGAAACCGATGGGTGCATTAGTTGACTTCTTTTTTGGAATGGGATAAGGGTTGTAAGGTGGAGGTTAGCATATGCAGTGCATTTCCATTACAGAAATCCAGAACTACCCCTTCGTATGAACCTTTTTTTAATTCAAATGGTACGTTGTCAAAAAAAATTTATTTTACACTGTTTTGAGTCCCAAGACTTTTATCCGATCATGCTCTAATTTCGTGTATATTTATTTTTATTTTTATTTTGATGTAATTTTAATCATTAAAAATATATATTATCAATATTCTACTGTAAAAAGCTGTTTTCCCTTTAATATATATATATATATATATATATATGTATATTTTCTTTTGGTTGTCTTCTTTTGATGAATATAGTTCGTATGGCAGAAATAGTTCTTACTTGGTGTCCAATGTAGTCCTTGACTCCTAACTGAAACTGTTGAAATGTATTTCATATGACCAAAATTGATAGAGCCAAGGCAGCACTCAATGCTGATTTTTCCCATCAGCGTGCACTTTTCTGACACCAGTTTAATTTACTTCCCAGAGGGTTGAAGAGAAAAAAAAAAAGTACAAAAGAGTTTTAATTTATATGCTGAGGAAGTACTGGATTTCATTGCAGGAATTGTAATGGGCTTATGACAAGTATTTTCTAGTTTTTGGGTCCGTTTCAATTATAGAATTTTAACTGTTATAAGCATGTTTCTTAACATAGTTAAAATTATAAATTAAAATTAAAATATTATAATATATAAAAATTTTATATTATAATATATAAAAATTTTATATAAAAATAAATTATAATATAAAACTTTTATATATTATAATAATTTTTTTTTAATTTTTAGTTCTAATTTTGTTGTCAAATACACTAATATTAAGAACTAATCAACCATTGGTCCCAAAAAATATGTTCCTTGTAAAATAAACATAACAAGTGATCATTTCAACAACTTTGTTAGCATATAGAATTTGATGCCATGATGTGACATACCACTAATATGGTGTTTAGAAACTCAACTCGAATTAATGGTTTTAGATGAAAATATTAAAATAATTTAAATTTTGTAAGAAAAAATATAATAATAAAATTAATTTGAACCACAAACTGCAATTTAAACAATGATTTTCAAACCATCCTCTTGTGTCGCGTAAAATATCGCATATTTTGATATAAATTTGATGCCTTGTTTTTGTATATTGTAGAATGAAACATGTTTTTAAGACATGGGGAATGGAGAAAAAAAAAACTTGCAGTTTTGGAGAATTCTAACGTTAGAGTATTAGTTTATTATCTTGGTAGCGCACAAGCATATGAATATTGATCTCATCATACTTTTTTAGATTTGCATGTCGTTTGTTTTCTAGTATGATGCATTTTTATTGTTGAGAACTAATTATAATTTGTTTTGAAAAACATGTCTTTGCAATGAAAAGGACAACTAAAACATCGATCTATAAAAATATGTAATTGCAAAAGTGTCCATTTGAACAACTTTCACTAGCGAACACAACTTGTTGGCGGCTGCCATGATGTGGTAGACCACTAAAACATTGTCCAGTGTGGCTTAAAATATGGCATGATTTGGGAAAAGTTTTAAACTTTTCGTTTTGTATCTTGTACAAGGAAACCTGCTTTAAGAAGGCGATGGAGACCAAAAGAGAGATTATTACTTGAAGAATTTTATGGAAAAAGAAAATATACATATATATATATATATATATATATATTTAGTCAGTCCTTGCATAATGTTTAATTTTTTACTATAATGCTAATTTAATTTGAGATATATATGCGCGCACACACACAATAACAATACCGCCACATTGATACTGTTCTATATATACTCTATCCTTTTAGTGGCAAAAAAAAAATCACTTTAGCATAATATGACGAAAAAAATACATGTTATGTTACATTTTTAAAAAATACGTTTATTTATATCACATTTAAAAACTATTATTCAACACTATCATTTATAATATTTGTCTAAATTATGTGGCACTTTATCATATATAACATTTATAAAAAAATAAGATTTAAGAGATAATATTTATAAAATTTCTCCTACATTAATGCTAAAAAAAATATGCATATTACAAAGTTACCCGTGGAACCCACTATTTATTGAAATCTTATTTTTGTACAGTATAACGCCATATTGACTAGTAATCAGTATCACCTTGATTTGATATATGTTTTCTCTTCCTTTTTTTCTTTTCAAAAAAAATCATAAGTACATTATTGATAAAGATATTTTTCTTGAATTACTTTTTTTTTCTAAACAAAAAAATAAAAAATTACGTTAATGAGGTTTTTAAAGTTCCTAGTATTCCAAGCAAAAAAATAAAATTCTTCTTCTCCACCAATGAGCGTGGAAGACCCAAGAGAAAAGTGAAGTGTCCTATCTAGTTTTGGCATTTTGTAGGAGCCTCCTTTGTCTGGTTGTCCCCTTATGTAGGAGGAAAGTGTTAGAAAAATGGCAGCAATTGGATGAATGAGAAATTGATGCTCATTGGTGGAGATTAATGGAGGTCATAAACCTCATATTGTAACACCAAAAGGCATGGATTAATAGGTGATTATGAGCTTCATAATCATGAAAAATGAAGGGTTATAACCAATGGTTTAATGGGAGATTATGAGCACCATTATCATAATTATGAGCTTCATAATCATGAAAATGGAGGGTTACAACCAATGGTTTAATGGGAGATTATGGGCACCATTATCATGGAAAATGGAAGGTTGCAACCAATGTCATTATTCACATAAATTCTGATTAATGCCTCATTATAATGTGGATTGTAACTTATATTCTCTTAAGCCTATATAATGAACTATCCTCCACATGTTTGAGACACACAATTGCATAGAATTTGCACTCACCAAGTCATAGAGTTTTTCCTTAGTTTTTCAAGTTCTACCAAGTTTTGTTGTAGTCGTTTTTGGTGATAGAAGAAAAACACTGTTTCAAATTCGCCGGAAACGGTATCCCATTGTGCTTAAGATTCCGTTGCTAGTCGTTGTATCCTGGGAGACAGACGTCCGTCGTATCCTCGTGCACAACCGGAGGGGACGAATCTGTTTTAAGGAAAGCGTGACCTACACGTGCCTCAACCATTTCTGTTCAATTTCCATATTGCATTGCTTCCATTGAAGGTTTTGTTGTATTTGTTTTCTTTAATTTCAATTTCTAATTTTTTTTTTCAATTGTAACCTGTTCATTTTATCCATGCAATATATTGTTTGCAATTCTTGGTAATAGTACATACAATATTAATAACAATCTTAAAACATATTCGCTTTTGAAGATGGACAGGTTACTAGAACGGAGAAATAAATCTTATTATTTCCTTCTGGAATTTCATTTTACTATAGATTTTTGTTTGCTTGTATATTTGATTATGACCATTTGTTAAGTTTCAACTTCTATAAATTTGGTTGGCTTCTGATATTGGTTTTTGTTATTGTTATAAACGTTTGATTGTTTTGAATATTTGAATTGATCATTCAGGTTGCTTTTTATTGATCTGTTCGTGAACTTTTGTTCTTGTTTTATGCGTGTGTATATGTGTATATATATATATATTAATTAGTTAACGTTTTGTGCATAATCTGTAAAAGTTTTGTTTCGTTCCTGTATGTTTACATTTTAAATATAAAAAGGAACTGTTCGTGTAATAGTTATAACAAAAGAATTGCTATACATATATTTTACGTTTCCATGGTGATTATAGACATTGAAGTTGATTGAAGTTCATTGAAGAAATGGGTGATAACATGAATGTTGTTCCAACTGAGAATGCTCCAACTGGGAGCACTTCTGAGACACCGATGCCATCTCCTAGGGTCCATGCTTCAACCTTGACACAACCTTTGTCGGTTACGGTTCCTGTGAACCACAATGAAAAACCTGAAAAATTTAATGGACTGAACTTTAAAACTTGGCAACAAAAAATGTTGTTCTATTTGACAACACTGAATCTTGCGAGATTCTTGAAAGAGGATCCTCCTACTGTTAGAGAGGATGAAACAGATACTCAGACCTTGCTTGCTGTTGAAGCATGGAAGCATTTTGACTTCTTGTGCAAGAATTATATTCTGAATGGCTTGACTGATGCACTTTATAATGTGTACAGTCCGAAAAAAACGGCTAAAGAAGTATGGGAGTCTTTGGACCATAAATACAAAATAGAAGATGCTGGTGCTAAGAAGTTCATAGTTGGACGGTTCATGAACTACAGAATGGTGGATTCTAAGACTATAATTAGTCAAGTACAAGAACTGCAATTACTCATTCATGAAATTCATGCTGAAGGAATGGTAATTAGTGAGTCTTTCCAGGTAGCTGCAATCATAGAGATGCTACCCCCTGCATGGAATGACTTCAAGAACTATCTGAAGCACAAGCGTAAAGAGATGAGCATTGAAGATCTTATTGTTCGACTTCGCATTGAGGAAGACAATAGAAGATCTGAGAAAAAGCTTTTTAACAAGTCTGTTGCCAAAGCAAATGTGGTGGAGCATGATAAAAGCTCCAAGAACAAGAAAACCAAGTTGGGGTCCAAGCTGGGGCCGAAGGGTGGAATTTCAAAGAAGCAAAAATTCCAAGGAAAATGTTTCAACTGTGACAAGGTGGGTCACAAGTCGGCAGATTGTAGGATGCCAAAGAGAAACAAGAAGAAAGAGGCTAATGTGGTGGACACCATCACACAAGAAGTGTCAGATATCAGTCTCTCTGCCGTGGTCTCTGAAGTCAACATGGTGGACTCTAACCCAAAGGAGTGGTGGCTAGACACTGGGGCCACACGCCATGTTTGCTGTGATAAAGCTGCTTTTGTTGAACTCGTACTGTCAGATTCTGGAGAGAAGCTGTATATGGGCAACTCTGCCACATCTGAGATTAAGGGCCAAGGGATGGTGGTTCTGAAAATGACATCAGGCAAGGAAGTTAAGCTTCAAAATGTGTTGTATGTGCCTGATATCCGAAAGAATCTCATTTCTAGAACTCTACTGAGTTCACATGGCTTCAAGATGGTTTTTGAAGCTGATAAAATAGTTTTGTCTAAAAATGGTATGTATGTGGGAAAGGGATATGTGAAAAATGGAATGTGGAAAATGAATGTAATGGCTATTAAGCCTAATTCCATTAATAAAAATAAAAAGTCTTCCGCTTATATGCTTGAGTCTTCTAATTTATGGCATGGTAGACTAGGTCATGTTAATTATAATACTTTACGTAGATTAATTAACTTGAATCTCATACCCACATTTAATATTGATCCCAAACACAAATGTGAAATATGTGTAGACGCAAAACTAACGAGATCTTCATACCAAATGATTGATAGAAATACTGAGCCACTTGATTTGATACATAGCGATGTTTGTGACTTAAAATTTATTCAAACTAGAGGTGGGAATAAATATTTTGTTACATTCATAGATGATAGCACAAAATATTGCTATGTATATTTGCTTAAAAGTAAAGATGAAGTTATAGAGAAGTTTGCTCTCTATAAGCAAGAAGTTGAAAACCAACTTAATAAGAAAATTAAGATGGTAAGAAGTGACCGTGGTGGTGAATATGTAGAACCATTTAGTGAATTTTGTGCACAACATGGTATTATCCACGAGGTTACGCCACCCTATTCACCTCAGTCAAATGGTGTGGCTGAACGCAAAAATCGTACCTTAAAGGATATGATGAATGCGATGCTGATAAGTTCTGGATTGCCACAAAACATGTGGGGGGAAGCCATTTTATCGGCTAATTACCTTTTAAATAAGGTACCCCGGAAGAAAGAAGACAAGACCCCTTATGAATTGTGGAAAGCTAGAAAGCCTTCTTACAAATACTTGAGAGTGTGGGGGTGTCTTCCAAAGGTAATGATACCTACACCAAAGAAGATGAGAATAGGTCCAAAAACAGTTGATTGCATCTTCATTGGTTATGCCCACAACAGTAGTGCTTATCGGTTTCTTGTGTATGAATCTAAAAACCCTGAGATTCACAAGAACACGATAATGGAATCTAGGAATGCATCATTTTTTGAACATGTATTTCCTTGCAAATCCAAAGAGGATGGTCCAAGTTCATCTAAACGAATGTTTAAGACTATTGAAGAGAATAGTCAAGATCATCAAGAAGTTGAAACCGAATATGAAGAGGAAGAGCCTAGACGAAGCAAAAGGGCACGAACAGAAAAATCATTTGGACCTGACTTTCTGACCTACATGCTAGAGGCTGAACCTCAAACTTTCAAAGAAGTTGTAAGCTCATCGGAGGGTCCTTTATGGAAAGAAGCCATAAAGAGTGAAATTGATTCCATCATGCAGAATCATACTTGGGAATTAGTGGACCTTCCTCCAGGAAGTAAACCGCTAGGTTCTAAATGGATTTTCAAACGTAAAATGAAAGCTGATGGAACAATTGACAAGTATAAGGCTAGACTTGTTATAAAAGGTTATAGACAAAAAGAAGGCCTTGATTACTTTGATACTTATTCTCCTGTAACGAGAATAACCTCCATAAGAATGATCATAGCGATTGCCGCTTTGCGGAATCTTGAAGTACATCAGATGGATGTAAAGACTGCTTTTCTTAATGGAGACCTTGAAGAGGATATTCATATGGAACAACCAGAAGGTTGTATTGCTCCAGGACAAGAAAAGAAAGTCTGCAAATTAGGAAAGTCTTTGTATGGGCTTAAACAAGCACCAAAGCAATGGCATGAGAAATTTGACAATGTTATGATGTCAAATGGGTTCAAAATTAATGAGTGTGACAAGTGTGTTTATGTCAAAGGAACAGACGATGGATATGTTATTCTTTGTCTGTATGTAGATGACATGCTAATCGTGGGTAGCAATAATCGGATGATCAAATCAACTAAAGATATGTTGAACTCTAGGTTTGACATGAAAGACATGGGACTTGCCGATGTGATTTTAGGAATCAAAATCAAAAAGTCGCCTGATGGACTCATCTTGAGCCAGTCACACTATGTGGACAAGATACTTGAAAAATTTAATAAAAATGACACTGGTGTGACCAGAACACCAATTGATACTAGTCAACATCTGTCCAAAAATAGAGGAGAAAGTATATCCCAGGTGGAATATGCTAGAGTGATAGGCAGTTTAATGTACTTCATGAATTGTACAAGACCAGATATTGCCTATGCTGTAAGTAGTCTAAGTAGATTCACGAGTAATCCAGGAGATGATCACTGGAAAGCGATTGTTAGAGTACTCAGATACTTACGGTATACTCGTAGTTATGGGCTACATTATACAAGAGATCCTGCAGTTCTTGAAGGGTATTCTGACGCAAGTTGGATATTTGATATACAGGATTCTAAAGCTACAAGTGGATACGTATTCACTTTGGGAGGCGCAGCAGTTTCATGGAAGTCTTCAAAGCAGACGGTAATAACCAGATCTACTATGGAATCTGAATTTGTAGCTTTGGATAAAAGCGGTGAAGAAGCTGAATGGCTAAGGAATTTCTTGGAGGATATCCCTGAATGGCCTAAACTTATGCCTGCAATATGCATACATTGTGATAATCAGTCTGCTATTGGCAGGGCACAGAATGTGATGTACAATGGTAAGTCGAGGCATATACGTCGTCGACATAATACCGTTAGACAACTAATCTCAACTGGAGTCATGACAATAGACTATGTAAGGTCTAAAGAAAATATTGCGGATCCGTTAACCAAAGGACTGAATAGAGATCAAGTTGAGAAAACATCAAGAGGAATGGGACTTAAGCCCATAAAAGAATAGGTCGAAACAGTGGAAACCCAACCTTGTTGACTGGAGATCCCAAGATCTAGGTTCAATGGGATAACTAAACTGAATAGACTGAATAAGATCACTGTGGGGGTTACCCCAACCCATTCCTATAATAAAAACAGTGATACCCGTAGGGAAAGGTTAAGCAGTTTGCTTTTAATGATTCTTATGCGTCAAATACGTTGAGAATTCAAGCGGAGTAATATGGGTTACTCTTAAGTAAGAAATCACCTATGTGAGAGAGAAGTGGGGCCGCTTCAAAGGAGAATTGCTAGGGCTCAATTCTTTAGAAACTCTTGCAGAACCAGGGAGATGTTTCATGGCCAAAATGAACATAACCATGAGAACTGAAACTGTGTCAGGAAAATATCTGTGTGAGGTATGTTATCGTTTACACAAATGACAGAACAGTTCAAGGACATCGCGTCTACTAGTCAGCCAGTAAAGTAAACATACTTTCACAAGGGAAGGTTCAAGGGTTAACGCCTACTTATCCTATGCAGATATTAACCGTAGAACTCTATCATTGTGTAGTGTCTTTGTTTTTCCTCTGTAGTTTGTCAATTTCATTCATGTGGGGGATTGTTAGAAAAATGGCAGCAATTGGATGAATGAGAAATTGATGCTCATTGGTGGAGATTAATGGAGGTCATAAACCTCATATTGTAACACCAAAAGGCATGGATTAATAGGTGATTATGAGCTTCATAATCATGAAAAATGAAGGGTTATAACCAATGGTTTAATGGGAGATTATGAGCACCATTATCATAATTATGAGCTTCATAATCATGAAAATGGAGGGTTACAACCAATGGTTTAATGGGAGATTATGGGCACCATTATCATGGAAAATGGAAGGTTGCAACCAATGTCATTATTCACATAAATTCTGATTAATGCCTCATTATAATGTGGATTGTAACTTATATTCTTTTAAGCCTATATAATGAACTATCCTCCACATGTTTGAGACACACAATTGCATAGAATTTGCACTCACCAAGTCATAGAGTTTTTCCTTAGTTTTTCAAGTTCTACCAAGTTTTGTTGTAGTCGTTTTTGGTGATAGAAGAAAAACACTGTTTCAAGTTCGTCGGAAACGGTATCCCATTGTGCTTAAGATTCCGTTGCTAGTCGTTGTATCTTGGGAGACAGACGTCCGTCGTATCCTCGTGCACAACCGGAGTGGACGAATCTGTTTTAAGGAAAGTGTGACCTACACGTGCCTCGACCATTTCTGTTCAATTTCCATATTGCATTGCTTCCATTGAAGGTTTTGTTGTATTTGTTTTCTTTAATTTCAATTTCTAATTTTTTTTTTCAATTGTAACCTGTTCATTTTATCCATGCAATATATTGTTTGCAATTCTTGGTAATAGTACATACAATATTGTGCTAACAGAAAGTACCAAAGTGTGTGTGGACCATAGCCTTTCAAGGCCTTTGTATAAAATAAAACAATCCAAAATGGGGTTTGTTTTGTTTTGGAGCTTCTTTTTTTTTTTCCTTTGCCAATCCCTCCACTAAATCATAATATCACCCCCCCACTATCCAACAAGCAAGGCTTTTGCTTTGTTTTGGTAGAACATGTTTGGATTGGTGATGTGTTTGAGCATAATACCAAAACTTTGGCCAGCTCTTATTCCCATCCAACTCACTACATGACAAAAATGACTCTGCCTGGTAGCTTAGAGAGAGGAAGAGAAAGGGAGAGAGAGAGAGAGAAACAAACAAACAATTCAGATAGATAGAGGAAAACTATATAGAGAGACATAGAGACCTATTATTATTAACAAGTGAGAGAGAGAAGGAAAGTGAGGGAAATTCCAATATTCTTCTGAAACCCCATTTGCGGACAAACAAATGAATGGCGACAAACAACAAGCTCCTTTGTATTGTCGCCAAAGCAACCATGAAAACCAAACCAAAAAAAAAAAAAAAAAGAGAAGTTGTTTTGGCTTTAAAAATCAGAGCTTTAACATTGGCTCTCTTTATTTTTCTTCCTATCCTTGTAACAGAGAGAAATAAAGTTAGAAACTCTCTTGTGAGCTTTTTAAAACCAAAACCCCACTTTAATGGTATAGAGTTTTGGCTTATAGGTGGAGAGAATCTCTGAATATTTTTCCAATTTGGAAAACCCAGTTGGGATTTTGAATTTGGTTGAGTGTTTTGGTCTATTCTCTCCAAAACTACTAAGCTTTCCACCGGTAATTCTCTTCTTTCCTTACTTTGATAAATACTAACTTATTTTTTATTACACTTATCCATATAAGATTTCTTGCAGTACTTTTTTTTAATCAGGATTGAGTATCACCTTTCTTACTAGAATCAGATGGATTTCTCAGTTTTCTATCAAGTTGCTAAGAAAATCTTGGTTTACTGTGCCTTTGCAAGGCTGTTTTGTTTTAGTTGTGATGAAATTTCTTTCCTTTTTATATGATCTGCTTCTTTGTAAAGAGAAAGTCAAGTTCTTTTATAAGAAGTACGGTTCTTTTGCACTAATTTCTCTCGTGCATTGCAAGATTGATAAAAACCTGTGTCAGTTTCTTTATGTCCTGCTTTATGAGTCAGTAGATAGTCAAATAACATATGAAAAAAAAGATATGGTCATTATAGGAAAAAAAAGAAAAAAGAAAAACAAATAGGGCCAGTGAAGAAGAGTAATTAATGATCTAAAGAATAAGTTAATATTATTTTTATTTTGTCTATTTTTTTTCTACACCATTCCTATGATATGTCATGGTAGTTATTCAGTTATTGAAAGGAAACATTGTGTGTCATTATTTTTCTTTTTTCTGGCTGTTTTTTTGAACTACTGGTAGAAACTATTTTTTTAATTGTTCCATTAAAATTTTTTAAAGGTTTCATCTGTAAGTAATCATGTTAAAAAATTTGTAACACGTGATGCAGAATTACTCTTAATCATAGGCAGCTGAGACCGTTAAAATATTAATATGACTCTTAAAACAGCAGTTCCTACCCGTTGAGCAAAAGTACCATTACAATCATAAAAATTCCCCCTTTTAAAATTTTCTTTTCCCCTATCTGGTCTTTTTTTTTTTTTTTTGGCCAATTTACAGGCACCTCTTGTTGGAAATTCCCCTACTCGCTTCACTTGCTGGTTTTGTAGAAAATGATTAAAGACGAGGGCTCATCATCTGCTACTTCCTCACCCCTACAACTCTTTCCTGTATTACCATCTCCTGGGGGAGGCTCACCATATACATGGCTTAAAGAGCCCAAAACCGAAGAGAGGGGACTAGACCTTATCAAATTTATCGTCGCCTGCGCTTACCAAGTCGCCACAGGCAGCCTCGAAAATGCGAATACCGGGTTGGAACACATTTCCCACCTCACTTCTCCTGATGGTGATTCAATACAGAGAATGGTTGCTTACTTTGCTGAAGCCCTTGCAGACAGATTAATCAGAAGCTGGCGTGGTCTGCATAAAGCTCTTAATTCGACGAAAGCAGTTTCTGTCACCGAAGAGATTCTGGTTCAAAGATTCTTCTTTGAGCTCTGTCCTTTTCTAAAACTTTCATATGTGATCACAAACCAGGCCATCTTTGAAGCCATGGAAGGCGAGAAAATGATACATATTATTGATCTCAATTCAAGCCACCCTGTTCAGATGATTGATCTTCTTCAGACGCTAAGTGCACGCCCCGAAGGACCACCCGATTTGAGGATCACGGGCATTCACGAGCAGAAAGAGGTGCTGGAGCAAATGGCACTTCGCTTGACTGAAGAAGCTGAGAAACTTCATATCCCTTTTCAGTTCAATCCCATAGTTGGCAAGCCGGAGAATCTAGACATCAAAAGCTTGCGAGGCAAGACCGGGGAAGCTTTTGCAGTCAGTTCTGTGCTTCAATTGCATTCTCTATTAGCAACTGATGATGAAATGCCAGGAAGGAACTCGCCGTCAATGTCAGCTTACCTGCATAAACTTGCTCTCATGAATCAAAGACCACTAAAAGATTGGCTTGAGAAAGATTCATTCAGTTTGTTGAGAATGAGTCCGGATTCTGCTTTGTCTCCTTTATCTTTAAGCTCTCCGCCAAAGATGGGAAATTTTCTGTCAGCTCTTTGTGGCTTGTCGCCGAAAGTCATGGTGCTAACCGAGCAAGAAGCAAACCACAATGGATATAATTTGATGGAGAGGACGTCCGAAGCTCTTTTCTATTATGGCGCGCTGTTCGATTGCTTGGAATCCACGGTGCCTAGAACATCGATAGAACGACAGCAGGTTGAGAAGATGCTCCTTGGGGAAGAGATTAAGAACATCATAGCGTGTGAGGGATTCGAGAGAACGGAGAGGCATGAGAAGCTCGAGAAATGGAGGTTAAGGCTCGAATTGGCAGGGTTCTTCAATGTGCCTTTGAGCTATCAAGGAATGATGCAGGCAACTAGGCTTCTTAGGCAGAGCCATGTCTACAATGGCTATAAGATCAAAGAAGAAAACGGATGCTTGATTATGTGCTGGCAAGACACACCCCTCTTTTCGGTTTCTGCTTGGAGATTTGGGAGGTGAGGCAATAGACTACTGATAAAAAAAAAAAAAAAAAAAAAGGAATCTGGTTTGAGTGATTTTTTATTTTTCTTTTCTGTTACTTTTTTTTTTTTTTCCCTCTCCTTTTGTATAAAAAGTTCTTAAAAGTGGCTCCTTCCTCTAATGCATAGTGTTCTCCTTCCTCTAATGCATAGTGTTCCTTAGAAAGGTTAGAATATATTTCTTTTATCTTTTGTAATTTTTTTTTCTTCTTCTGATAAATAACTTAATCTTTGTTCTGTTTGGTCAACCTAATTTATGTTAATGAATGGATGTTATTGAAACTCTTAGCGTGTACTTGAGATTGATTAAGAGAATCAAATGTCTTCTTAAAGAAAACATTTGAAGTATTTGAAATGAACTTGGATGTGAACTAGTTGAAAATTTAATTTTACCTAACTTAACTAATTAAATTAGTTCAATCCCACTAATCCTTCTAGAAAATTATAATGTCATGTGTTTGCAAATCTTGTGGGAACAATCACAACATTCTTGCTCCTTCTTTAGTGATAAGATTTAATGCTAAATGAGGTTTCTTTCTTTCTTGATATAATCCAAATTATGCCTTAGAAGGAATGCAAGTTAAGAAAATATAATTTAGCTTAATAGATTATAAGGTTGACAAGGCTTACAACAAACAATGAGGAAGAACAAAATAAAAAGCAAAAACAAAGAGAAGCATGGATAACATGAGATGTTGAAGAAGGTCAATAGTGTAACACATAAACATTGTATTCAACAACGGCATCTCCAGTCTTGGATTCAAACCAAACCGTATGAGCCAAGGCGTAGCCACGGGCGAATCTAAACAAACCGCTGCCTCCAATTACCGGCATTTCCCTCACATCATTAAGGACCGGATTTCTTCCAAGAATGCTAAGGGTACTTCCATTGTACTTGCCTTCGGTGAAGACAAAATTCATGGCCATAAGTAGTGCTAAATCACCCTGTGAGGCCACAGAGTAAAAACCCTGCGCTCTACCGACAATTTTCGATGTGTTTTCTTGCCCTATCGTCAATGCATCATCGATCATAAAAGTTTCTCCAAACAAGCCAGAAGCAGACTTGGCTTTTGGTGGACTAGAAACGATTTTGACAGCAGATGGGCTTTTTCCACCGAGGATGTCATGGAAGTAGAAGTGGAGGTGGCTCATCTTTTCGGTTCTCTTTATCGGTTTGGCTTCACTGATGAAGTAGCCGTCCTTGGGGAGAATTCCTTTGATGGAGAGGAACAAGCTTGAAAAGAGGGTAAAGAGGAACAGAACATAAGGGAGAAAAGAAGCCATTGTAGTCACACTCCCAAGTGAGTATGGCTATAGAAGACACTGTTAAGGTTGTGTTGATTTAGTGGTGTGGTGGTCCTTTTAAAAGGACTGAGAAGAGGGCATGGGGATAATAAATCTTGGCGTGATGATTACTACTTTAAAAAGCTGGAAATGTTAGAAAGTATTTCTAACGGTGATTGGCCTGGTTGATGTATCTTAAAGATACAGCAATGTATTTTTGTATTCTTTCTTTCCTACTTCACTTTTCTTTTTCTCATTTTTCTCCAAGCATTGTAGTTATTTTACTCCTTGGAAGCTAATGAAAAGGTGTAAGTTTCACATGTGTAGGTAGTCTTCAACTCTAAGACTTTCCAAGAAAATTCTTTTTTTTTATTCTTTTAGTGAAAAGGGAGTTTATTTTTAGAATGCCTTTGTCATGATAACAAAGGACTTTATCAGCCTCTTTTTTTTTTTTTTTTTTGAAGGTTATCAGCCATTTTAATATGCCTTAGACAAGCACAAATTTTTTTCTAGGCCAGAATGATTTTATTAATTTATTTATTGCTTCTTATGACCTTTTCAACATTTCCCACTTTCATCCTTTCAAAGGAAGAATGATTGTACTTCCACAGCTGGCAAACCATGTTTAAAAAAGTAAGAGGCAGTTTGGAAAACGTAAAGTTGTGATTCAAAATATTACTTTATTATGTTGTGATTCAAAATAATACTTTCTTATAGTTTTTTTATACAAAATTTAAAATTTAAACTAATTTTGATTTAAACTACTAATCTAATTAGGTTCCCAAAAGGCTTATAAAACTTAGATCATCATTTTGGGGGAGCCAAATAGATGTATTTCTCACATCTTCTGTCTGAAAAAATTATTTTAAATGTATTGGTCCTTGGCAATAACAGCTGCAACAAAATTGTGTATTGTTACTATAGATTAATCAAACTAGAGACCCAGTGGCTGATACCTTGTAGTGTCTTTTTGGTACCAAAATTTCCTAATTTCCTTTGCTTTTAATTTCAAGTAATGAGAGCTGTACATGGAAGCTGATTCACACCAATGTGTGCAGATCATGTTGCAATATGGAGCCAAATCAACCTAGCAAAGAAGAAAGAAGAGAAAAAAGAGGAGGCAATAGTCCAATGCTGCGGCGCCCAAAAGGAGGGCCGCGATGCCCGAACCAAGGCTGCGGCGCCCGTCCGAGAACAAACCAGCTCCGTTGAATCCAAAATGAGGGCCGCGGCGCTCGGAGTCTGGTTTGTTGCAAAATTTTGAGTTAGAGTCGAACTCAAACGCCCCAAAAAGGAAAAACTATTAGGGTTTCTCATTAGTTGCTATTTTTCTCTTCCTTTAGGTTTAAATAGACATAATGTGGCTAGGGTTGAGTGTGTGTGACATTGTGAGTGGTATTATTTTGTGTGAGACATAATTCTTGAGAGCTTCATCCTTGAGAGAGAAAAATTCCCACAGAGTGCTATATAGAAGAGAGTTTTGGTAAGCACAATTTGAGAGTGTGTGAGAAACTTCTCTTGTAATCTATAATCTCCTTTATCATAGTAGAATCTGCAAGCGGCAGAAACAGGACGTAGTCTCAATTTTGGACGAACCTTTATGAAATTTGGTGTCTCTCTTTTCTTCTATTTATTTTCTGCAATTATTCATTCTTGCGATCCTTAGAATTAAGAGTCGCCTAATTCTCCAACAGACCATGCCCCTAAAAGCATTGTAACTGCTGGGATGCCCATCTTTTCTTAGCCGTGACAAAGTGGTTACGTCGAGCAAATGAACCGGCTTTTCGATCTGGCTCAAGACATCTTTCACCACGTACGCCGCCTGAGGTAAACTGCCAGGATACCTCGAACCACTAATGGGTTGTGTCCCTTTTACGCAGTTTTGTCACCTCCGGTTCATTCCACTCCGTGCCGTTGATTTAAGAAAGATTTTAAATCATGTCATGGGCAGAAAATAGAGGTGAATAAGAGAGGGAAAAAATATAGAAAGTGAATTACTTGTAATGGGAGGGAGAAATTCCTTGGAAAATGATTTTAGTCTTTCTTGGACCCACAGTTGAGTTAACCCAATTCACCCATGTCGTTAAACCTTTTCGAAAAGCCGCCATTCGATCCATGTCTTTGAGTATGATCTCACCATCTTGAACATAATCCCATCTGCAATTCGTAGAATTCCATTACTACGCTTCATGTGACAAATTTTCATGTCGTAATGCTTCTTAAAAAACAACTTCTTACGGTTGCGTAGGTCCTCTTCTGTACCGCCAGAGCCAAGTGTTGAAGATCACAACGTCCATTTCCTTCCATAAATCGCCATTTTTCAACGAATCAAGTTTCAGAACGCGACCGATATCTTCCTCTTCGATGTCCACCAAATAGTGGGAACTGAATAGCAACACAGAAACTCCACAATCCTGTGAATCACAAACAAACCGGGTTTTTATAAAACGCTTTTTCTTCTTTTGTTTCCAATTGGAAGTGCGTCTCTCTACTATAGTAACATTGACTAATTTCCACTTCTTAATTTGCACATTATAACATAATTTAAAAAAGCAATTGTAGGCAAAGCCTATCAATAAATTCACATTTGATTTCATCAAAACGTGAAGAGTTCAAATCCCCACCCTAAATTCAAAAAAGATAACGTCAATAAAAAAACACCTCGAATATCATGGAAGAAACCGAGCCATTGTTCTAGTTTGTAATTGGAATGAGGCACAGAAGCGTTTGAAATTGCTTGAGACTGACAGAATCCCCTACGAACATGATCTTTTTGCCCTTTAATCTCTTCAAGAATCTATACCATCAAACCTGTAATATGATAAGAACTGTAACATGTACACACAACAAGGTAACTCAAAAAAAAAAAAAAAAAAAAAAAACACCCTGCACATGGGAGAGAGTTCATCATCATTAGGAAAAGGAAATAACACAAAGTCAAAATTTGTATTTCAAAAATTTTCCCTCCACAGAGTTTTCACTTTTAGTATTCACTCTTCATACATAATAGAGACAATACTGAACAAGATAGAAATATATATCCCATTTGGGATATAGGTTCTAACCAAATGTTAAAACTAAAAATAATATAGCAATTTAAATATTTTTACAAGAGAAAGCATTAATAAAGTTGGTTTAAACTAAAACTTTTATGTTTAAGGCTCGTATTTTGACAAGTCGGATTTCATAAGAAAAAAATCATTAAAAAAAAAAACATACACAACAAGAAGTAACTCAAAGAAAAGAAAATCTAATATATTAGATGAAACGCCCTTCTGTTCAACGCCAGAAAAGAAAAGAAAATTTGACTCAAGTATTGATATCCTAAGTAAACAATACAGAAATGTTTCCTTCGCAAGTCACAATCATTGGGTTGCCATCTGTACTTGAGATATAAGCGATGAGGACGACCATATTTTATGCAGTTAAACTCCTTGCGAATGAAAGGACAATTCACAGATTCATAAAGAGGATATGAATCATCAAAAACCCAACATCCTTTGTACACATTACACCTCTTCTTCTGCTTAGATCTCCATTTCATACAATTTTTCTTCAATATTTCTCTACTACCATCAAGATCATGATTATGACTAGAGCTTGATAAAGAAAGATGTGAAAAGAACAAGAGTATGGTAACAAAGAAGAGTCTTAAGTTCATCTTGACAAGTTCTTTGGCTGAAAGATTTTTTTTCTTGGAATATTGACGATAAATGAACTTTTAAAGGTTTTTTTTTTTTTTTTTTTTTTTTTTGGGAATTACCCTTTTAAGCTTGTTGGTTTCTTGTGTCCATATTAATTAAAAAAAAATTACCAATTTTTTTTGGCTAAAATAAAAGGTTTTGATGGAATAGTGACAACAAATGCCCTTTTAAAATTGTTTGGTTTGATTTAATTTTTAACAATTTTCACATGCAACATGTGGCTAACACCTCATTTGGAAAAGAATCATACAAAATTTTATTCCCCTTGCAGGTGAAAATTTTGCTAGTAATATATATGTATGTATATGGAATGTGGGAAGGAAATTTTGCTAGTAATATATATGGAAGTAGAATGTGCATGCATCAAAAAATAACTGCTTTTAAGGGAATGAGAATCATAGGGGATTGACTTTGGGGGTTGGTTAGTAATCCAAAATTATGATATTATAATTAGGGGTGTAATTGTACAGTTAATTAATAATTAAATGCCTGGATTTGACTTTTTGTCCTAGATCTGATGATCTATTTGCATTGTATCTTGATTTGATCTTGATGAATAACTGGCAATGTGCTAGGAGAAATTAGAAATGGGTTTTTGAGAGTTTTAAATCTTACAAGGTATTTGGTATTTTTAGTTGCTATAATGTAAAATTCTCATATGCTATAGTATCAAGAAAAAATAAGCTACAGTATAAAGCTCTTCTACGCTATAATATTTTTAACCAAAGTTGATTCAAAGTGTTTTGAACCAATGTTTTCAAACAATTAGAATGAAAGCGCCAAAATCCTATACTAAATTAGGGGGGAAAAGAAATAGAAAAGTCGGATTGATGAGGGTTGAAATTGAATATTAGAGATGACCCCTGCACTAACATATATTTATAATAATATATATTCTTTAATATCTCGTGTTGCATAAGGCCTGGAGTTGAAATTCACTTAAATTGTTATCATATCTATTTTTAATACCAAAAAAAAAAAGGTGAAGTCAGACTTGGATAAATTTGATTTTATTCCTGCAATAATAGATAATATATATATATATAGTTGAAATTGATTTTTTTTGACTCGAAATTGATAGAGATGAGCCCTGCACAAATATATATTAGGCATACCCTTGACTTCATATATATTTGAAACTTTTTTTTTTTAATTCATGACTTTTTTTAATGTCGTTTCTTTCTTTAATACTTAGGAAAAAGGACCAAAAAAAAAAAAAAGAGAAGAAGTCAGACTTGTTAAAATTGATCTTTTTCCTCCATTATTATTAAAAGTGAATCGTTTCCCATGAGGCCTAGATTTTTTTAAAATTTTTTTTTTTCAATAATAACGAGGCCTAGAGTTGAAATTGACATTTTTTTTATTACCTTGACATAATTGTTGTTTCTTGTTTCAAATGTTTGTGGAGGATCATTTTTTTCCTACTTGACATTAATGCGATAACCACCACTTTTTATCCCCTTTTTTAAATTGATTTTCATTTCACAAAATTTCTTTTCTCCATTAATTTCACTACCTAACAAAATACCATTGTCTTTTCTTCTTTTAAAAAGAAAAAAAATCTACTATATATGACTCAATCTTCATTTTACTTCTTATGAACACTTTAAGATTTCTTGTTGATTCTTCAAATTAAAATTACTAATTGAAACTAATCCTTGAATTCAGCTTTAATAAAAACGTGATGTTTTTGAAATAATCAGCTAGCAAATATTGATTCTGGCAACAGAATCAGTAAATTTATATCTTTTCAATCACAATAAACAAAAATATTTAATGGTTATAGACTCTATGCAGATGCAAATTACAATTCACAAAATCGAGTTATTTACCCAATACTATTAAATATTTGAAAAAAAAAATACAAATAAATCTTTATTAAGTATTTGTAAAATAATAATTTTCCTCCTAATAATCAGTTTCATATATTATTAAAAAATTTAACTATAATTTCCAATCACAATAAACACCTTTTTCTCTAATAAATAATCAAGTTAATTTCAATCTATTTATGTGCTCAAAAATTGGAATCTATATTTAACTAAACCCAATGCCAGATCTCAGAATTGCTAACAGATATATAACATTTAAAATCATGTATATGTCATATAAAACGGAAAAGCAATAATCCAAGCCATTTGAGGGCTAGCTTTCTTTTTTTTTTAAAAAAAAAAAAAAGATTTTGGCAGGCTAGTTTGCTTTCCAGTAGCTTTGATTTAATTTTAACGAAAAGAAAACAAAAATTGTCCTTTCAAAAAGAGGAAAAAAAAGTTAGAGTAAATATGCGCCCAACTCCACCAAAAAAACGAAAGATTCGAGCATTTTATTTTTAATTTTTTTAAAAAATAAAATAATAATAGGTAATTTTTCTTATGGAAACTCAAAAAAACCTTCTAAGGATTATTTGTTTTTTAGCCATTAAATTTGTAAAAAAGAATAATTTTGATTAAACTTCTGTTTGACAATTACTATTTTAATTGTTTTTTACGGTTTTAATTGTTTTTTTCTGTAATATTTTTTCCATAAAATAAAAAAAAAATAGTTTCAATTATAAAAAAGGTTCAAGCCCTCCCTAAAAAAAATTATAAATTAAAACGTGAAATCTTCGAGGAGAAGTCCCCATGGCGTTATCAACGTTTGGCCGGGCTCAACAAAACGCTTCGTTTTGCGTAGCGAGAAAGTAACAAGTACACTGCAGTATGTACCATGTACGAGGACTCTCTGCTTCAGAAACTTTTTTTTTCCTCTCTCTTGCAGTCTCTTCACTGAATTGCTCTTATCACCGTCCCACTTCACCTCACTTGATCTTAACTTTTCTTCTCTCTCTAGAATTTTACGTTGTATCTCTCAATATCCCATTCTTCAGCGTACTAATTTATCGCTTCTGTTTCTAAAGCTCATTGTAAAAAGCTTTGATCTTCTTCAAAGTTTTGGTCAATCTAAATAACTCTACATAGACAGCTCAGAACTAGAACAAACCCAGATTCGATCGATATCCTGTTCTCCATTTTTGATCCTTTTTCCCTTATAGTTCAAAGTTCGAAAAAAATATTTGCTTAACTTCCTTACAGGTTGAATTGTTGGAAATTAATTTTTCATATGGGTCTACGTATGTATTTAATGTGTTGTTTAATGCTATCTTAAGGTAAGGCTTAAATTAAAGTGATATAATTAATATAAAGTTGAAAGGCTTTTGGGTATTAATATAAAGTATGAGTCATTATTATTAATAATATATGTATAGATACCAATTTGTAATTTTCAGATTTTATGATGGGCAAAACTAAAAATACATTAAAATAACTAAAGTTATTTATTCTGGTTATGGTCCCCAATCCAAACGTATATTTATTCTCTTCCTGTTTTCTCTGATATCCTATATTCAAAGAAAGTCTTAAGGTATACGTATTGGATTGGAAGACGATAACCCACAACAATTCAAAATCATGCATCAATGTACGCTTCCGCAATTTAGAATTATTTCTCTCAATGATTTAACATGAACGATCTTAGTAGAATTCTGGTTTGTTTGGTTTCTAACAATTGGCATCAGAACGATTTCATGTTGAATTATTGAGAAATTTTTCTCAAAAGTTTCGTTTGAAAAAAAAAAAAAAGGTTCATTCTATTTTTTGTTCAATATGGATTCATTACGTCTGTGAGATTAATTATGGTTGCTGTGCAAAATTGTTGAACTTTTGTCTTTTCTTTCCTTCTTTCGTGAATCAAAGCTATAATTGTTCACTCTGTTTCTCTAATGAATCAAGTATATACGATTTCATTGAAATCGTTCTTCGGTGGGTTAAGTAACCCGGTGGATTACCAGCGACAATCTCACTGCCGCCGGCAAGGAAATCTAGCCGCGACCATTAGGCGGTGCCGGAAAGGACAAGCCGTGGTCTCTGGCCGCGACGGAGGAGTGGAAACGGAGGCCTAAAACCGCTATTCAACCGGTGTTCTTGGTTTATAAAAAACCAAAAAAAACAAAACAATAGCTGTTTTTTTGGGTTTCGTCGACGGTCCGCTGTTCCGCCGCCGGCGTCGGGGTCTTCAGAGCGCGGACGTCAGGCCGCGCCGGCGCGGCGAAGTCACCTTGAGCCAACCGCCTGGCGACAATATCCAGGGGTCATGACCTCTGGTTGTGAGGAAGCCCAGAACTGGCAACTGGTTGCACGGGCCAAAGAGGCCCATTACCAGTTGGACACCCAGGGCCTCAACCCCTAGGTGACCCGAGACTTAAAAAAAAAAAAAAAGGAGAGGGGGGCCTAGAAGTGGATCCGGGTTGGGTTCCTGACCCGGTCCACAACCCAACCCAGTCCCCTTTGACCCGGTCAAGGGTCAACTGTCAACTTTGACCGTTGATTTTGACCCAGTTGACTTTTTTTAATTTTTTTTTATTTTTGGGTCAATTTTAGATGCAACTTTAAAATTCAAATTGTGTTTTTTAGATGATTAATATTATCAAATTAATTAATTGAGCCAATAAGCTGCCAAAGTAGTCTCTTTTGTGGATGCTAATTAATTTGTGATATTAAGATGGTTGTGTGAATTTAATTCATGCGAATATTAATCGGTCCAAAGGAAGCTTAATATTTGGCCGAATTAAATGCATACATGTGGTGATAAATATGTAACAATTATATGGTTATTTTTTGGCATATAAATAATAAGTAGATCCAAAGATTAACTTATTATTTAATATGATTTATTGTTAATATTTGATCACTACACCAAAAATACCACTTACAAGTTAATATTTCTATCCAAAGACTAAATATTAATGTTGTTACAAGTTTCTTGTGATGGGATTAATCATTGTTTGAATTTTATTGGTTGTTTTATGTGAACTCTTATGTGAATATGTGATTTTGTTCTTTGTTCAGTTGTAGCATAATCTTCCTCGATATCTGCATGTGTTAATTCCATTCTTATGCTGAATGGGACTAACTTCAAGGACAGGAAAGAGAATGTGTTAATCGTTCTCGGTTGCCTTGATTTGGACTTAGCCATAAGGGTTGAACGTCCCACTATTACGAATTTTAGTTCCGCTGAGGATAAAAAGGAACTTGAAAGATGGGATTGTTCTAACAGAATGAGTCTGAAGATCATTAAGAGAGGCATTCTAGAAGTCTTCAGGGGCACTGTGCCTGATGAGGTCACAACAGCCAAGGGTTTCCTTGAGGCCATTGAGAAATGCTTTGCAAAGAATGATAAGGCTGAAACAAGCACGCTTTTGGCGAGCCTGATTTCAATGAGGTACAAAGCAAAAGAAAACATAAGGGAGTCAATTATGGAAATGTCTCATCTAGCTTCAAGATTAAAGACACTAGATCTGGAAATTTCTGAGGATCTTCTAGTGCATCTTGTCTTGATTTCTCTTCCTGCACAATTCAGCCAATTCAAGATCAGTTATAACTACCAGAAAGAGAAATGGACTCTTAATGAGTTAATTTCTTATTGTGTGCAAGAGGAAGAAAGACTGAAGCAAGAGAAGACTGAAAGTGCTCACTTGGCTAGCACCTCTAAGGACAAGAAGAAGAAAAGAAAGAAAAGTAATGAAGCAGATAAAGGTCCAGCACAAAAGAAACAAGATAAGGATAAAAATGATAGAAATAATGCTTGTTTCTTTTGTGGTAAACCTGGACACATGAAGAATGTCTGTACCAAGTATCATGCTTGGCGTGCAAAGAAAGGTATGCTTCTCAATTTGGCTTGTTCTGAGGTTAATTTTAACTTCAGTGCCAAGACACACTTAGTGGATTGATTCAGGTGCCACTACTCATATAAATGTGTCCATGCAGGATTGCCTGAGCTACCGAAAGCCAATTGATGCTGAAGGATTCATCTATTTGGGAGTTGGCAAATCGGTAGAAGTTGAAGCAATAGGGCATTTTAGGTTATTATTAAGTTCTGGTTATTATTTGGATTTGAAAGACACTTTTGTTGTACTGTCGTTTAGGCGGAATTTAATTTCTATTTCTGCTTTGGACAAATCTGGATACTATTGTTCATTTGGAAATAGTCAGTTTAGTCTTTCTTTAAATTCAAATGTTGTTGGTACCGGTTCTTTATCATTTCAAGATAACCTATATTTGTTTGATACAGTTGCTTCTTATAATGAAACATTGCATGTTAGTTCTCGTGGCATAAAACGTTAATTAACCGATGAGAATTCCGCTGTATTATGGCATAAACGATTAGGACATATTTCAAGAAAAAAGGGTGGAAAGACTTGTGTCAGATGAATTCTTAATTCCCTTAATTTTACAAATTTTGAAACCTGTGTTAATTGTATTAAAGGAAAACAGACAAACAAAAGGGGATTAGGTGCCAATAGAGCTACAGATGTCTTAGAATTGATACATACGGATATTTACGGACCATTTCTTGTGGCTTCATGGAATGGTCAACAATATTTTGTATCGTTCATAGACGATTACTCTCGGTATGCCTACCTATATCTCATACATGAGAAGCCACAGAGTTTGGACGTGTTCAAGTCATATAAGGCTGAGGTTGAGCTTCAACTCAGCAAAAGAATTAAGAGCGTTAGATCTGACCGTGGTGGTAAGTACTATGGCAGATATGACGGATCAAGTGAACAACGTCCAGGACCTTTTGCTAAATTCCTAGAGGAATACGGGATAGTCCCTCAATATACCATGCCAGGTTCACCTAGCATGAAAGGTGTAGGTGAGAGACGAAACCAGACACTTAAGGACATGGTGAGGAGTACGATTTGTCATTCCACCTTACCTGAATCCCACTGGGGTGAAGCACTAAAGACTGCAGCTTACATTCTCAACAGAGTACCAACAAAAGCAGCAGCTAAAACACCTTATGAGCTTTGGACTGGCAAAAGGCCTAGTTTGAAACATTTACATACTTGGGGTTGTCCAGCAGAAGCAAGGCCTTATAGGCCCAATGAAAAGAAATTAGACTCCAAGACAGTGAGCTGTTATTTCATTGGTTACTCTGAACGGTCAAGGGGTTACAAATTTTATGATCCCACTACTAAGGCTATTTTTGAGATGAAAATTGCAACATTCTTTGAGGATGTTGAGTTTGGGGGGAGAAATAAGGTTAGAGACTTTGTCTTTGAGGATGAATTTGATCATGCTCCTCTTGTACAAGAGGGATTGATTCCTATTCCTACAATTGCTTTTGATAATGTTCAGGCTTCTATCCTTGACATTGATCAAGTTGCATATCAAGAACAACGAGACATAGTTGTTCAACCCCTTCAGGTACAAACTCAACAACCTCAAGAACCAGAACCTCAGGAACTTGTGTCATTAAGGAGATCCACTAGAGAGAGGAGAAGTGCTATTTCAGATGATTACATAGTATTTCTCCAAGAACATGAGGAAAGTGTTGGATTGATGGATGATGATCCGATCAATGTCCGTCAAGCCATGCATAGTTCAAACTCTTAAAAGTGGATGGATGCCATGAAGGATAAGATAAAGTCTATGAAAGACAATGACGTTTGGGATCTCGTTTTATTGCCTGAAGGTGCGAAGCCCATTGGTTGTAAATGGATATTTAAAACCAAAAGGGGTTCGAAGGGTGATATAGAGCGATATAAGGCTCGTCTTGTTGCTAAAGGCTTTACTCAAAAGGAAGGCATTGATTATAAAGAGACTTTCTCTCCGGTTTCAATGAAAGACTCTTTTAGGACAATTATGGCACTTGTAGCGCATTTTGATCTTGAGCTACATCAGATGGATGTTAAGACGGCTTTTCTAAATGGTGACATTGATGAAACGATCTATATGGTGCAGCCAGAAAACTTTGAGTCGGGAGACCCAAAGAAGATGGTTTGCAAATTAAAGAAATCCATATATGGGCTTAAGCAAGCTTCTCGTCAATGGTGTTACAAATTTCATCAAGTGATAGTCTCATTCGGTTTCGAGATGAACACTGTAGATGACTGTATATACCATAAGTTCAGTGGGAGTAAGTGTATTCTCCTGGTATTGTATGTTGACGATATATTGTTTGTCACTAATGATATAGGTTTATTGCACGAAACCAAGAGATTTCTATCAAAGAAATTCGAAATGAAAGATCTTGGTGACGCCTCTTTTGTGTTAGGAATTAAAATACACCGAGATCGCTCTCGGGGTATACTTAGTTTATCACAAAAGAGCTATATTGAAAAGGTGCTTAAAAGATTCGCCATGCAGGATTGTAAACCAGGAGATACCCCTGTGGCTAAAGGAGACAAGTTCAGTTTAAGTCAGTATCCTAAGAATGACCTTGAGGTTAAGGAAATGGAAAAGATCCCATATGCATCAGTTGTTGAGAGTCTAATGTATACTCAAGTTTATACTCGTCAAGATATAACATACATTGTTGGATTGTTGGGCAGATATTTGAGTAACCATGGAATGGATCATTAGAAAGCAGCCAAACGGGTTATGCGATATTTACAGAGAACAAAAGATCACATGCTTACATATGGAAGGTCAGACCAACTCGAGATCATTGGTTATTCAGATTCAGATTTTGCTGGATGTCAAGATAGTCGTCGATCCACTTCGGGCTATATTTTTTTGCTTGCTGAAGGAGTTATTTCTTGGAGGAGTGCTAAGCAGTCACTCATAGCTTCTTCCACTATGGAGGCAGAATTTATAGCATGTTATGAGGCATCCAATCATAGAATATGGCTTCGAAACTTTGTCACTGGGTTGCGGATTGTGAAAAGTATAGAAAGACCACTTAAGTTGTTTTGTGACAATAAATCTGCAGTCTTATATTCTAACAACAACAGGAGCTCTTCAAAGTCAAAGCATATAGAGATTAAGTTTCTTGTTGTTAAAGAAAGAGTTCAAAGTGGTCAGGTGTCTATAGAACAT
This sequence comes from Artocarpus heterophyllus, assembly GCA_025403435.1. Taxonomy (NCBI): domain Eukaryota; kingdom Viridiplantae; phylum Streptophyta; class Magnoliopsida; order Rosales; family Moraceae; genus Artocarpus; species Artocarpus heterophyllus. The sequence goes on along the minus strand of CM046345.1, from coordinate 1,341,048 downwards.
ATTGATACAAACTCCATGATAACGGATCCGCTTACAAAAGGGCTTCTACCCAAGTTCTTTTATGAGCACACTGTTTATACGAGTGTTCAGTTATTTGATGATATGCAGTTTTAGTGGGAGTTATTTGAATGCTAATTTTTATAGTGTTGGGAATTTTTGTTTGAAAAAAAAGAGGAAGAGCATTCTTTGAAAAGATATTTTAACTCTGCCCATGTTTGTGACACTTGGATCTTTAAAACATGACACCTGTCCCAATAGGACCTTGTTAAGTAGTTGTTTTCACAAAAATAAAATACATCGTTGACGTAGTCAATTCTTTCTCCTGGTTCAACACAATTAAAAAGGGCTAGTTAAAGAGGAGAATTAAAAAAAGAAAGCTGCAAAAAATTACTCTTCCATGGAAGGAATACGAGATCGGCTTCAGCAGAAGGCTCAAAGGATCCGGGAAAAGGGTTAGTAGATTGTGAATTTTTTAATCTACCCAGTACTTATATAATAGTTATTATTTCTTTGCCATTAATTTTTGCATACTTTGAGTTGGTAATTTCATTTATGGATTGATCACGTTTGCAAACTTGCATATGATTTTTTCTATTTTGTTCCGCTGTTAAATATGAGCTTCTTTTACCTACTGTGCTGGTCTAATTGATATGGATGAGGTTGGCTAAGGGGAGATTTTAGGCTCGAGCTTTGTATAGAATATATATACCTATGTATGTATTTGAGCTTAAAAGCCTATGTATAATATATATATATATATATGTATGTATTTGAGCATAATTTTGAAGTCAAGCAAGCAGATGAAAGAAGAAGAGCAAAAAATCAAAAAAAAAAAAAATCAACAATTGAATTGAGTTAGTTTGAATTGAGATCAAAACTGTTGAAAGATTTCAGATACTAAGCAATTTTTTTTCCATCTGGCCTTTTTAGAGAGGGTAAAGCTATTTGTCTCATGGGACCTACCCTCTTACAACGGTGTGAACCCCACAAGTGGGTCTGCTTGGGTCCTATAGGATCCTATGGACCCATTTTTTGTGAAAGATCGAAGGTGGGGTTATAACTCTATAAAGTTATAAAACATTTTTGTTTGCAAATTGAGTTTAAGAAGCACTTTTTTGTAGGATAACTTTCTTAAATAATGAGTTTTCTAAAAATTTATATTTTCAAAATGGCTTGATTGCTTATTGTAAAGTAAAAATCAAACAATGAAAGTTTCCTAATTTCAGTTTCTAAAGCTGTTAGTTTGGCAAACGTCTCTGAAACACCCAGGCATTCTTAGAAAAAGGCGTTCAGAGCGCGCAATATGGTGGACAGAGAAGGACAAAGGGAGATCGTTCTTGGAAAATGGAAGGAAGTTGTTAGAAGAGCTAATCTCATCAAGCAACGGTAGATGCAATCCTATTACTATCTTCTCAGCACAACAACTCCAAAATGCCACAAATGGATTCGAATCCGAATCCTATTGTTACAGCACTGATTTCAACTGGTACAAGGGCACATTGGATCATGGCCGTCCCATTTTAATCAAGCGGTACAGAGATGACACCATAAACTACGACAAGGCAAATGGTGGGCCGTATCGCGACATTGTCATAAGCTCATTGATGAGTAGCCACAAAAATGTCCTCAAGCTACTTGGGTGTTGTTTGGAGTTCCCTGATCCAATTTTGGTTTATGAGTATGCGAAAATCGGACCTCTTAACGCTTGGGGAGGAGCCGATATAATCAATAACGAGCCTATGAGATTGTCTTGGAAAATGAGGTTGAAAGTTGCAAAAGACGTTGCTAATGCTCTAACATACCTACATGAGGCATTTTCTAGGCCTATAATTCATAGGAACATAAAGCCTCAAAATGTGGTTTTGGATGAGAGTTTTGTTGCAAAGTTGTGTGACTTCTCCTTGTCAATACCAATTCCCCAAGGGGAAACCGTGGCTAAAGATGAGATTGTGGGGTCCTTGGGATTTGTGGACCCTACGTACTTTGGCACAGGATGTGTGGCTGAGCAGACTGATGTTTATGGTTTTGGAGTATTTATGATTGTCCTTATAACGGGACGTGATGCATGTGACTTGAGCCTACTTGAAAACTCTACCAACATATGTAGTTATGTAAATCACATGGTTGAACAGAACTGTGCCTCTCAAATTATAGATCCCAAGATTTTGGAAGAGGAAGGTGGGGAGAATCAAGAACGACAAATGCATGCATTTTTAAGACTCGCCTTGAATTGCACACAAATCAAGAGAGAAGATAGGCCGCTGATGATACAAGTTGCGAAACAACTTCGTCAGATCGAGATCTTAGAGCAATAGGAAGTATAGAAGTATTTAGATCACATGTTTAATTTTCAGTATCCTATCATATTATATCATGTCATTTAAAATTTAAAATGTTTTCAAACTGAATTTTACATGTTTTAATGTTTGGGTTCATTAAATAACTAGCATCATGTTGTTGTTTAGATATTATTCAGAACTCTAAAATCGGACACCAAATGTGAATCTTGCCCGTAATTAAATTACTTAAGTTTCCTTGATGTCCTTTGGTGCGACATGTCGTTCTTAGAAAATGGTTGCCAACTTCCTATATAATGTCATTTCCTATAATGTCGTTTTTCTTTTGACTTGCTATAATGGTTACTTGTCGTTATCATATTTATCTTTTGACTTCTTACTTTTCTCTTCTGTCATCTTCGGACTACATGTCGTCTTTAAGATTTTTTTGCCATTGTAAATATTTCACGTCGTTTACAACTAATTGCGCCTTTCCTTGACGTTGTGTTGTATGACATGTCGTTCTTAAGAACGTGGATAATTCTGGTGATATCATGTCGTTTGTAATTATTTGTTCTTTTTGTTGATGCTAATTTTTTTTTTTTTTTCCCGTCCCATGGTTTTGTTGCGACCTGCCGTTTTTATAATGCCTGTCCATTGCATTTGACATGTCGTTGAAATATTCTGGTCGTTTTTGCTCTTATCAATAGCTGTCGTTTACCATTGGTTTGTCGCTTCTCTCTGCCCTCGTTTCGTCGTGACATGCACTTTTAAGAATATTATCGGCCCAGCGCCACATGATCGTTTTCAACTGATGTCGTTCCATATTTGGCATGTGGTTAAATACTTGTCGTTTTTTGTGGAATCGTTTATTTTGACTTTTCATTTTCTTTGTTCTCGTTTTATCTTTGTTGTCGTTTTGGAACTTCATTTGTTTCAAAAATGATTGTATACTCTATTTTATTATCTGTTTTTGAATTTATATTCTCTTTTGTACAGCAATAAGTAATACAAGAAAGATAGGGGAAACAAGGAGAAATATATATGGGAGTGTTTGAGTAAGTGAACCTATTTCATCTTCAACCTCTTTTAATGGGTAGTTAGCTTTATTTTCAACAAATGCTTCAAAGTAATTCTGATAGCCAGTATTCTTCAAAGAAGGTGAGCTTGTGGTAAATTTCATCATTTTCATGGCCTACAAGAATATCACAAATCTCATATCAACAAAGATGAAATTGATGATAGTAAAAATGTGCAAAGAAAACTAAGTTAAAAAAAAAATTATGATTTTGAAATGTGAAATCCGAATATGCTAGTTGTTGCAAATACAATAACTTTCCATCTGCTCTGCTCATCTTTTCTAACTGTTTGGCTGCTTTTGTTGGAACTACAATTTGCAATTCCTACCACTATTTTAACAATTTTTTTCTTTTTTTTTTACATACTATAGTATTTTTAGTTTCTAACTCTTACTTCTAACTCATTTTCAAGCGGCCAATAACCTTGTGCTTCTGTAAATAAAAGTTCAGCCCCCAAGTTTTCTTATTATTATTACTATTGTTCTGCCTAGTTTTCTTTTATTATTCCGAGAACTTTAACAAATAGACTGGATATGAACCTGCCTAGAGTTTATTTTGATGAAATTTATAAATTTCAGGAGATATATCGATATTTTCAAAACTAGAGGGGTAGAAAACAAAACAAAACACAAGAGTGGTTTTTATTAATTTTTCATTGGGAAAACAGATAACTTGGTGCTGAGACCAAACAAAACACATATCGACTAATTATTGCGACTTTCAGTTTAAGCTTTTCCTGAGTCTTGACTCTTGAAAAATGGTTTATGCAAAAGAGATGCTAAAACACTAGTAGTTTACCTGAAAGCTGAACATGAATTGCCTTGCTTTCTTGCTCACTTTAGCGCTCGGGTGCGACTGAAGCCTCTCGTACATTGCTTGAGCTTCATTTGGTCTGCCAACCATCAATAATACATCCTTAGACTTTGCAACTCGCAAGCAACGTTTTTGGACTTTCCTATCACTATTAGGAATGAGCCACCTTCAACCGAAAAAACAGCTCTATCCAACATGATTTTCCTCGACACCAAAGCGACTAGGATTCAAGGCTAAATCAGGGTCTTGGCGATGAATCCATATGATAAAGAAATACTAAGCTAGCCACAGTTATGAAATTAGTAATGAAAAGCTTTGGAGATTAAGATAAAAATATCTTAATAACCGACAAAAAGTTCCAACTTGACTCATTTTGAAGATTGAAGTGCAAGTTTCACAAGAAAATAGAAACCTCAGGACAATTATTAGAAGTTATATCACCTTCTAAGGGAGTCTTGACAAATAGACCATTGCAAAGCAGCTAACCCATGAAGTTCACTCTGTGTAAAAAAAAAATAATAACAATAAAATAAAATAAATATCAATGTTATATAACTAATGAATATGCATCAAGTACAATTAGCTTGTTTGTCCTTAAGCTGGCTGTGCATTTGTGTAAATATCGCTTCATCAATCTAAGCAAACTTTCTCCTAATTAAATGCTTCTTACAATATCATGAAAAGGCGGAAAAGTATTGTACTATTTTCCACCATATCAAGAATCTAAAAGTATTTACCAAAAAATATTACCTGGAATGGCAACTTGTCCATAACCTTTTGATAATAGGGTAATGCTTCGTTAAGCTTTCCAAGATTCATCAAAGAGTCACCCTCCTTCAACGCCTGAAAACAAAACCAGACAATCAGTTTAGGACATGGTATTACTATTGGGTTTGTGCTGCGATTAATTACTCAGCAAGGTAGCAATACACCAGCAAAGAACTTTGAATATTATTCTCTCATTTTGCTCCTCTCTCTCTCTCTCAGAGCTTTCATGTTTCCAATTTAACATTGTGATTATCTGATACAAGTTTTATCATTTGGAAATGATTATTGTATCCGAAACATACCAAGTACAATAAAATTTCAGTAAGGCACTTCCACATCCTAAAGAATAAACTGATTTATATCTTTCAACTCTCGATTGTAAACAAGGGTGGAGACATTTCGTCATGGTGTTTTAGAAGCACTTTTATTTTCTAAACTTAAGCTTCGTAGAAAACAAATAAACTAGAACAAAAATTGTTCATGGGAAACAAGGGTATGACTTAACAAGTTGATAACGCAAAACATTTGACGTAACAAACCTCCTCACACTCAGACTTCAACTTTGCATCAATGTTCATCCCAATTTTCCTCTTGTAATTAGCAAGCAATTTCCTTGTACGTGCTTCTTTAGCTGCTTTCTCCTCAGCCGTTTCAAGCGCTTCCCCGGGATTAATAACCCTTCCGCCACCAAACTGAACAACACCAACACCAACAAAGGGAACTCTTCAACTGAATCAAATTCCATGAAGCATTGTCATAAACATAATTGAGAAGATCAACCATACCGTTTTTGAAATATTGCTAGGTCTAGGAAAGACTCCCCATGTGGAAACTTTTGGCTTGTAAACATCTGAATCAGAATCTTGAGCCTGATCAGTCTTTGATGACTTTGACTCTGTGAAGTTACTGGTGTCTCCAACAATGATCTCCACCTCAGGAATATCGCCTTCTGGAAAAGGGTCTGAAACAGGAACCAACCCCGGTGGAAGTCCCCTGCCCGTCTTTTTATCAGCAAAGTTAAGCCCCATAAAGTCAACACTTGAAATTGACAATTCCCCCTTTTTACCAGCCTTCTTTTCCACAGTCCCGGTATCAAAATTTCTCCCACTTATTTCCTTCAGTCCTAGAATTCAGTTAGCGGATGCTAGTTTTAGCCCACATTATCATCAACATTAGTAATTTTTAACAAAAAGCAAACCAACATTATCATCAAAATTGGCAACTTTTCAAAAATTTTCCTCCGCTTGTGTCCTTCCATCCCAGAGATCAATTGGTGGATACTAGTTTATTATACATTATCATCAAATATAGTTTTTTTAATAAAAAAAAGAAAAACAACAACGATATTATCACCATAGCAATCTTTCAAAAAATTTCTTCCGCTTGTATCTTTCAGTCTTAGATATCAATTGGGATTTGAGTTTTAGCCCAGATTACCAACTTATCACAAAACAAGTGACTTTACCATCAAAATTTGTAATTTTAGAAGAAAACAACATATCTTGTTTGAACTACCTAAACAACTCCCAAAAACAACCAATATGAAGAATCACTAGTGAAATTCAGAACAACCAAAATGAAGTCTCATTAGTCAAATCCATTTTTTGCAAGAAATACCTGAAATTTCACCGCTTTCTTCTCTACTTATGCCAACATTAGTGTCAACCAGCCCTTTATTCTTCTTATACTCTTTAGCCTTTTCCATTGCAATCTTAACTGAATCAGGCACTTCCTTAGCCTCACCACTGGAGCCATTCGAAACTGAGCTTGAAGCGCTCTTTTTTCCATTTTCGAACTTGCTGGTGTCTCCAACAATTATCTCCACCTCAGGAGTGTCCCTTTCTGGAAAAGGGTCCGAAACGGGAACCAACCCAGGTGGAAGTCCCCTGCCTGTCTTCTTATCAGCAAAGTTGAGCCCCATAAAATCAATGCTTGAAACCGACAATCCTTGTTTCTTTTCACCCTTCTTTTCCACTGTCCTAGAACCTGAATTGCCCCAACTCTTTTCCTCCCATCCTAAAAACCAATTGGGTTACCAACTTTAGCTCACAATCAATCCCCAAAATTTGTAATTTTTCACTACAGAAGCATAACAACAAAACAAAACTAAACTGAAAAATTATACAATAATGCTCAAAAGCTATGCAAAGATCTTGAAACCTCCAAAACTATGCACTTATACAAGAAAAAAAAAAAAACTTCATGAATCTTTATCTTGAATAGCCTATAGCCTCAAAACAAAGCTGATTTACTATAGAACTAACCAGCCAGCAAATCATCTATAAAAATTTCTTTTTCGTAAGTCTGAAATTATAGAATTTGTTTGTTACGACATTGAAAAGTTCTCAGAACAATCAAAACTGAAAAAACATAAATTCTGTCTTCAGTACCTGTAGAAATTTTGTCCCTTTCCCCTCCATTCATGTCATCACCCACTATTCGTTTATCCTTCTTATACTCGTCGGTGTTTTCCAATGCAACTTTATCTGAATCCTCAACTGGGTTTTGCTCAATTTTCAATTTTGGGCTCTCCTTTAACGATTTCTTGTACTCCTTAGCCTTGGCAAATGCCAGCTTCACGGGGTCAACTGGACCGGGTTCGGTTTCAGAAGAAGTTTCTGGTGATTTTGGTGAAATGGGTTGTGAAGTTTCATCATTGGAGGAGTTCAGAGAGAAGCTGACTCTGAAGGGTTTAAAGGAGTGGGATTTCTTGACGTTTGTCGGAGAAATGGTGGTGCAGGAAGAGAACCATGAAGCTTGAAGGGAAGCCATTTATTTATCGTTTTGAGGGAGTGAGTTTGCTATTCAGATGGTCTTTGGCTAGAGGCCATTGGCAAAGGAAGAATTTGAAAAAAAGTCGAGTTTTTTCAGTTAATGCTCCTCGCTAGTAAGAGGATAAGAGGAAGCAAAAGACCCTTTGGAGTCCGTGTTGAACTGCTGAGGAAAAGACACGTCTTTTGCAAGCGTGCAATACAAACCACAAGTAGCTTAGTAAATAAAGCCTAACCTCCTGAGCACTCCAATTTAGCCGGTGTGTAGGAGTAAAGTTACAATTTAAATTAGAGCTTTCAACATTTTACTATATAAAAATTTTATACCGTAGTTATAACATTTTAAACGAGAGTTAATAATTTTTAATAAATAAAATAAAGATTAAAAAATAAAAATAAAACATCAAAGTAATTTATTTAAAATTTAAATAAAAACTCTTAAAACAAATAAAAACATAAACAAATAAATAAATCATAGTTTAATACAACATTTTAAATTTTAATAATATAAAACTGTCATCATCATTATTTTAACCCTCAACACATCTTAATACAGTCACAGAAAGTAACAAATGATGCTAAATGAAACAATTTCAATGTAATACAGCTACATAGCTTCCTCAACTATATTTCTTATCATCACCCCACACACTGTGAGTCCTAAAAAGATGAAAATATAAGGAAATGAGTGATAACGTGCTCAGTAGGAAAAACCATTACTCACCTTAAGGTTTTATTCATTATCACATTAAATCTACATGGTTAATTAGTTTTCATCATTATCCAGATTATGAGATTTATTATGATTATATTCTGTGGATACTATAGTTAATCATTACCAAGTTTCATACACATACAGATATACAATTATTACAATTCATCATTATTCCTAGGTATCCACATTCAATAGAGTATCACTCAACTCATCGAAACCCAAGTGGGCATGCTTGACCACCCTCCAAACATTCCAAGGGTGTTCCGATGAGCGGACATCAAGCCCCGAGTCCTCACCAAATCGATTTCTGTATAGTGCATTTTAGGACTTTTGACCCAATGGAGTGTCATCACCTCCCCTATTTTACCTTTTATGTATTCGTGCTTAAGGACGTAACCGTCACCCTTTTCACGCCTTACCATTCCTCTATAATCATAAATTATTTATAGAGTTAGTTTTTCGTAACCATGTATTTTAATTTACAATAACATTTGTCAAAACCAATATATTCCTCGTTGTACAATACATGACGAGTTCATGTCATAGTCTTATATATATTAACAGTTCAACATATATATATATATATATATATATATATATATATATATCTTGCAATAAACAATCAATTCTTAATTCCATAAAACCTCACAAAAGATGACTAATAGAGTCCTTACCTCCTGGCAAATACCATGCTGAGAACTTCCAGCTCATAATACCAAGTGTACCACGTAAGCTTCAAGTATTTCGTTATCCTACAACGTATAAAATAATCATACTTTAACTTAATTCTTAATCCATAATCATACCGATTACCATCTATTCTATTAGTGCGCCATAATCTTCTATATGAGATCCTTGGAATATTTTGTAACATAAAACGATGAAAAACATATGAGTTTGGACTGCCCGATTAGCCTACCGATCATTATTTTCGCCCCACTGACCAAACCTGTTATTTTTAGACTCTCTGCCGGCCTGCAATTACTATTCATCAACCTACCGTACTGTTCACTGGCACTGTTCATTCAGCCTACCGATATAATAATTTTTTGAATATTCTAGATTTTTATTTTCAAAGACTTTAAACTTTAAAACTCAATCCGATCCTTTTTAACAATTTTTAAGTTATAGAAAATGCATAAAAACCGTGGATTAACACATGTAAACACATATAGATAATTCCTTTCAAAATTTTCATGCTCAACAAACAAATTTAAACCCAAAAATCAAAACATTTTAAAACTAACTCTAAAACTCATTTTAAGCCAAGATCTATAGAAATCAAGCTTAAAGTACGTTGTATAATTGCCTACAAACATCAAGAACATGCTTTTCACAATTCTCATGCCAAAATACAACTTAAAATCAAAGTTTAAGTTTTTGAAACCCAACCTCAAAACTTAGCTTAAAAGTCTTAGAAATGCTTAGGCCTCTTCAAACTTTAAAATTTGTGAAGAATCGTTTGTAGGATTTTGTAAAAGAAAGTGTTGAACTTTTCTTTGGTTCTTTCTCTGATTTTTGTGGTTGCCTTAGAGAGAGTTTTTGCCATGTGTTTTGTGTCAAAATGAAAGAGGAAGGGAGAAGATAGAAGTAAGAAGAAGAAACGTGAGAGAAGAAGTTTGAGAGGCTGAAAAGGAAATAAATCATTGAAGGGTGGAAACATGGTAGTTGAGGGTAGGTATAACATAGTCTCCTTCAAAGACTTTAGATCATATAATGTCAAATGACATTTTCGTAATTAATTAGAAGTTCTAAGGATATTTTGGTCAATATACTAAATAGGTATAGGAAATTTTAAAAATAAATAGAAATAAATATTGTGAAATAGATTTTAAATGAAACAAATTTTTAATTGACACACTAATAATTAATTTAATTACTATAATACCCGTTAGGAAAATAACGGGAGTCACAGTAATATATTTTTGTTTTATATTATAACATGTGAAAGTTTTATTTTGTAACACTTAAAACTTGGTTAGTAAATACATTTAGAGGGTGTTTAACAAAAATGGTCCAAACTAGTTTCTCAGTTACAAACAGTGTAGAACTCTCACATACTATAGTAAAAATAGTTATAACCATCCTGCCAAACACCCTATTAACCGTTCCACATAATGGGGTGTACCTAGGCACTTGATAGTTTTCACTTGTCTATCACTTGTGAATGACAAGCCTATTTCTATTAGATATGGTGCCAAACAGTAATAGATAAATAATAGTTACTAACCGGGAACTTTAAAATCTTATTAGCTATTTGACACTTCAGTTGTAATTAAAGTTTTGGATTTAAAAACTGTACCATATTAGAGCTCTACACTATAGCAACTTTTTGCTTTTTACTTATTGAGAGCTTTCAATTGTTCATAGTTAGAGTTGATGAGGGGAACCTAAAATGCACGGACACTTGATCCAAAAAGTCTTTTAAAACGCCAAATTGGCTCAGATCTTCATTGGATTCTGTTTATGAGATTTGTTTTTTACTTTTTGGGCAAAACATGAAGAAAGGTACCAGCCCCCTCGTATGATCAAAAAGCTAATTCTTTAATGAACAAATTATTGTGGGATAAGGAGGAGGTTAGCGACGGGGTTATATAAGAAAGTATAGTGGACTTCCAAAATTGCCCTTTTTCACGCACCAGATTGGTTTTGTCAAAAACTGCAATTCAGTCAAATGCTCATTAATATGATTCGATATCTTTTAGGTTAGTTGAAAGGTTTGCCACGGTCATAAGATTCCTGCAATTTAAGTCCATCTTTTGGGCGGGCTGATGTTTTGTGCCTGCCTTAAATGAGTCCTTTTCCAATTTTTTTTTTTCAAATGCAAAAACTTATAAAATTGACAGGTTCAGATACCTGGTTGTCAAAAGAGTGATTTTGATAATAGCTCAGCAAAAATTAAACAGTGTTTTGATAAGAGTTCACCAAATGAAATTTTCAAGAAAGTAATCAATACATCCTGAAAAATCCGTCTGACAATCAATACAAATTCAATTCATCACCGAAAGACCCTCAATGAGTGATTCGCAGAAGTAAATCCCCCATCAACCATGAGATTCACTCCACTTATGTACCTTGCTTCATCACTTGCCAAGAAGAGCACAGCATTAGCCACATCATCAACGGTCAATTCGACACCCTGCAAGTTAGCATTCCTCCCTACAAAGTTGCGAAAACCAGTCCATGCCTCCTCGGTCCTCTCATCCTCGGGCAAGTGAGCAAGAGACAAGTTTGTGGCAACTGCATAAGGAGAGACACAGTTGACTCTTATCCCATGAAGTCCCAACTCAGCAGCCACATTCTTGTTGAGGCCCAACACAGCATGCTTGGAGCCCGTGTATGCGTGAGGGCCTACACCGCCGAGGGCGCTTGCCACACTGCAGAGAGAAACTATGCTGCCTTTCTTTTGCGGAATCATTATCCGAGCTGCGTGCTTCATCCCCAAAAAGACCCCCTTCACGTTTATGTCGAACACCTTCTCAAACTCTGCCAAGTCAACTTTGCGTATGTCGTTGCAGGGTGAGCCTGAGACGCCTGCGTTGTTGACCATGATGTCAAGTGTGCCATACTTTTCAACCGTGAAATCCACAGCACGACTAACATCATCTTCTTTTGTGACGTCGCAGTGGAAGTAGCTGGCGTTGGGGTTGCTGCCGAGGGAGTCTACAACTTGCTGCCCGAGGCTGTCGTTGATGTCGACTAGACAGACTTTTGCACCGTGTTTGTGGAATAGGTGCACTATGCTCTCTCCAATGCCAATGGCTCCTCCTGTGACCAATGCCACTTTCCCTAACAATCTGAGGGAAAAAGAAATCGACAAGACATTGTTTTAGTTGTATCTATCTATATATATGTATATCTAGGTATATATATGAGTTACAACTAGGATAGTTTGATGAATTTCAATCGATATTGTGATCAATTCGACCTACAAAAGGATGATAAAACCGCTTGAAAGCTTTTGTTTGCTTGTGATAAGAATGGATTTAATGGAATGGTTCTAACATATGCTCAAGTCATTATCACCTTATCCTTTTAACTTATATCTTGACTTTCGTTTTTGAAATTGCTTGCTTATTTACTTTTATTTTTATTTTTTTAATAATTGGCTTGCTTTTTTATTGAAAGGCAATTTTTTTATTTAAAAAAAAAAGTTAAATTATTTACGAAGGAAACAATTGGCTTATTGTCTTGTTTCACATTTTTTCCAGAGCCCTATTTTATCAGCTCAGTGCTATAATGAGCAATTGACATTTTTGGCAATACCTTCTCTTCACCCTTTAATTTCTTCCACACATCATTGTAAAGAGAGATTATTATTTTTAAAAACGAACCCAATAGAAGATCTTAAAGAGAGACAGAAAGTTTGTGAACTAGTAATGAAAAAATTACTATTACTGTTATTGTTAGAAAAGTGGATAACTGGTTGGCTAAATAATTTCAAAGATAAATACAAAGTTCAAGAACTACAAGCCCAGTATAAAATTCTCAAGAACATGAGTTTAGTGGAAACTGAGAGGTCTACAAAAATTGATAGTTCTAATAGGAAAAAAAAAAAAACATATAAGAAAAAAAGTTGATTCCTGAATAGATTGATGAAGTTCATAAACTTGAAGCAGACAAAAACAGCAAAAGATATAGAAGAATAGAAGTAACAGATGTTCAAATAACAATTTGCATTTATAAATTTCTCAAACAATTTCTCTGATAAGTGTTGACCAAGCAAAACCCAAATACAGTTTTTATTTTTTATTTTTGGCATAGTTAATAAACATAGCTTTTGTTTAAGCTCAGAATTATGATGATCAAAACTAAAACCCAACTGGGTAAGGTTAACAAGTCTCAGTAATTTTCCAGATCTGGATTAATAAGTCAAGATTTTAAACAGAATCAGATCATTTCAAAGCTAAAAAAAAGAGAGAGTAAAAACACCCAAAAACAATAAATTTACAAAGAAAGAAAGCAATACTTTTAGTCCAAAGAAAAAGAAGAGAAAACAAAAAATAATTAGAAAAGCTGGTAATTAAATGGGCAAAATCTTCCAAAGATATTAGATAAAACTCAAAATTCCAGAATTTAACACAAAACAAAACTTGCAAGAGATAAAAATAAATTGAAAGATAAAAAGAGTGGCACTTGATTAGAATAATAAGATAGCTTTGTTGAAAACAGGGAGAACATCAAAAGAAACAAATGAAATTAGAGATGAATCAAATTCACACGCCCTTTAGTACCTAAAACTTTTTTTTTTTTTTTAAGATTGAGACCCAAATAAAGTTTTAAGTTTTGAAATAAAAAATCATGGCTTTTGTTTAAGTCCAGAGAAGAACTCAACCGTGAACGGATCACTTGAAAACCAGATCAGTTCATAGAAAAGATAAAGCTAAAATTACAGTTTTATATAAGAAAAAAAAGAAAAGAAAAGAAAAGAAATGAATAATTGGTTGTTACCGTTGACTTGAAGGCGAATCACCTTGCTCGGTTGCGCTTGTGCTGGACATTGCTATACAGTCTAATGCTCTCCCTCTCTCTCTCTCTGTCTCACTCTTCTTATGAGTCTTTCTCTGGTCTCGTGAGAATTTATGGACTGCAGCCACAAGTCTGCTTCACAAATGCGTTTTGTCTGTTTCTCAACTTTTTCTCTCTCCATGTTTGGCAGCCACTTCCCCATGTGGCGGGCGCTATTGGCTTATTGGGCGAGTCCACAGCAAGTGACTAACGTTAAGAATGATGGTCCTTCTTTTTCTTTGGTGGGGGAAAGGATGGTCGTTTTCTGTTCAAAAGAATAACAGTTCCCACATGGAACAAAATGGAAGGAAAAAGAAAAAAGAAAAAGAAAAGAAAAGAAAAGGGTGTCGTTAGACTGAAAACGACACTCGGTTCATGTCGTTCAATGGCATAAAGGTTTGTTGTTATTTACATGTAGAAAGCATACTTATCTCTATTGTTCTCTCTCTCTTAATGGGAAGAACGACACGTTGTCTGAAATATTTTATTGTCGTTTACATGTAAAACGACATGTAGTAGTTTCATTTTCGAGCATAATCTGAACAGCAACAAGTATTTCTAGTTGTTTTCATGGAAAACCTTCCTGCCGTTAATCAAAATACGACTAGTCGTTGTCTTCTAATTTTTATTGTGGCCAATGAGACGTAGATTCTACTTTAGAATTTCTTGTCGTTGACAAAGAAAACGACATGCAACTCATATTTGTAAAAGTATATCGCCATTCATATCATAAAGTCATGTTCATTTTTTCTGTTTTTTTACTCGAATAGAGACATGAAGATTAGATTCTTTTACTGTTGAAGCTTTCCTATCGTTTGCAGCTAGAATAGAGTCCTCGTTATCTTCTTATTTTAGTTGTCGTTTCTAAAGTAATTGCATAAAGATAGAATTTCAGAGTATGATGTCGTTTTCTGAATACGACAAGTATTGCAGCATCTAGTTATGAAGAAAATGAAAGAATTTCAGAATCTAATATCGTTTCTCAACACAACATGTCTTACTGAGATTCTAATGGCATGTGTATTTTCTAATTCTCAAGATTTTTGGGGCTCAAATTAACTGTCTTCACAATAAAAGCGACATGCCGTTTATCCATGACATTTCGTCCTCGAATAAGTTATGAAACGACATGCCATGTGGTTTACTTTTTTTTTTTTTTGGAAGGTTGTTACTTTTTTACTTTCTGCTCAACTCATGAAAAGGCACGTAGTTTGCCTTCTGAATATGTCGTTTTGAAAGAAAACGACGAACAATTTATATATCAAATTTTACTTTTATTATGCTTTATTACTTATTTACTCTCCGCTCAAACATAAAAATCAGAAATTCCTCCGAGTGCTTCCTCTATGAACTCTTGAAAGGGACCTCTCTCTCTTTCTCCACTGTAAATCTTCAGAAACCGAATTCCCTTCTCTCACAATGACGAAGGTGTACGGAACCGACGCGTACGAATTCAAGCGCCGCCAAGTCGCCGAGTACCCGGCCGAGCCGCACCACCAGCTCGCCGCCGCAGAAAAGCCGGCGGTCGAGTCGAAGCCCGGTTCGACAGTCCCGAGCTCGATAACGCTGTCGGAGATTCAGTGCGACAAGCTTACGAAGATCGCCATGGCCAACTGGTCCAAGGCCGGCGATTCTGCGGAGCCGAGGAAGCCGTTCGACGCGGGACTGGGGAAGGAGAACTACGAGACGGAGTTGCCGGTTAAGGAAGGGCAGAGGAAGCCCGTGCCTTTCCAGAAAGTTATGATATTGGGAGTTAGCCAGTACTTGGAGAACTACCTCTGGCCGAATTTCGACACCGAGACTGCAACATTCGAGCACGTTATGTCCATGATCATCATGATCAACGAGAAGGTTGTGCATTTTCTAGAATTATCTGTTTTTATTTTTTTCTGAAAAAAAATTATGTTCATTGGAGTTCATTTTTTATTTTTAGATTCTTACTGATTTTGTGGTGGATTTGGAGTATTTGGCCTGTGGAATGGATGATAAGAAAGGTAAAAGAGTTAGGGTCCGTTTGGTTCGAGTATTTGAATAGAGTATTGAAATGAAGATTTAAATTTTTATGAGAGAAAATACTGTAACAAAATAATTCGAACCGTGATTCGAGTATCAAAACAAACGGACCTTTAGTTTACTGATTTTGAACTCCTTGTGCTTGGCTAAGAAAATGTTTGGAAACATAAGGGTGTATGAATTGTATTACATTGTTTAATTTAGGTGATTTTTTTCTCATTTGAAAATCAAGTACTTGTTTGTGCATTTGTGGCTTAGGTGGGGGCCCGAATGGGATAGTTGATTAGGAAACCGATAATAATCAATTTGTTTGAATTGTATTGATTGTGGGACATAAACCGATTATGAAGTATGGACGCTTACTTTTTGTTTTGTGCTGGTTCTGTAATTTGAGAATGTGACCTGTTAGAAATCAAAGCAATAAGCAACAAGAAATAGAGAGAAAATTGCACACAAGATTTACGTAAAAAAACTCTAATGAAAGATGAAAAAAACAACGGGTAGAGGAGAAGCAATCCACTAATCACAGAAAGGAAATTACAACAGTGTTTAGAGCGCTTAAATACAGAAATTCACTCACTCAATCACTCACAAACTCACAAGACTGAGTTCTTTGTATCACTCTTAACATTATAATCTCTATGAAATTTTGTGACTTTTGTAACTTTCTAATTTGACTCTCTGTAAACTATGAAGAATATGATGTATTTATATGTATGGGGACTAAAACCCTAACCCAAAATAATCCAAAAAAGCGTAAAAATGTGAAATACACGATCAGGTAGCATCAGAGCGCCGCGGCGCTAGTTTTTCCCGAATTAGAGCGCCACGGCGCTGGATTGTAGCGCTGCGGCCCTGCTTTCAAGCGCCGCGGCCTTGCTTTTAAGCGCCGCGGCGCTGCCTTACTGCCAAAGGATTTGAGTGGGTTTTGGGTCACTAAATAACAATCTCCACCTTGACACAAAATCCACCATAAAAAACTCCAACATGTGATTAACCGAATTCTCTACCTCTTCCACAAAGCCCCAACGAGCAACTAACCGGCACGAGCATGAACTCCAACCAAGTTCAAGCAATGCTTAAACTTAGTTGTAGCTAACGACTTAGTCATCATATCGGCAGGATTATCGTGTGTACTGATTTTGCTCACAACAATATCACTATGAGCAACAATATCACGAACAAAGTGATAACGAACGTTAATGTGCTTCGTTCTTTCATAAAATATTTGATCTTTAGTGAGAAAAATAGCACTCTGACTGTCACACATCACCACAGAAGTCTTCAAATCTTCACTGAGTTCTCCAAATAGGCCCCTCAACTAAATAGCTTATTTGAAAGCCTCTGTAATAGCCATATATTCAGCCTCAGTAGTAGATAAAGCAACAGTAGCCTGCAAGGTAGCCTTCTAACTGATAGCACAACCACCAACTGTAAACACATACCCAGTAAGTGACCTCCTCTTATCCAAGTCTTCAGCATAATCAGAATCAACATATCTCACAATACCATCTCTAGTCCTCCCAAAGTGCAAACAAACATCAGTAGTACCACGCAAGTATCTGAGAATCCATTGCACCGCTTTCCAGTGCTCTTTACCTGGATTTGCCATGTATCTACTAATTGTCCTAACCGCATATGATAAATCTGGGCGAGAACACACCATAGCATACATTAGGGAACTGACTGCACTAGAGTATGGAACACGTGACATGTACTTAACCTCATCATCTGGCTGTGGAGCTAACGCAACTGAAAGTCTGAAATGTGCTGCTAACGGAGTGCTCACTGGTTTTGCTTTCTGCATGTTGAAACTATGCAAAACTTTTTCGGTGTAGCCTTTCTAACTCAGATAAAGCTTACCTGCCTTTCTATTTCTCAAAATCTCCATGCCGAGTATTTTCTTGGCAGCTTCCAAGTCCTTCATCTCAAACTCTCTACTGAGTTGAGCCTTTAACTTCTTAATCTCTCCTTTATCCTTAGCAGCAATCAACATATCATCAACATATAAGAGCAAATAAACAAAGGACCCATCATCACCCTTCTTGAAGTAGACACAACTGTCATAGCTACTCCTCTTAAACTCATAAGCGATCATAAATGAGTCAAATATCTTATACCACTGCCTAGGAGATTGTTTCAAGCCGTAAAGAGACTTTTTCAACAAGCAAACGTAGTCTTCTTTACCTGTAACAATGAAACCTTCGGGTTGCTGCATGTAAATGTCTTCCTCAAGCTCTTCATGCAAAAATGTAGTCTTCACATCTAACTGCTCAAGCTCAAGATCATGAGTGGCCACAATACTGAGCAAGGCTCGAACTGAGCTATGCTTAACCACAGGAGAAAAAACATCTGTAAAGTCAACACCTGAAACCTGACTGTATCCTTTTGCAACCAGTCTAGCCTTGTACCTAGCATCTTCAACTCCCGGTGTGCCTTCTTTTCTTTTAAATACCCATTTGTAGCGAACAGCTTTTTTCCCTTTGGGTAACTTCACCAAATCCCATGTGCCATTTTTATGTAGGAATTCCATCTCCTCATGCATAGCAATCATCCACTTGCTAGAGTCAACTGAATTAACCGCCTTTGAATAGGTAAAAGGTTCTTCACCAGACTCAATACCTTCTGCCACTGATAAAGCATAAGCCACCAAGTCGGCCTCAGCATATCTCTATGGAGGCCTAACATCTCTCATTGGCCTATCCTTAGCAATAGAGTACTGTGGTGGCGGCGGTGATGGCGATGGGGAAGCACTATCACCTTGACTCTTTGAACTTGACTGGGAAGTAGAATCAGATGATGTACTTGTCTCTATTTGAAACTCCACCTGTTTGCTAGATTTGTCCTGATCAACATCACTAGACCCTGTAGTAGATGTCCCACGTAACATGGAAGTCTCATCAAACACAACATCTCTACTGATAATAACTTTCTTGGTTTCCAGGCACCATAACTTATAGCCTTTAACACCAGGCTTGTAACTAAGAAATATACACTTCATGGATCTAGGCTCCAATTTTCCATTGTCAACATGAGCATAAGCAGGATAGCCAAAAATTCTTAAATTTGAGTAATCTGTAGGTTCTCCTGACCACATATCTTGCGGTGTCTTCTTGTTAATAGCGATAGAAGGAGAGCGATTGACCAAATAGCAAGCTGTAGAAGCGGCTTTAGCCCAAAATGACTTAGGTAGCCCAGCATTAGAGAGTATGTGTTAGACATGTATGCTCTAAGGAGTAAAAATGTAATACGTTTTTGGAGACATTTTTTATCAATAAAGAATTTATTCATTTATATATACCAAATATTGTCCTCTTTACGTTCATATTTGTTGAATGTATGATAAGCAAACAGTAGTCTGAGACTATCAGTCTAAACCTTAAGAGTTGGGCATATGATGGGATGATTATGCGGTAGACACGACTCTTAAGGTGATGGTCTAAAATATATGATCCGCAATCGAGGGAATAAAGTTGGGCGCTTTATTCATGTAAAGATTGTTATGTTGTCTATATCCCTTTTGGGAGATGGTTTGTCTTGGCCATCGGAGTTGGACTCCGTGAATAGAAACATTGGCGCATTGTCATAGGTGACGATGTGTTGGATCGGGACATAAAGTGAATTGATTTGGATTAATAATTCTGTCTTGGCAAATCGATTCACTTTAGACAGTCGTTTGTATTGTATCTTAATCCTGAGATGAATAATGGGCCCGTTGTCTCGACTTGTGTCTTTTGATGTACCAATGGGTGACTCCCACATCTCTATAGTGGCATGCATACCGGTACGTTGGAGGCATGACTCTTGATAGCGTAGACTTGTTATTCATAGATATGGAATCCATAGCTCCTCTTTAGGAGTAATGATATCCTCTTATATGCGTTGTCCTGTAATTGGAAAACTGGAGCGCTCAACCATTTGGATACATAGGTGTAACCGAATGGTATACTATCTTTGGATGGTAAGTTTTCTAATGGTGAGACAATGGAACGTAAGATAAAAATAATCGGGAAGGTAAGACAGAACTTGTCCTTAAGCCGATTATGGATGATCATATGGGGATGCGATACACTATGATATGTCATGGAGACTTAGCTACACGAGCTTCGTAATTCTATAAAGTTCGAGAGTGCAGCTCCAAGCTTTTAGTGGAGTAGCGTTGGAGTTGATAATTGTGAAATGTATATCTGGGATATTGGGTTTCATAATTATCATGAGCTTGAACTTTATAGGTCCATTTTGGTCCCCTTTGCTAGCTCACAAAGTCCTGTAACGACACGGCGTGCTTTTCCAATAATTGGTGACTTATGTCGGATTTATCAGATTGGTTTAAAATTTATAAGAATCAAATAATTCATGTCTGTTTATCGGTTGAATTAATTATGTAAGAAATTAGTTCAAGATGAACTTGTTGAATTATGGCGTTCGGATAATTCTTGTCTGTTTATCGGTTGTTTTAATTTTGGACAATTAGAACAAGATAAACTTGTTGAATTATTGTGAATTGATTTATTTTCTTAGAGATTATCTTGATAAAGTTTGTTTTGATCAGATATCTTTTCTATTGGGCTATTTGAATCAAAACTGAGACTTTATCCTTTAGAATCTCGGGTGGAAAATAAAAGATTCGCGGAGATTTTTTCTCGGCAGTTCGGCATGCCGGATGACGTGTTCGGCCTGCCGAACTGGCCAGTTCGGCCTGCCTATCTCACAGTTCGGCATGCCGACCGCGACAGCTAAGATTACGCGTTTTTCACGCGTATCTTATCAGATATTGATCCGAACTTGATTCTGTTTCGTTTTTTGAGACCTAATCTGATATGGACTGACCCCAAGGACCAATAGGTATAAAAAGGGAGTGAGTCTAATGATTTACTTAGATCAATTTGAGAGATTAAGAGTGATACTCTTCTAGTGAGCATCTGAAAACTCCCTGAGAGCTTTTGTTCACAAATCACGAACACTAGCTTTGGGTTCTCTCTATTGGTTGGAAGGAGAGTCACCGGTGGAAGAGCTGTACGTGTGAGCCCACACTCACTCCGGTTGTGGATAGAGAATAGCAAAGAAGACCAGTTGGTTGAGGCTCTTCTGGAACGTTACTTCTCTACACAGGTCGCGGAGGTTCTTCGGCACACTGAGGTTAGTAAGATCTGTTTAATTTATACGTATAACATGTCAAACTTGTGTTTTGAAAATACTCTGATGAAAAATTTTTAAAATTCCGCTGCGCACTTTGTTTCCAACAGTATGCAGCGTACTTTCTCCATCAACGTCTTATTCATCCTCTTGGCCACACTATTTTACTGCAGAGTACGTTAGACTGTTAAGTCCCTTAGAATTCCCTCTGATTTACAGAAGGTATTAAATTCATTTGAACAAAACTCCAAGCCATTATCAGTGCGGAGACGTTTAACTGGCTTACCAGTTTGCTTTTCTATCATGGTCTTCCAATATTTGAATATAGCAAAGACATCATTCTTCTGCTTCAAAAAGAATATCCATAACTTTTTGGAATAGTCGTCAATGATGGTAAGCATATAATTAGCACCACCATAAGAAGGAACAGTAGACGGTCCCCAAAGGTCAGAATGAACAAACTCCAAAATATCTTTTGTGTTGTGAATGCCTTTGCCAAATCGAACTCTCTTCTGCTTTCCAAAAACACAGTGTTCACAAAACTCCATCTTACCTGTGCACTGTCCATTAAGTAGTCCTCGTTTACTTAGCTCTGCCATCCCAAGCTCACTCATATGCCCCAGTCGCATACGCCATAACTTAGTGAGATCATCATCAGACATAGTGGAAGTAGTAACTTTTGCATCACCAACAACTGTAGTACCCTACAGAACATACAAACTAGCAGTCTTCTTTTGTGCTTTCATCATCACAAGAGTGCCTTTACTGACTTTCAAAACTCCACCTTCACCGGTGTACTTGTACCCTTTAGTATCAAGAGTACCTAAGGAAATTAAATTCCTCTTAAGATCAGGGACATGCCTCACATCACCTAGTGTCCTCACTACACCATCATGCATCTTAATACTGACATTACCAATACCAGTAACCTTGCATGGGGTGTTGTTTCTCATCAAAACAGAGCCCTTAGGAACTGTTTCATATGTTGAAAACCAGTCCCGATTGGGATACATATGAAACGTACATACAGAGTCAAGAACCCAATCATCACAAGGTTTAGAATCACCATCAAAAATTACCAAAAGCTCACCACCAGAGCCTTCTTCAACGACACTAGCCTCACCAACATCCGATTTCTTCCTCTTCTGATTTTCAACCCTCTTGTTTTTATTTTGCAGCTTATAACACTCAGTTTTAATGTGCCATTTCTTCTGGCAATAGTTACAGAACTTCTCCTTATTTCTAAATTGAGACCTACCTCTAATCTCAGTCCCAGAACTTCTCTCTTGGGTTCTACCTCTAACAACTAGACCCTCTTCTTGTGTTTCAGATCCAGTCACTAACTGCTTCATCTTTTCTTTAGAAAATAAAGCCTCATAAACCTCATATAGGGTAAGAGTGTCCTGACTATACAAGATAGTATCCCTAAATGTGACATATGATGAAGGCAGTGAACATAATAAAATTAACCCAAGGTCTTCTTCATCATACTTAACTTCCATAGCCTCCAAATCAGACACAATCTCCTTAAACACAGTTAAGTGATCCTCAAGAGACGTACCTTCAGACATTCGGTGAGAGTATAGACGCTACTTTAAATGAATTTTGCTAGTAAGACTCTTGGTCATGCACAATTGGTCCAGCTTGAGCCATAAAGCAACAGCGGTCTTCTCCTTCAGTACATCCTGCAAAATCTGATTTGACAGATGAAGGTGTATATGGGACAGAGCCTTTCGGTCCTTACGCTCCTTTTCCTACTTCGACCATGATGAGGGCATCTTATCGAAACCCAATAGCGTATCATCAAGGTCCATCTGTGCCAGAACAGCCCGCATCTTCACTTGCCATAGAGAAAACCTCGTTGTGTGATCCAGTCGCGGAATATCAAATTTCATGGTTGCCATTGCAAATCAAAGCCAAAGCTCTGATACCACTTGTTAGAAATCAAAGCAATAAGCAACAAGAAATAAAGAGAAAATTACACACAAGATTTACGTGGAAAAACCCTAATGAAGGATAAAAAAAACCACGGGTAGAGAAGAAGCAATCCACTAATCACAAAAAGGAAATTACAATGGTGTTTAGAGAGCTCAAATACAGAAATTCACTCACTTAATCACTCACAAACTCACAAGACTGAGTTCTCTGTATTACTCTCAACACTATGATCTCTATGAAATTTTGTGACTTTTGTAACTTTATAATTTGACTCTCTGTAAACTATGGAGAATATGATGTATTTATATGTATGGGGACTCAAACCCTAACCCAAAATAACCCAAAAACACGTAAAAACATGAAATACACGATCAGGCCGTATTGGAACGCTGGCGTCGTAGCCCTGCTTTCAAGCGCCGCGGCGTTGCCTTACTGCCAAAGGATTTGAGTGGGTTTTGGGTCACCAAATAACAAGACCATTATAGGGGAAGTAGATATAGAGTATATACTAATTTATGCATTTTCTTTGTTAACTTGCAGTTTCGGGAGAATGTGGCAGCTTGGGTATGTTTTTAAGACCGTAAAGACATGTTTAAAGGGTTTCTTGAGAGGGTTCTTCATCTTAAGGAGGTTTGTGCTATATTCTCCTTCTTAACTAGTTTATTTTTTCGAATACGGTAAAGAGTCACACGTTCGTATTGTTATTGTTTCTTACTTTGTTTTCCAAGTATCCCCAGACCCCCTCGGTTTCCGGGGGAAGCATACCCCGAAGCCCCTTGGTTATCAAAGCATCACAGTGTTACTAGATATATTTGATCTTAAGAAATCTTACAATGAATATTTTATTTTATTTTTTTTAATATGGAGATAATGCTGTCTTAATGGTCCTCATGCTTTTGAGTGTCGAGATTTGAACTGGTCAATTTTCAATGGGTTTACTGGTCAACCTGTTTGGTGGCGTTGCTTAATGGGTGCTTGTCCAGTTTCAAACCTTGAAATTTTTATTTTTTTATTTTGGTTTCCAAGGAGTTTTAGAGCATTTGATTGAGTTATTATTTTTAGATGAGGATGCATATCTATTCGATGTTACTTTCTCCAACGCGTCAGCCTTGACACTTTCAGATCATATTTGAATATTAACTTCTCTATTAAAGTATATTTTATGATGAATACGGATAATTTAGAAATATCTCATGGCATGACAATTGTTTGAACAGCTTCTTTGGGAATAGTTTCGTACCATTCTAGAGTCGAGACCACATCTCTATTCTATCGACTTGTGGATCAATTACTACTAAATAAATCTATCGAGTTGTTATTTGTAGATGAGGTCCATGTTGTTGCTTTACTCTCTCTCAAGTCAGAAGTCGGAGAAAAAGATTTGTGTATTAAACTATATTTAGTGTTTAAGATGAATGACTTTGGCTGATATTTTGAACTGTGGTTGTAGGGAAGAGAATCAACTATAGCAGAGGAGACAAATTATTTGGTCTTCATGATTAGTGCGTTTCAGGTATCACCTTCTGCGGTTCTGAAGTTTGCTTCTTCTTATTAAAAGCAATAATTCTATGAACAATATTTTTGCTATTATTTTTTGCTATTTATCAGTTTTTTCTTTATTATAGGATCCCGTAATAAATATTGCTGTCCTCCTTAGAATTTAGTTGCCTCCATTTTTTTTAATTTTTTACAAGACTAGAAAATTTACAAGGAGGCAATTATCTGATATAACATTGGACAATTTCCTATTGATTCTTGCTGCATAGGTCTATTTTTCAGTTTTTGTTTTTTATCATTTATTTTTATGACTAAGGGTTTGATTTTTGGTTAGAATTCCTTCTAACAGAGTTGTTGGATGTTGCTTCTTTGATATGTATTTCTGGCCCGTTAGGTTCGAGTATTTGAGTAGAGTATTTGAATGAAGATTTAAATTTTTATGAGAGAAAATACTGTAGCAAAATGATTCAAACCGTGATTCGAATATCTAACCAAACAGGCCCTACAATATTTGATATACTATTCTTGTCAAATGTCTTTTAAAACTTCAGCAGTTGGATATTTTGTTTGTGTGTGTGTGTGTGTGTGAGGGTTTGATTTTTGGTTAGAATTCCTTCTGACAGAGTTGTTGGATGTTGCGCACTTTGATATGTATTTCAATATTTGATATACTATTCTTGTCAAATGTCTTTTAAAACTTCAGCAGTTGGATATATTTTGTGTGTGTGCGCGCATGAGCGCGCGCAAACGTGGCATAGTTTGTAAAACTGTTTCAGAATTAATTTTTTTGAATAATTTATTCATAAGCTAATGAGTACATATATATAGGAGCTAGGCAGAATCCTATACTCCTGCAAATCAGGGAAACTAACTAACTCTAGATATTCCTAGGAAATTCCTAAATATAGGCTCGCAGGCCCTTATTCTATGGATTTGGTTTCTAAGTAGAAAAGGAAATAAAATAAAATCCATATCCTAAAACAAACTTCCCGAGGATTTCTACACTCCCCCTCAAGCTGGTATGTAAATATTGCGCATTCCCAGCTTGTTAACTAGATCCTCGTGACTTGGCTTATGAAGTCCCTTTGTAAGAATGTCGACAGTTTGCTCTCTAGTTGGAACATACATCAAGCAAATTCTTCCGTTGTCGATCTTCTCCTTAATGAAGTGGCGGTCAACTTCAACATGTTTGGTGCGATCGTGGTGTATTGGATTCCATGCTATACTTACAGCAGCCTTGTTGTCACAATAAACTCTCACTGGTGTTTCCATAGGCAATTTCAACTCATCCATTAACCTTTCTAGCCAAACTCCTTCACAAATCCCATGCGCTAAAGCCCAAAATTTTGCTTCAGCGCTGCTTCTAGCAACAACTATTTGTTTTCTACTTCTCCAGGTTACTAGATTTCCCCATATGTAAGTACAGTATCCTTAAGTGGATCTCCTATCGACCGTAGAGCCTGCCCAATCTGCATCTGTATAAACTTTGATTAACTTGTGATTTCCCCTTTTGAAGAGTAGTCCCTTTCCTGGTGTACCTTTCAAGTACCTTAATACTTGGTAGATCACTTCAAGGTGTTTCTTCTTTGGTGAATGCATGAATTGACTAACCACACTCACAACAAACGGAACATCCGGCCTTATGTGAGAAAGGTAGATCAATTTTCCTACAAGTTTTTGATATTGCTCACAGTACACTTCTTCAGCTCCTTCACTATCAAGTTTATTATTTGGCATTGTGGGAGTATCAACATTTTTACATCCCAACATTCTTGTCTCTTGTAGAAGATCGAGCACGTATTTCCTTTGAGAAACCATAATCCCTGCCTTATTCCTTGCAACCACCATGCCCAAGAAATACCTCAAGGTCCCGAGGTCCTTGAGTTCAAATTCACCCACTAAGTGCTCCTTCAATCTACCAAGTTCCTCTTGATCATCTCCTGTCATGATAATGTCATCCACATACATTATCAAAATAGCAACTTTTCCTTCTCTAGAATGCTTGAAGACTTATCAAAATACCAAGTTCCTCTGACTCTTCACTGCTTGAATAAATTTTTCAAACCACTCCCTAGGAGACTGTTTGAGTCCATAGAGTGATTTTTTCAACCTACATGCCAAGTGGGGAGCCTTCTCGAACCCTAGTGGAGGATCCATATAGACTTCCTCATGTAGGTCACCATTGAGAAAAGCATTTTTTACATCCAATTGTTGGAGTGGCCAGTCGAGATTAGCTGCAAATGACAATAGTACCCTCATAGTGTTGAGTTTAGCTACAGGAGCAAACGTCTCATGATAGTCTATCTTATAGGTCCGAGTAAATCCCTTAGCTACAAGTATTGCTTTATACCTGCTGATGCTTCCATCTGAATTATACTTAATCGTGAATACCTATTTACACCCAACAGTCTTCTTACCTTTAGGTAGCTCAACAATTTCCCAGGTATCATTTTTCTCTAAAGCCCCCATTTCTTCCAACACGTTTTGCTTCTAGTTTCTATCTGCAAGAGCATCCTGTATATTTTTTGGAACTTTTGTCTTGGATAGGGATCCAGTAAAAGCTCGAAATCCAGGAGACAGCTTAGCATATGAAACAAACTTTGAGATAGGATGCTGAGTACATGATCTTGTACCTTTCCTGAAGGCAATAGGTAAGTATAAGTCACCAGCAGACATATCTGTGATACTGGTATGGGCAAATTCTTGACCATGGATTTTGGGCTCAATTATCTCCAGACTAGGAGCCAAGTTTGGTTCATATTTTTGAGATGGCTGAGCTTTAGGGTTATTATTCCTCTGAGGATGATTTCTCTGTGAGTAAACAAGCAAATTGGGTGGGTTTAACCGAGATGATGGAATGGAACTTAAAGATTTCAACTGAGATTGAGTTGAGGGAGACGAAGAAGAGGGACTTTCCCTTGTTTCTTGACTACCCATGTCTAGACTATTCGTGGAGGACACAATGGGAAGAGGAGTTGAAAGAGAGCACAAGGAGGTATCAATGTTTGACTAAAGTGATTCCCAAGGCTCATATTCACTTAATGTCTCCCGCTGAAGAGGAGGCTTAGAAAAATAAGGCTGAGACTCATTGAATGACACATCCATGGACACAAACATGCGGCGGAGTGTGGGTGAATAGCATTTGAATCCACGTTGAGTGGGTGAATATCCTATGAACACACACTTGACAGACTTGGGTTCAAGTTTGGATCGGTGTTGACTAGGAATACGGACAAAAGCACTACACCCGAACGTTTTGAGGGCTAGATCAGAAAGTGGTCAAAATGAGGAATAGGTTTTCAATAGAACTGATAATGGTGCGGTAAAGTTTAATACAAGGTAAGGCATTCTATTAATAAGATGTGAGGCTGTCAAGACCACTTCACCCCAAAGATAGTTTGGTATATTCATAGTGAACATTAGAGCCCTAGTGACTTTAAGGAGATGACGGTTTTTCCGTTCTGAGACACCATTTTGTGGTGTGTTAGGATAGGAACATTGGTGTATGATCCCATTAGTTGCTAGATAATCACCCAAAAGAGAATTAAAGTACTCCTTTCCATTATTTGTTCGAAATATCTGAATTGATGTTTGAAACTGATTTTTAATCATAGAGTGAAATGGTTGAAATGTTTTTCCTGCATCAGATTTTTCTTTGAGGAGGTAAAGCCAACAAACTCTTGTGTGATCATCAATAAATGTTATGAACCAGCGGTTTCCAAAGCTATTTTTAACACGTGAGGGACCCCAGATATCACTATGAATCAAGGTAAATGGGCGAGACTCTTTGTAAGCTTTGGGTGGAAATGACGTTCGAGATTGCTTTGCCAATTGGCAGAACTCACAGTAAAAAGAATTTGGATTTTTATTGACAAACAATGTTGGGAACAAGCGTTTAAGATAAAGAAAATTCGGGTGGCCTAACCTATTGTGCCACAATCTTATTACACCATCACTAGACACAGAAGAAGATGCACTCTCGGTATTTAGTGCTTGTTTCTTAGCATATCCATCATCTTGAAAGAAATAAAGTCCGCCTTCCACTCTAGCAGTCCCAATCATCTTCCCCGATCTTTGCTCCTGCAATTCACACAAATGTGGAGAAAATTTAGCATCGCAGCTTAGGTCCTTAGTCAGCTTGTTGATGGAAATTAAATTACAGTCTAAACCGGGCACGTGTAATACTAAATGAAGAATGACTGCATCTGACAGTTGGATGGAGCCTTGGCCCACAATGGAGGAATAGGTGCCATCAGCTACCTTTACCCGTGATCTTCCATTGTATGATTGGTAAGAATCAAATAAAAAACAGTTATCTGTCATGTGATCTGTGGCCCCAGAATCAAAGATCCAGGGCTGCTGCTTGTTTTGTTGTCCACGAGATGTCATACCTGTTTGTGCGAGACTGCAGTATACTGCTGTAGTTGGTTCTTTACTGTAGGCGTGCTGGCTAAGAAGTTTATGAAACTATTCGAGTTGGCTTCTGCTCAGGAGTACATTGACTTGTTCATCGTTGGTACCTAAGTTTTCATCTTTCTCTTATGTTTTTACCTGATAGCTCTTGCTCCTGTTGTTCGCACCTTTGATCTTGGCGTTTGGGGGCCTTCCATGGAGATCCCAACATTTCTCTCGAGTATGGCCTGTTTTGTTGCAATGGTTGCACCAAGGATGCCCTCCTCGTGAGTACTCCTTCTGGTCTCCACTTGTTCGATCAGGAGAGCCTTTAACTGCAAAAGCCGTGGTTTCTGTAGGTCGCTCCCCGGCTGGAGTGATCATTTGATCCCTTTTCCCAAGCATTACACGGCACCTGTTGGCCTCTCGTCGTACTTCCGCAAATGCTTCGCCAATGGATGGAAGTGGTCTCCTTCCTAGAATCCTGCCTCTCACCTCATCCAAGTCTTTGTTCAACCCAGCCAGAAATTCGTACAAACGTTCCTTATCAAGATGATTTTTTGAATTTAACATTACCTTCTAAATCTCCCCAGTCTGCTTTGTAGTACATGTCGAGCTCCTGCCAGAGAGTTTGAAGAGTGTTGCAATATTCCATGACATCAAGACTGCCTTGTCGAATATCTTTGAGTTTGTTTTTAATCTCAAATACTTGAGAGGCATTCTCTAGGTCTGAGTAATTCTCCCTTCCAGCATCCCATATAGCTTTTGCTGTCCGAAGAAAAAGATATGTGCGGCTAATGTGAGCTTCCATCGAGTTTATGAGCCATGCCATTACAATGGAGTTATTAAGTTCCCATGAAGCATATGAAGAATCACCAGCCTCAGGTTTCTGAATCTCTCCTGTGATATAGCCTATCTTGCCGCGTCCGTGTATTACCAGAACATTGGAGGAAGTTTCTCCCATCGAGTTTGTGATTTGTTATCTACAGTGACTGTCCTTCTCCAAAGGATGCAGATGTTTGAACTGGAACCGGCACCTGAGATGTTGTTGATGAGGACACCTCCTGCTCTGTGCTCATAGTCGTTTTTAAAGGAGACGAGAAGAGTCCTAATATAGAGCGTGTGGCTCTGGT
The DNA here is from genome assembly GCA_025403435.1 of Artocarpus heterophyllus. Lineage (NCBI taxonomy): Eukaryota > Viridiplantae > Streptophyta > Magnoliopsida > Rosales > Moraceae > Artocarpus > Artocarpus heterophyllus. The sequence goes on along the minus strand of CM046345.1, from coordinate 1,311,009 downwards.
ACCATAAAACTGTTTCAAAATTAATTTTTCTGAATAATTTATTCATAAGCTAATGAGTACATATATATAGGAGCTAGGCAGAATCCTATACTCCTACAAATCAGGGAAACTAACTAACTCTAGATATTCCTAGGATATTCCTAAATATTGGCTTGTAGGCCCTTATTCTATGGATTCGGTTTCTAAGCAGAAAAGAAAATAAAATAAAATCCAGATTAACTATCCTAAAACAAACTTCCTGACGATTTCTACGGTTTGTCTTGCGGTAGATTTCAGGTAAGGCTTTAATAATCCATTATGATTTTATTGATGACTATATTTCTTCATGTATTTATGATTCTCTTTTTCATCGTAGATGGAGCTTTGTTTGAACACGGATTTGATCAAGAAATGGAAGAGGATGATAAAGAGGGAAGCCAAAGAAGCTGCAAAGCGAGGAGTGCCTTATGATCCCTTAAACATGCTTGAAGTGAAGTTCTTAAGAAATCTCATTGAAGAGTTTTTGGAGGTTGCTTTTCACAATTACAAGTTAGTAACATTTTTTTGGGGTAAATTATCATGCACCAAGGGTGTAATGGCTGCTGTTTCTTGTTTGTACAGATACTTGATTGCAAGGTTTTCTCCTCAGAACATTTTATCAATGAAGATGACGTGCATGCTAATGCTGATGGATTCACACAGGTTGATGATGCAAGTGTCCTTTATTGTGAACAATTTATGGAGTTTCTTATTGACCTTCTAAGCCAACTTCCAACACGAAGTTACTATTTTGTTTTTTTGTGTTTTTTTTTGGTTCTCTTTTTTCCCTTTTTTTGAATGTCTTTCTTTTAATACTTATCTTGACCTCATGGGGAGGCACGTTAGACATATCTTCATATGTTCTTTCACAGTTCATTTGGCTTTTTGTTGGAACAAACTCAGTTACTTGAAGATGACGTGGTCTGGTATCATCCCTCATATTTTGCTATAATTATACTCTTATCTCTCTCTCTCTCTCTCTCTCTCTCATTTTCCTGTTTTCCCACGTCTCTTTTTTCTTTTGTGTTTCCTCTTTGTTCAGCAGAGTATCATTGCTAGTCCTTTTCGGTGATATTTTTAGTTTCTACTAATTGAAAGTTGCTCTGATGATAATCTAAACAATAATAATCAATAAGGTATTATGAGATATTATATGTGCCATATTAACATAACAGTTTTTCAAAAGATGAGGCTTTTAAAAAATTGACTATTCATGTGATTTTATGAGGAACTTTGCAGTTTTTTCCCCTCTTCATAGTCTGTTTTGTTTGTTCTCACTTTCTTAGTACTTTTCCCTCTAATTTGGTTTCAGATATTTGAGGCCTCTTGTTGCTGATGTTGGTGTTGTTGCCAAGTGCCACGTAATTGCTCTTTATACACTTGGAAAGCGAAAACTCTTTGCGCAACTGGTTGACTTGCTGTAGTTTTATGAACGCTTTGAGATTAATGATCATGTTGGGACACAATTAACTGATGATGAGGTGCTACATTCTCATTATGACCGCCTGCAATCTTTTCAACTACTTTGTTTTAAAAAGGTTCCCAAGGTTAGTATATGAGCGGTGAAGTGATTGAGATAGAATAAAAAATGGTTGGTGCTCCCTTGCTCTTCTAAAATAATTATTATTTTGTTTGTAACAAGATATTAAAATGTGTAAATTTTCTCTTTCTTTTGGTTGTAGTTAAGAGATCTTGCATTGGCTAACATTGGTGCAATAAACAAGCATAATGATCTATCTAAGAAATTGTCTGTGTTGCAATATGGAGCCAAATCAACCTAGCAAAGGAGAAAGAAGAAAAAAAAAAAAGCGCTGCGCTGGGGGGCAGAGACACAGCGCCGCGGTGCCCAAAACAAGGGCCGCGGCGCCCGTATGAGAACAAACCAGCGCCGCGACGCCCGAAGTCTGGTTTGTTGCTAAATTTTGAGTAAGAGTCGGACTCAAAGGCCCCAAAAACGGGAAACTACTAGGGTTTCTTATTAGTTGCTATTTTTCTCCTCCTTTGATTATAAATAAACATAAGGTGGCTAGGGTTGGGTGTATGTGAAAGGTGTGTGAAAATTGTGAGTGACATAATTTTGTGAGAGGCAAAATTCTTGAGAGCTCCATCATTGAGAGAGAAAAATTCCCACAGGGTGTTAGATAGAAGAGAGTTTTGGTAAGCACAATTTGTGAGTGTGTGAGAAACTGCTCTTGTAATCTGTAATTTCCTTCATCATAGTGAAATCTGCAAGCGGCAGAAACAGGACGTAGTCTCAAATTTGGACGAACCTGTATAAAAATTTGGTGTCTCTTTTTCTTCTTTTCTCCTATTTATTTTCTGCAATTATTCGTTCTTGCGATCCTTGGAATTAGGAGTCGCCTAATTCCCCAACAGTCTGTACTTTCTCCTGAAGAACTGAAGGATTTGGTTTGTAGCAAGGTATGTCTACGACACATTGATGGGCGTGTTTAGGGTATTATGAGTAAACTGAAAAGTATATGCTTTAGTTATTGTGGATTGATGTTCTTACCTTTGCAATAAAAGATTTATGGTCGTTGTCACCTAGTTTTTAGTAGAAACTTGTTTGTGAAATGTTTTGCTTTGAATGTCTCCTAGGAGAATTGGCAATCATTTATCATTTAGATCACTTGTTTCTGGAACCTTTGGCTTGCAAATAACCGTCCATGTTAAAATTTTTGTTGTTGACACATTTGTTTCTTCTAATTATTGTCTGGCGTACATTGATGTCCTTGTGAAGTGTGGATCTGATAATTTATTAGAGGGCAATATAGTTGGGAAAGAGCCAACTATTGTACTTGACTTGGCTATTTGTCACTATTTTCTTAATTTATTTTTTCGTTTGAACTGCTTGCTTGATAAATAATTTATGATGAGATAATTTGTGTTAAGGTTCTGAAATTCTCTCACTAAAATTCTTTACTTGTTTTATCAAAGACTTGGAGGTTTTAAAAAATGTGGATTCTTCATACTTGTTATCTAAGGATAAGATTTAATTTTTTCATTATAATTTTGGTTGATTGACAGTTTTCCTTGGATGCAGCTCAAGCTGGTGTCTAAGGATGATCCTTGGTCAGATAGGGTTGATTTTCTCATTGAAGTCATGGTTTCCTTTTTCGAGAAGCAACAGTCTTAAAAAGAAGCCATTAATGCTCTTCCACTCTATCCAAATGAACAGATTATGCAGGATGAAAGCGTTGTTCCTAGCGTTAATTACTCTGGGGAAGGCTGTCTTGTGCTTCCAAAGCTCAACTTACAATTTCTAACGCTACATGATTATCTGCTGAGAAATTTTAATCTCTTCTGTCTTGAATCAACATATGAAATTCGTGAGCATCTTCTTGCCCATATTAACAATGAGGGAGAAACTGCTTTTTGTGGCTGGTCGAGGATGGCCGTGCCAATTAAAGAATTTAAGATCACCGAAGTAAAGCAGCCAAACATTGGAGAAGTCAAGCCATCTGCTGTAACCGCAGAAGTCACTTTTAGCATTTCAAGTTATAAAGCACAGATAAGATCAGAATGGAATGCTCTTAAGGAGCATGATGTTCTGTTTTTACTCTCTATCCGCCCTTCATTTGAGCCTCTAAGTGCAGAAGAAGCTGCCAAGGCCAGCATTCTGCAAAGGCTCGGCCTTCAATATGTATGGGGATGTGAAATTATTTAGATACATGACGAGGAGGGAACTTTAATGAACGATTTCACTGGAAGAATCAAACGAGATGAGTGGAAGCCTCCAAAAGGGGAACTGAGAACTGTGACAGTTGCTTTAGATAAAGCACAATACCACATGGATGTGACCAATATTGCTGAGAAAGGAGCAGAAGATGTTTGTGGAACTTTTAATATATTGATGAGGAGGAAGCCCAAGAAGAACAATTTCAAAGCAATTTTAGAGTCTATAAGGGATCTTATGAATGAATATTGTATTGTTCCTGACTGGTTGCACAACATATTTCTTGGCTATGGGAATCCTTCTGCAGCACAATGGACTAGTATGCCCGATCTCTTGAAAACAGTGGATTTCAAAGATACCTTTCTTGACGCAGAACATTTGAAGAAAAGTTTTCCAGATTATGAGGTAGCTATTATGTTTCTTTTCTGTTTTAATTTCTCAGTTTAGGAAACAAAATTTGGGTCTACGCAGCAGGTTGTGATATTTTGAGGGGTAGTGTGACTAAAGACATTCTCCTTTCCATATCCCAATTTTCAGGTTTGTTTTATGAATTCGGATGGTGCAGAAAATTTTGATCCAAGGCCTCCTTTCAGGATCAGGCTTCCTAAGATGCTGATGAACAGCACTCATGCCCTTCCAGCGAATAAGAAGTCTACTGCTGATTCAATGAATGATGCGACTATGGTGGACGCTGATGGTGAGAAAGAGAAACTTATTGTTGAGGCATGCAGTCGTCCTGACCCAGGTCCATATCCCCAAGATCAACCAAGACAGAATTCTGTTAGATTTACTCTCCTACAGGTGCTATGCTATTTCCTTTTTAAATATTTATGAATGTTAATACATGTTCGACAACATTATCAAAGTCAATGCCTTTCCTTTGTGACTTCAATCGATACTTAGGAGCGATCATCTCTGCCTATATACTCCATGTTTAACGAAGAGCTCGATCTATAATCCCTCTTTTTATATAGGTTGAAGCAATCACTTCAGGTGTTCAGCCAGGACTAACAATGTTTGCGGGTCCTGGTACGGGAAAGACGGATACAGCGGTGCAGATGTTGAATGTTCTTTATCATAATTGCCCTACTCAGAGGACATTGATAATTACTCACTTGAACCAGGCACTCAATGACCTTTTTGAGAAGATAATGCAGGTCTTAGTTTGTAACATACAAATTTCTTGGACCTTTTAAGTTATTGATTTGTATTATTTGTACAATTATTTATATATGTTTTGATATTTCAGAGAGATGTGCCTGCACACTATCTTCTGCGACTTGGTCAAGGTGAACAAGAGCTTGCAACTGATCTTGACTTTAGCCGACAGGGCCGTGTGAATGCAATGCTACTACGGCAATTGGAATTGCTTAGTGAAGTGGAGAGGCTGGCAAGGGTGTCGGTTATACCTGTGAGACTGCTGGGTATTTTTGGTTGCTTCATGTGCTCTCCTGTTGGGAGCAATTTTTTGATGCTTGTAAGGGCAATGAGAATAAACCATCATTTGCTAAGGATCGCTTTCCCTTTAAGGAGTTCTTCAATGCACCTCACCCAGTCTTTACTGGCAAGTCATTCGAGAAAGACATGCGTGCAGCTAAGGGTGCTTTCCTCATCTCAGGACTATGTTCTAAGAACTTGAAGAATGCAAGGCTTTCGAGTTACTCAAGTCAACAGCTGATCGAGCAAATTACCTGATGACAAAGCAGGCAAAGATTGTTGCAATGACGTGCACTCATGCAGCTTTAAAGGGAAAGGACTTCCTTAAGTTGGGTTTCATGTATGACAACTTGCTGATGGAATAAAGTGCCCAGATTTTGGAGATTGAAACTTTCATCCCAATGTTGCTCCAGAGGCAGGAAGATGGTTATGCACAGCTTAAATGCTGCATTTTGATTGGTGACCATCATCAATTGCCTCCTGTTGTTAAGAATATGGCTTTCCAAAGTACAGTCACATGGACCAAAGTCTCTTCACACGGTTGTTCGCCTTGGTATCCCTTATATTGAACTTAATGCCCAAGGCAGAGCCCGGCTAAGCATAGCAAAACTTTACAACTAGCGGTACAGAGATTTGGGAGACCCTCCTTATGTGAAAGAGAACTCGATATTTCATAGAGCAAATGCTGGCTTCTCGTACGAATATCAATTGATAGATGTGCCAGATTATCAAGGTAAGGTTGAGAATGCCCCCTCACCTTGGTTCTACCAAAACGAGGGAGAAGCGGAATATATTGTGAGTGTCTACATTTACATCCGTCTACTGGGGTATCCTGCAAATAAGATATCCATTTTGACAGCTTACAATGGACAAAAGCTTCTGATTTGAGATGTTATTAGCAGACGATGTGTTCCCTACAACTTCATTGGTCCTCCTAGCAAGGTTTGTATTTTTCTTTCCTTTTGATATACTGATCGAGTGGATCTTACACTAAACTGGGCGACTGGTAAAATCCCGTTTGTGGTCCTTTTTATGTCTTATGACCGAGTAGCACTTTTAGACTTCCTTTTGGGATATCTTATTTGAAATGGTGCTACTCTTGAGTTGTCTTTCAGGTTACTACAGTTGATAAATTTCAAGGTCAACAGAATGATTTTATACTGCTGTCACTTGTGTGTACTCGGTTTGTTGGTCACCTTTGTGATGCCAGAAAATTGGTCATCGCGATGTCTCATGCTCGACTTGGCTTGTATGTGTTTTGTTGGTGTTATTTGTTTGAGCAATGCTTTGAACTTCAGCCTACGTGTCAACTTCTACTTCAGAGGCCTGATCGCCTTGCTCTTAATTTGACTGAGCTTGCACCATACACAGAACGTTGCATGGAAGACACTGGTCCCATGCATCTTGTCAGTGGTGTTGATGAGATGATGAATATATACCAAGAGCTTTATCAGGTATTTCTCTTGTTATTAGTTTTACCCAATAAATCACACAAGATTGAAACAATGAAGTTAAATCTATAATAACCATATTTACCAAAAGTTAGGCACTGCCTTGTTTACAAAAATGGTATTTATATCAAAAGTTTTCTCATCAGTTGTAGCTCTGTTAATAACAAGGGTCTCTAAGCAAGAGATACACCTTTTTGTTTTATGTCAGTCAAAGTGCGTGTCTATGGCTTCATAGTCCTTGATGGAAGCTGTTTGTTTCTCTGCAATTGTTCTTAATTGAGATTGGGGTCCAGAGTTGAGTACTGAGATGAAGCTATTCGAAGAAGTTGAGCAGAAAAAGTGATCATCAAGTCGTGTCGATGGCAATAGAGAGATATGTGATCAATATGACTTCATTGGTCCTCCTAGCAAGGTTTGTAATTAATTTTTATTGGAGGAAAATATGATATGATATGATATACTGGTCGACTATATCCTACACTATGCATCACATTTTACTGACAAAAGAATTGTAAGAAAAGCCAATGACTGTGGCAGAATTATTGTGACTTTTACTCCTCATGTCACAGTGGTAGTGTTAAACTTCGTCTTATGTTCTAATGTTCTTTTTCAACTTCTTGTCGTTTTCTATTTGTTGCTTTTTAATTGTTGTCGTTTAAACTAGTTTTAATTGCTATGATGATGTTTATTAGCTTATCGTCCTTTTGAATATTATTGTCATTTCTAAAGTTTTGCCGTTTCACATGGAGCATTCCTAGGTCGTTTCTATTAGTTTTTGTTATATTGTACGCTATAGTCGTCATGGCGGTCATTATTTCTTGTCGTTTTATAACATTAATGTCGTTCTCTTGACTTGTGGTTTTTTATTTATTTAAGAATTGGGCAAAGACATTCTATATATATGTGTGTGTGTATATATATATATATACTACAGACGGCATCAGCTTAAAAGATACAAACAACGAAAAAAAGTAATAGAGAAAAAGGGCAATAGAAACAAAGGAATATAATGTTTAATATATATAATTTTTCCACGTGTCATTGTCGTTTTCAGTTGTGTTCTATTCTATTTGACGTCGTTTTCGCACATATTGTCGTTTTTATTTGAACTCAATATTTATCGACGCTGTGTTGATCCTGGTCATGACAACCAGAGGATTCACTCCGCAAGATGACTTCATTTAAATTGCATACATGATGCCAAAGTGACGCGTTTCGAGGTACAAAGCTACAAGATATCGAGATACTATTTTGGTGCTCTTTCAACAATTTGATAAACTTATTGGTAGCTCAGCCGAGGAAAGAAGCTAAGCAAAAATTTGACTTGCTAGATATTCAAACATAGATATATAAAAACATCGAATTCTAGAATGTTCCTATCAATTTCAATATAATTGGAATACATCTTAGTAAAAGTAGTATTGCAATGTACTTATTGATGTTCAGAAAAACGTAACATCCAGGGCACGGTTTGCTTCACTTGCTATAAGAGCCTAATTTAGTTTAGCATTAAGCTAAAGTCCTGTAAAAACGCGATCAAATAGAACAGGAAAAAAAAAGGGTGCCTCCAACGAGCAAGAAATTGAAAAGCTTTTCTTTAAATCTGCATCCCTCGGACTAAGAAAAATTAAAGTTGCAGACAAGATGAGGGCCAACATATGCAAATAGCAGAGCTCAAAAAGCTTGATTTTTATTATTTAGCATTTAAACCAACATCATCGATTTCTTCTGTTATTAGCTTTAAAGTTTCTCCTACTCTATCATTCATCAAATGATTGAAAAGCCTGTTATGATTCTATCATTTCTTTGAAAAATTATTTAATTTGTCAGTGGTATTGATGAGATGATGAATATATACCAGGAGCTTTATCAGGTATTCCTCTTACATTATTAGCTTTACTCAGAAAATGACATTTGACTCTGAAAAACGACATCAACCAATAATCACACGAGATTGAAACAATGAAGTTAAATCTCTAATAACCATATTTACTAAAGACAACGTTAAAGAAGAACTCAATGTTAAATATCATTAACTGAAGCTAATAATAACAGGATAAAGTATCATTGAATAAAAAGGGACAACATGAGAAAAAGAGTAGCACTAACAGATGATATCAGGTGGAAAAAGGAGAAAAGAATAGCACAACTTTTGTAATTCTAATATGTTGTTTGATAGGCTTAGCCGAGGAGGTAAAGCTAATATGAGTGAACTTTTTCCCAAAAGTTAGGCACTGCCTTGTGCAAGAAAATGCTTTTTATATTAAAAGTTTTCTCATCAGTTGCAGCTCTGTTATTTGTAAGGGTTTCTAGGCAAGAGAAGCACCATTTTGATTCTTGTCAGGCAAAGTGCGTGTCTATGGCTTCATAGTCCGCAATGGAACCTGTTTGTTTTTCTGCAATTGTTCTTAATGTAGTTTGGGGTCCAGAGTTGACACTGAGATGAAGCTATTCGAAGAAGTTGAGCAGAAAAAAGCGATCCTCGAGTTGTGTCGATGGCTGCCTGAGGCATCTTTACGTTTCATGAGTATAAAGAGTTAAAAGGAATTGTTTCATGTTCATGAGTTCACTTACTAAAAAATTGTAGTGAAATTGTAGTCATTAGTTCCCATGAATGATTGCTCTGATGACCAATTTAGGCTGCTCTTCACTTTGACAAAAAAAAAAAGGCAAATATATATATTTTGCAAATCCACAACTCATCAATGGATTGACCGACGATCAGAAGAAGATAGCAACTAACAGCATACTCTTGTAAGAAAACAGGACCAACAATTTAAGCGAAAGGAACTAGCGGGACTCGAGCAAATGTTCAACACTAATGGATTCAAGTCCATAGATAGTATCTGAAAATCTCTAAATTAATCACATACAATAAAGTCATAAGCAGCCAAGACTAAATTATAACATGTATACATTTTATTTTTATGACTCAGTCGTTTATTTTTCAATGGTAACATTTGTTATGATTCTATCATTTATCTAAAACTATATCTGCATCTTAATTGTATAAATGGTGAGAAACAATGAGCAACTGCTTATGGCATACAACTCGGTGGTACTTATCATCTTCATTGAAGAAAACACTTGTTCAACATAAATAAGGGAGAGGGAATATTTATCATTGAGGTACACTAGCACATCTCAATAAAGTTGGCACCCTCTAGAGAACTCATGCCATACCAAGTTCCACTCCCCGGATAATAAAGACAATCCCATTGAAGTGTAGTACATATCATTCCACGAACACCAAAAAAAAAAAAAAAAGAAAAAAACAACAACAACATCATCACAAGAGGTGTTTTGACCAAACAAGAACTTAACCAGTTTCTTTAAACCAAGACAAGACCAAAAAAACGAATTATCAGAGACAAAGACGGCTTATTCTTTTTGAACCAACTGCTAGCAACACGAAGCCAGATCATCCCAAGTGAAAAACCACCTCCCCATGCCACACCGGCCAGCATCCTGCAAAACAAGAGAAGCAGACTTTAAACAAGATGGAATTGATAGATTCATATTAGCACACTAGAAAACATGTTTTGTCGTATAATTATAGTAAGAAGCGACAGAGAAAAGCTTTCATAGCATTCCAACAGCAATGAAAATTATTTGATTGTCCTTGAACAAGACAACATTTTATAATGGCACTAACCTTCTTTATATGTTGAGAGCACGGTTGCTTCTAAGCAATTTTACATTGATGATCCCCCATTTCAGTGCACCTACGACAGAAAAGCATTAAAAGAATTTAAGCTTGATCTGACCAAATCGCTATGTGTGTAAGTTGGTTTTATTGTTGCAAAATACAGAATGATTTGACTCGGTAATACCTCTTATCTTAAATAGAATTTAGTGCCCCTTTCTGAAGTATAAATTTAAGCTGAACCTCAAACGAAAACGAAGCCAATTAATTGTATGTTATAAAAAGGAAAAGCAAGGATTCTTTCAATGGAATTGAGAAATAAAAATAATAAAAAAAGAATCAGAATAATGGGGTTGCATATTATGATTGGAAAGTTGATATGCATAATAAATTCGAGAAGGAAAAATGACAAAATAGAGTGGCTAAAAATAATTATGATTAGTGTCATATTTTGTTTATAGCTAAGATTAAAAAGACTTAATTATTATATAAGCAATACAGGGGAAGGGGCAAAAGGCGTGAGAAGATCAAAAGCATGCGTTGGCCATATACATATCATATATCTCTGTGTGCGCGCGCGCTAGTTAGTTTTAGTATATATGTATGTGCGTGTGTGTAGGCTTGTAATTTGACCCCCAAAAAAAAAAAAAAAAGTAAAAATAAAGAAGTAGCAGGGATGCTATAAAAGGGGAAAAAGAAAAGAAAAAGGGGAATTGATAAATTTCTCAAAATAAAAGCAGGTGTGTCATACGATGAAGGAAAATTAATAAAAGTTGAGAATTAGGAGAAGGGGAATGTTGAATACTCACGTTGTCCAGCCACTAATATCTAAGCGTTGAAGTTGGGAAATCTTATGCCAATCCTCCCCTTTACCTCTGCCATAACGTCGTTCAAGGAAAGGACAATTCCAAATGTACAAAGAGTGAAGAGAAGGCCGCAACAGTATTTCGTCTGGCAAAAGCTTGATCTCTTTGCAGCGTCCAATCGTCAATTCGGCAAGAGATTCAGCCTTTGTAAAGGCACTGCCATTCAGGGTTTTAAGATGGGGAAGATTATCAATTGTGAAAGAAGTTAAAGAGCTGGGTAGCAACCAACCCTCTGGAAATGAATCCAACATTATGTCTTCAACGTTGCTAATTTCTAATGCTCTCAAAGACGTTAGTTCTTGTAGACCCCAATGCCTGTGTTGTGCGACAAGTTTGCAGCAATTGTTAATTAGAAGATGATTTAGATTTGGGGGCAATCCTCCTTTAGGAAATGACACAATTTCTGGACATGAATGCACCCGCATGTAAGAAAGAGACGGAAGAAGTCTGTGCATGTGTTCGGGCAGTGACCTGAAATTCTTGCACTTCGCTATGACCAACTCACTTATTGGAGACTTGAGTGCAGTGCCTATTTCTTCTGTGAAGGTAAGCGATTCCAAATTTTCACAATCCTCCAATCTAAGCTTCTTAAGCTCTGGGAAGTGATCTAATGGAAGAGACTCCATAGATTTATAGCTTTCAAAAATCTCCAGAGTTTCTATTGTGTCACAATCAGGTAAGCTCCCAACTAGGTTTGGACAACCACCAAAGCAAAGCTTTTTGAGACAAGGAAAACATTTACCCCCTCGTTCAGTTATTGACCACTCTTTCCATCTTTTCATGTCAGAAAATTTCAGAATTTGTAAAGATTGAAATGGAGAAGAGTTATTACCAGTACCATAAAACTCATCTCCTATTTCCTGCACTCCATGGAAGCTTTCAATCACAAGCTCTTGCAGAGAAGGTAACTGCCCAAGTGGCGGCAAGGACCAACAGTATTTGTTACGACTTAGATGAATATGTACCATCTTTGAAAATGAAGAATGTCCAAGCCAATCTGGAAAATTTGAGCCTGCATAGTTATAAATAGCAAGTTTCCTCAAGTTAGTGTGAGGTCGCAATGCAATAAGTGCCTCTTTTGCTGTTCTTGTATCAGTAACAACACCCTGCCATTCCAAAGTTAGCTTCCTAAGGTTCACTTTTTTATCCATCAAATAGGCTTTCTCAACGTCTTTAAGATTATGAAAGTATTGAAGTCCAGAAATACAAAGCTCTCCACCCAACAGTTGAAGCTTTCCCAACTCTTTGATGCTAGAGCCAGTATCGTGTTCACCCAATACAAAATTAGTTAATGTCTGCAATTCTGTCAAATTACCCATATGTGGTGGCATCTCTTTTAGAGGTGTGTAAGTAGTTTTGAGATGACGCAAATGGATCAGTCTTCCCATGTCAGTTGGCAGCCGAGTAAGTCTTTTGCAATCTACCAATAACAGAGTCTGCAAATTGTGCAGAATACAAATTGAACAAGATAGCTCCTTAATTTTACTCCCAGATAAATCCAAATACTTTAGATGCTTCAAATTACTAAATGTCTCAGGCAGGATCTGAAGCTTATTTTCTTTAGATAAAGAGAGTACTCTCAAGTTCCTTCCTCCTCCTAGCACTTCTCCAACCAACTCGCAATCAGATTGATATTTATGTAGTTCTATGAAGGTGCGTATATGCGTGGCTTCAAAAAGATCTTTCCATGACTCATGATGCTTCCCTGATTTGTAGTGTGATATATGGCAAGTCTTCTTTGTGAGATGCTTTAAGTTCATGTCAAGATCAAATCTAAAACAAAATTCTCCGGATACGAAGATAGCTAAATCGTGCACGAGATCATGCATGACAAACATCGACTTAACACGACTTGAGCCTTGAAACAATGACCTTGACATTAGATCATCGAGATACTCTTGTCCAACTTCTTCCAATCTCTTTTCTTTTTTATCAGATTGCAAAAGGCCTTCTGCCATCCAAAGCAAGATTACAGTTTCTTTTTTTATTTTATAATCTTTTGGGAATATTGAGCAATAGGCAAAACATCGCTTCAAACATGAAGGTAGGTAGCGGTAGCTCAACCACAGCGATGGAAGAATAGCACTGCTCGGACTTTCCCACACATGGCTCCTTAATATGCTTTCCCATTTATTTGGATCTCTTTCAGAGCGTAGAAGACCACCGATGGATTTTACAGCTAATGGAAGGCCCTTGCACTTTTCAACAATTTTTTTACCAATTTCTTGCAAGTGTGGATCTGCATCTAAATCTCCATTAAGGGCATGATCCACAAATATTTTCCAACAGTCGAGCTCTGACATTTCAGATAGTTCATAAACTAGTTCCCCAACCTTTACGTTTGATGCAACTTTTTTACTACGAGTCGTCACAATAATCCTGCTTCCAGACTCCTCAGATGCGAAAGTGCACTGCAGGAAATCCCAGTTTTCAAAATCTTCATCCCAAACATCGTCAAGAACAAAGAGAAATTTCTTGCCTCTTAATGCCTCCTTCAGCCGCCGTTGAAGTTCTGTTGGTTCTTCGGTTTGAGGTGTTCCGGGACAGACCTGCTCCATAATAAGCTTTATTATTTTGGAAATATCAAACTCGGTAGATACAGTCACCCATGCTTTGAGCTGAAAACCATGTTCCTTCACTCTATCATCGTCGTATACGAGTTGAGCAAGGGTGGTCTTGCCAAGACCAGCCATACCCACTATGGGAATCACGCCTATCTTATTGCTCCAAACGTCACCTGACAACAACAATTTCAAAATCTCCTCTTTATCGGCATCTCTTCCATAAATATGGCGTTCATCTCGCAAAGGAGCAGGTAATCTTGGCGTGGATCTGGTGCTTTGTGCAGTGCCATCAATATGTTTCAGACGAAGGACATCGGCTCTTTCCAAAAGAATGTTCAAATCCTCCAAGAGACTAGCTATCTCACCTTGTACAGTTTTGTCAAACTCAGTGAAGGAAGGAAAGATTGAATTCCATAGCCCACTAAACATTCTTTCTCCAGATTCAGGTTCCTGATGATTAGTTCGGGCTTCATCGTTGATGTCCTCTACCAAGTCCTCTGCTCTCATAGTTACATGTTTGAGCTCATCAAGCCATTGCTTCACATCTGGCTCCCTCATTTGCCTGTCTTCGGCATCGTTGAGCAGCAGACTAGCTGTCTTTGTCTTCTCCTTCAACACTTTGAGCTGTTTGTCAATGGATTTCTTTCCCCGAAAGAAGCTCACAAACTCTCGAGAAGTCAACCTGTCTAAGATATTCTGAAAAGCAGCAGACAGAAAAGCTTCAGCCACCAATTCTGCCATGTTTGATATGTTACCGTCTTGATCAAGGACGGGTTTTGAGGAATGAAGATTGCTGTCAAGCTCTGCAATGAAAAGAAAAATAAGAAGAGTGAGTTTTTTGGTTTGTGGTGTATACTGAAATCCTGGAACGTTTACTTAATTTGTTTAATTTTCTCACTTTGTTTTTAACCAGTAACAACAAACAAATGGAAAAAGTGAGAGGAAAAATGAATTAACAACTTTTTTCAAAAAAAAAAAAAAAAAAGAAAAAGATTCAATAACGACAAGCTATGATATGGAAATTACTTGTAAAAAAAACTTAAAGCTTACCGTTGCAAGAGAAGTGTCTTCAACAATGGAGAATATCTCACTTTGATGTTTGATGTTTTCGTCCAACCACAAAAGGGATCGAGAGAGGAAGATAAAAGTTAATATCTACAGCAAACAGGAGAAGAAGTATGTGTTTTAGTGTGTTTTTTGTTTTTTTTTTTTAGTAACAAGAAGAAAATATATCAATTTCATTGAACCATAACAAGCAATGATGCATAATATTGTGGAATCTTACTTAATATGGCAAGAACAGATGTCCTTAACGTTGAAGATCTTTCTGTTTTCTCTAATCCTTTCAATGGAGTGTTGACAGATGAGACTCAGATTTCCAACTTAGTTTCTTGGGGGTGAAGTAGAAGGGAAACTCAACAGAAACATAGGTGTGAATTTTGCTTTTCATTGAGAGAAAAACTTAAATGATTTCTGAGAAATGGCCGTGACAAGCTAATTTGAAGGTTTTTTTTTTTTTTTTAAACAAGGAAAGGTATGGAGATGACTTGTCAAAAAATAAAAGTCTTCCTCAATAATGGAGAGGAATCTTAGGGTGGCGAGGAAAAGCATTGTGCCATTGAATGGCTTTCAGGTATAATCCATACGTATAAATGTATTAAAAATTTTATATTAATATTTTGTGTTAAATTAAAATATATATTTGATATTTTTAGTTTTAAATTATTTTATGTCAGTATTTTAATCTTTTAAAAAATCTTTTTTAATACTGTAAAGTTCTTTTTGACAATAAAAGGCAAAGTTATCTTTTTTTGTCAACTTTTTATACTGTATAATAAGAGTAATTTTTTCTTTTTGTGTCTCAAAAAGAGCTCAATATACTTAAAAAAAAAATTTTTTAAAAGTTAATATACTGACATAAAATATTTAAAAAGTGAAGAAATCAAACGCATAGTTTAATATAACATAACATATTAATATAAAACTTTCCTATAAATATATATATTTAAAATATATATATATATATATATATATGCATAAACAAACATTTTCAGTTTGGATTGAGAAAACAAAATTAATTCATTACTAAACAAAAAAGAAAAAAAAATTAAGAAACCATATCAATAAATTAATTGCTTTTCTTTCAAGGAGTTTGTTGCAATTAATCCTCTGACAGGTACACTTGTTTCCGTGTTAGATTTTGGATCTTTGACTTGTTTGTGTTACCCTTTTTCTGGGTTGTTCTATTTTTTCAAACGTCTTTGTATTTTTTTTTCTTTTATTGTAATAAATTCTTGAGTGGGGAATTTGGCAGGAGGGATTTAGTTGTTAATTGGTACCAATCAAATTACGATGTATTAACTGTCTATATAGAGGACTGTAAAAAACACAGGCACAGATAAGAATTTGGAATAAAAAATGTTATATAGAGGACTCTAAAAAAATCTTATTAAACGGGACCTACATAGAAACAGACTTCTTTGCCCTTTATAAAAAACAAAAACAAAAGTTACTTCAACAACCGAGAGAGAACAAAATATGCCCGCAATAGTGAAGAAATTTCAATCATCTTTCTTTTCTTATTTTGAGATTGTAATGGGGAAGATTTCTCTCAGATGTTTCAGTCTGACCACAACAGGGATAGAGAGATGAAGATAGAAGTCAAGATCTGCAGCAAACAAAAGAGGAAGTATGCGTTTTAGTTGTTAGTAGTTGTCAACCAAGTTAGGATGTGTGTTTTCTCCTATATGAGTTATCAACTTTCATAGTTCTCCAAAGATGGGATAATTTTGTCCTTTGTGGATAGCTTAAGCGGCTTCGTTTGTTCGTTTGTATTTTATCATTGTTGGAAAATAATTTTTCATGTGGGCCAACATATGTAATTAAATGTATTGTATAATGCTATCTTAAGGTAAAGCCTAAATTAAAGTGATATAATTAAGATAAAGTTAAAAGGCTTTATTTTTTGGTATTAATATAATGTATGGGTTATTATTATTATTATTATATATGTAGATACCAATTTGTAATTTTCAGATTTTATGATGGGCAAAACTGAAAATACATTAAAATAACTAAAGTTATTTATTCTGGTTATGGTCCCCAATTCATACGTACGTATCTTTTCTTTTCTTGTATCTCTAAAATCCCATCTTCAAAGAAAATCTCAAGGAATACGTATTGGATTGGAAGGCAATAACCCAAATTGATCTGTAATCATGAATCAAGGTACGCTTCCGCAATTCAGAATGATTAATCTCAATGTTTTAACATGAATGATCTTGGTAGATCATGATTAATTTAGTTTCCACAAGTGGCATTAGAGGCGTCTCATGTTGAATCATTAAGAAATATTTTCTCAAAATTTTCAGTTTATTCAGATGTATATGAATTTACAGCATCAATTTGGTTTCTATGTGAGTTTTTAATATATAAAGTAATTCGGTTGAATTTGTTTTAATGGATTGTGCACGCATGCTGAGTAATTATTGAATTGCTGACTCTTTTCTTCTTTCGAGTAAAGGCTGCAATCAATTAAAAAAAAATTGTTGAAAACGGTTTTGTACAATACAATTTCATTGAAATCATTCTTCGTTGGGTTAAGTAACCCGTAGGATTACTAGCGGCAAACTCACTACCGCCGGCAAAGAAGTCAGGCCGCGACACTCAAGCCTCATCGGAGAAGGAGGGACGTGGCCTTTGGTGGCGGTGATGCAAGGAAACGGCGGCCAAAAGCCGCTGTTCAGCTGGCCCTGTTGGGATTCGCCAAAGGGAGAGAGGTGGGTCTTTTTTTTTTTTTGGGTTTCACTGGCGGCTTGCTGTTCCGCCGCTGGTGTCGGCTCCCTTTGGGTGCGGCCATGACGTTCCATTGGCGAGCAGAGCCGCGGCCGCCGACGAAGCATCCTGCCAACCGCCTGGCGATGATACCCAGGGGTCATGACCCCTAGGCGTGAGGATGGTTCTGGGCTTCGGCCCAGAACTTGCAACTGGTGACACATACCAAAGAGGCCCGTGACCAGTTGGACACCCAAGGGTCAACCCCTGGGTGACCCGAAACAAAAAAAAAAAGAAGGGGGGGCTGGATGTGGATCCGGGTTGGGGCAACCTGACCCGATCCACTCGGGTTGGGGCAACCTGACCCGGTCCACTCTTGACCCAGTCAGGGTCAACGTCAACGTTGACTTTGACTGATTGATTTTTTTTTTTTTACATTTTTTTGGGTCAAATTTTAGGTGCAACTTTAAAATTCAAATTGTGTTTTTAGATTATTAATATTATCAAATTAATTAATTGAACCAATAAGCTGCCAAAGTAGCATCTTTTGTGGATGTTAATTAATTTGTGATATTAAGATAGTTGTATGAATTTACTTCATGTGAATATTAATCGGCCTAAAGGAAGCTTAATATTTGGCTGAATTAAATTCATACTTGTGGTGATAAATATGTAACAATTATATGGTTATTTTTGGCATATAAATAAAATGTAGATTCAAAGATTAGCTTATTATTTGATATGATTTATTGTTAATATTTGATCACTACACCAAGAATATCACTTACAAGTTAATATTTCTGTTCAAATACTAAATATTAATGTTGTTACAGGTTTCTTGTGATGAGATTAATCATTGTTTGAATTTTATTGGTTGTTTTATGTGAACTCTTATGTGAATATGTGATTTTGTTCTTTGTTCAGCTATAGCATCATCTTCCTCGATATTTGCAAGTGTTAATTCCATTCATATGCTGAATGGGACTAACTTCAAGGACTAGAAAGATAATGTGTTAATCATTCTCGATTGCCTAGATCTAGACTTACCCATAAGGATTGAACATCCCACTATTACGGATTCTAGTTCCATTGAGGATAAAAAAGAACTTGAAAGATGGAATCGTTCTAACCGAATGAGTTTGATGATCATTAAGAGAGGCATTCCAAAAGTCTTCAGGGGCACTGTGCCTGATGAGGTCACTACAGCCAAGGATTTCCTTAAGGCCATTTGAGAAATGCTTTGCAAAGAATGATAAGACTGAAACAAGCACACTTTTGGCGAGCTTGATTTCAATGAGGTACAAAGCAAAAGGAAACATAAGGGAGTACATCACGGAGATGTCTCATCTGGCTTCAAAATTAAAGACACTAGATCTGGAAATTTCTGAGGACCTTCTGGTGCATCTTGTCTTGATTTCTCTTCCTGCACAATTCAGCCAATTCAAGATCAGTTACAACTACTAGAAAGAGAAATGTACTCTTAATGAGTTAATTTCTTATTGTGTGCAAGAGGAAGAAAGCTTGAAGCAAGAGAAGACCGAAAGTGCTCACTTGGCTAGCACCTCTAAGGACAAGAAGAAGAAAAGAAAGAAGAGTAATGAAGCTGCTAAAATTTCAGCACAAAAGAAACAAGATAAGGATAAAAATGATGGAAATATTGCTTGTTACTTTTGTGGTAAACCTGGACACATGAAGAAGGTCTGCACCAAGTATCATGCTTGGCGTGCAAAGAAAGGTATGCTTCTCAATTTGGTTTGTTCTGAGGTTAATTTAACTTCAGTGCCTAGACACACTTGGTGGATTTATTCAGGTGCCACTACTCATATAAGTGTGTCTATACAGGGTTGCCTGAGCTGTCGAAAGCCAATTGATGCTGAAAGATTCATCTATGTGGGCAATGGCAAATCGGTAGAAGTTGAAGCAATAGGGCACTTTAGGTTATTATTAAGTTTTGGTTATTATTTGGATTTGAAAGACACTTTTGTTGTACTGTCGTTTAGGAGAAATTTAATTTCTATTTCTGCTTTGGACAAATCTGGATACTACTGTTCATTTAGAAATAGTCAGTTTAGTCTTTCCTTAAATTCAAATGTTATTGGTACCGGTTCTTTATCATTTTAAGATAACTTATATTTGCTTGATATAGTTGCTTCTTATAATGAAACCTTGCATGTTAGTTCTCGTGGCATAAAACATAAATTAACCGATGAGAATTCCGTTGTATTATGGCATAAGCGATTAGGACATATTTCAAGGAAAAGGATGGAAAGGCTTGTGTTAGATGGAATTCTTAATTCCCTTAATTTTACAAATTTTGAAATCTATGTTGTATTAAAGGGAAACAAACAAACAAAAGGGGATTGGGTGCCAATAGAGCTACGGATATCTTAGAATTGATACATACGGACATTTGTGGACCATTTCTTATGGCTTCATGGAATGGTCAACAATATTTTGTATCGTTCATAGACTATTACTCCTGGTGTGGCTACCTATATCTCATACATGAGAAGTCATAGACTTTGGATGTGTTCAAGTTATATAAGGCTGAGGTTGAGCTTCAACTCAGCAAAAGAATTAAGGGCGTCAGATTTGACCATGGTGGTAAGTACTATGGCAGATATGACAGATCAAGTGAATAACGTCTAGGACCTTTTGCTAAATTCCTAGAGGAATACGGGATAGTCCCTCAATATACCATGCCAGGTTCACCTAGCATGAATGGTGTAGCTGAGAGACGAAATCGGACACTTAAGGACATAGTGAGCAGTATGATTTGTCATTCCACCTTACTTGAATCCCTCTGGAGTGAAGCACTTAAGACTGTAGCTTACATTCTCAACAGAGTATCAACAAAGGCAGCAGCCAAAACACCTTATGAGCTTTGGACTGGCAAAAGGCCTAGTCTGAAACATTTACATACTTGGGGTTGTCCAGCAGAGGCAAGGCCTTATAAACCAAATGAAAAGAAATTGGACAGTGAGCTGCTATTTTATTGGTTACTCTGAACGGTCAAGGGGTTACAAATTTTATGATCCCACTACTAAGGCTATTTTTGAGACGGGAATTGCAACATTCTTTGAGGATGTTGAGTTTGGGGGGAGAAATAAGGTTAGAGACTTCATCTTTGAGGATGAATTTGATCCTGTTCCTCTTGTTCAAGAGGGATTGGTTCCTATTCCCACAATTGCTTTTGATAATGTTCAGGGTTCTATCCCTGACATTGATCAAGTTGCATATCAAGAACAACCAGACATAGTTGTTCAACCCCTTCAGGTACAAACTCAACAACCTCTAGAACCAGAGCCTCAGGAACTTGTGTCATTAAGGAGATCCACTAGAGAGAGGAGAAGTGCTATTCCAGATGATTACGTAGTATTTCTCCAGGAACATGAGGAAAGTATTGGATTGATGGATGGTGATCCTATCAATGTCCGTCAAGCCATGCATAGTTTGAACTCTCAAAAGTGGATGGATGCCATGAAAGATGAGATAAAGTCTATGAAGGACAATGACGTTTGGGGTCTCGTTCCATTACCTAAAGGTGCGAAGCCCATTGGTTGTAAATGGATATTTAAAACCAAGAGGGATTCAAAGGGTGATGTAGAGCGATATAAGGCTCGTCTTGTCGCTAAGGGCTTTACTAAAAAGGAAGGCATTGATTATAAATAGACTTTCTCTCCGGTTTCAATGAAAGACTCTTTTAGGACAATTATGGCACTTGTAGCACATTTTGATCTTGAGCTACATCAGATGGATGTTAAGATAGCGTTTCTAAATGGTGACATCGATGAAATGATCTATATGGTGCAACCAAAAAACTTTGAGCTGGGAGACCCAAAGTTGAGTTTAAGTCAGTGTCCTAAGAACGACCTTGAGGTTAAGGAAATGGAAAAGATCCCATATGCATTAGTTGTTGGGAGTCTAATGTATGCTCAAGTTTGTACTCGTCTGGATATAGCATGCATTGTTGGATTGTTAGGCAGATATTTGAGTAACCTTGGCATGGATCATTGGAAAGCAGCCAAACGGGTTATGCGATATTTACAGAGAACAAAAGATTACATGCTTACATATAGAAGGTCAGACCAACTCGAGATCATTGGTTATTCGGATTCAGATTTTGCTGGATGTCAAGATGGTCGTCGATCCACTTCAGGCTATATTTATTTGCTTGCTGGAGGAGCTATTTCTTGGAGGAGTGCTAAGCAGTCACTCATAGCTTCTTCTACTATAGAGGCAGAATTTATAGCATGTTGTGAGGCATCCAATCATGGAATATAGCTGCGAAACTTTGTCATTGGGTTGCGAATTATGAAAAGTATAGAAAGACCACTTAAGTTGTTTTGTGACAATAAATCTGCAGTCTTAAATTCCAACAACAACAACAACATGAGCTCTTCAAAGTCAAAGCATATAAAGATTAAGTTTCTTATTGTTAAAGAAAGAGTTCAGAGTGGTCAGGTGTCTATAGAGTATATTGGTACAAACTCCATGATTACGGATCTGCTTACAAAAGGGCTGCCACCCAAGGCCTTTCATGAGCACACTACTCATATGGTGTTCAGTTAGTTGAAGATATGCATTTTTAGTGGGAGTTTGTATTTGAATGATAATTTTCTTTATATATAGACATTGTGTGTTTGTATATGTTTTCTGTAGAAATAAAGAATACAATTTACTTACACTCTGATTTTAGTACGATTTTGATCTCATTCAGATATAAGGTTGGACTAGTTGGAAATAAACATGTTTACATCACTTTGCATGTAATTTTCATGCTACATATCCATACTTGATCTATGTCATTTGATTATATCGATATGTGTGATCATTGATGGGTCTAGTCACGTTATATTTGTGACAAAGACCGCTTTGGTTCTATGTTGGTATGATCAATGCATGAGATTGTTCAGGAATACTTGATGAGACTGTAAAAGTGTACATTTTCTAATGCTTAAATAATTTATTTATGCTTTTATTTCTCATTAAATCCTCTAATTAATAACATTTTGTGTTAATAAGTATTTTTGTGTCTTAGTGTGTAAATATGCTTAAAAATGTGTTTTTAGTGTGTTTTTATGTTTAATAGAATTGTTAGTAATTTTTAGAGTCATTTTGATGTGTTAAATAAGTGTCTAGTCTGTAAATAGTCAAAGCCGTAAAAATAACGCGGTTATTTTATTTTGAGTTTTAGAGTGTTTGATAGTGTGTTTTAAGTTTTTAAATATGTTTTACTATATTTTTAGTAATTTTTAAAAATATTTCTAAGTCATAAAAATTATATCTGTGTCAAACCGTAAGAGACTGAAAATTTTAGGAGTTTTTATTTATTTTTGTGTGTTTTAATGTAAAATAAATATTTTTAATATTATGTTTGTAAAATAATTAATATTAGTGTGTTTGTGATTTTTAGATTTGAAATTTGGAGGAAAAACGGAGCAAAACGACACCAAAACGGATAAAATCAGACATCAAATGCATCAAGAAGATGAATAAAATTCAAATTTGAATTTTTTGGGACACATGGCGAGTTTTTAACCGTTCGATCACCTGCCAAATCAATCTTAGCTGTCCGAAGAAGAGACGCGTGTCAGTGCGTCATCCGGTGCGTCAGCGAAATCTCAGAGGATTGTCCACGTGTTGAAGAACGATTGGTGCGTGTAATTCACGCGCCGATAAGCTGCAAACGCGTCAGAGGGGAATCGCAGACAGCTTCGAATCTTGTGCGGGCCAGTTCACAAGCAATCGTTCTCTCAACCGTTAGATGAGATGGCGAAGACCAATCTGACGGTCACCAAGCTCGGTCTCACTGGTCCCACCTGGGCCCATCTTGCCCGCGTCTGACAGCTATTGGATCTCGTTTTGAACGGTTCAGATCGTGCCTGTTCCGTGCTGGTCTGGTCTGCGTCACACTGGATTACGAACTCAAATTCACATATCAAAGAGCAAATCTCAGCGTGGAAACGGAGATAAGATTGGATCATTTTGATCCGATTCTTCAACAATAATGAAAAAAATTATAATAATAGTAAAATAATATGTAAATAGTGAAAAATTTTCACTATAAATACCTTGCTCCCCCCTCATTCACACACCATCCCTTCGGGCCTTTGGCCCTCTTTTCCATTCTTTTCTTTTCTGTTGAGTTAAACTCAACAATATCTTCTTAGATAAAATAATGCTTAAATTAGAGTAGAGTGTCTGGTGAGGTAGAGAGATGATCTTGTATGCATAGTATTTTGGTATGGATTTTAACTCTATATCTGTGTGGTAATGCTTATATTTTTGGAATAAATTATATCTTTTTGTTTTCAATAATTATTGTTGATGTTGTTATGCTGCCAATTTTTACATAAATTCAGTCATGCTTTTTTTATGTAATTTAATTGTGTTGCATAGTTAATATTAATAATAATGAAATAATGCTTAATTTTATGGAATGTCTTTTACTGCAGTATGACTTGTTATATTGTCGATTCTAGATATTTCATAAGACGAAGTGCTGTCGAAGTTAACGCAATAATTTATTCCATAAAAATATATTAATTTTGATTTGTTATTATTTTTTCTATCTTAAAATTATGTTAATTATAATTGAGTGACAGCTGTTATAATTTTCATAATTAGTGCACCAATAATTATTTTGCTAGTTTTTATAGGAAGACCCTTACTGATGGCTTGCTATATTGTCGATTTAGGTTGACCTATATAATTAGTAAAATGTGCTTGCAATTAATGAGATAAGATATAAAAAATCAAATACTTTAGATAATTGTTAATTAGAGTTAAAATTCCATATCAGTTGCAAAACATACAAGGGATTCTCAAAGCTTCATCATTTTAATTTTATGCTTTAAATTTTGAATTGAATAAAATAAAACCCACAAAAAATATTTATCTCATTTTACACTTTGCTCTGAAAAAGTGCTTGTTTTTTTGAACGTTTATTTTTAACAATTTACCGAGGTACAAATTTTCACCTCCTTGTGGATACGACAACTTTTCTATACTACAAACGCCCACCGTTTAAAGAAAAACATTTTTGGGCGTTACCAATACTCTTATATGTGATAGCTTAAGTTGAGCTCATTAAGGTAAACACATTTTTGCAAAGTAACATATGTGGCCCAAGTGGGAGATTGTTGGAAAATAATTTTTCATGTGGGCCAACATATGTAATTAAATGTGTTGTATAATGCTATCTTAAGGTAAAGCCTAAATTAAAGTGATATAATTAAGATAAAGTTAAAAGGCTTTATTTTTGGGTATTAATATAATGTATGGGTTATTATTATTATTATTATATGTGTAGATACCAATTTGTAATTTTTAGATTTTATGATGAGCAAAACTGAAAATACACTAAAATAACTAAAGTTATTTATTTTGGTTATGGTTCCTAATTCATATGTACTTATCTTTTCTTTTCTTGTTTTCTCTGAAATCCTATCTTCAAAGAAAAACTCAAGGAATACGTATTGGATTGAAAGGCAATAACCCAAATTGATCCGTAATCATGAATCAAGGTACGCTTTCGCAATTCGGAATGATTAATCTCAATGTTTTAACATGAACGATCTTGGTAGATCATGATTAATTTAGTTTCGACAATCTAGTCTAAATAAAGATCATTTTCCAAAAAAAAAAAAAAAAAACTTTCATAGTTTATAAGCATTTGGAATTGAAGAGCATTGTGTAGTAAGTGTCGTATGCTACTTGCCTTTGATATCTATAATCTCTCTCATGGATTATTGAATTAAAAAAAAAAAAACCACTGATAAGAATTGGGAATTAAAGAACTTAGAATTAAAGAACACTATTTAGAAGACTCTGAAAAATAATTATTTTTATTGAGAGCGGACCTACATAGAAACAACCTTCTTTTCCCTTTTATCAAAAACAAAAGGAAAAGTTCAACAATAGAGAGAAGAATGTAACTTTGTCGAGAAAGTATGCCTGCAATAGTGAAGAAATTTCACTTATTTTTCCTTTCTTATTTTGGGAATGTAATGGTGCACTTTCGCCACACTAACATGTTCATATTTAACTCTATAGTTCGCCACTAACATGTTCATATTTAACTCTATGGGGGCGTTTGGTTTGCAGTAATCAGTAGGAATCATATTCTCGGGAAAATGATTGTAGGGAATATGATTCCTAAGAACTAAGATTATTACGTTTGGTTGCACATAGGAATCTTCTATTAGATTTCTAGGAATAATATATTACTGTGTTTGGTTATACATAGGAATCTTGTATAATTGACAAAATAATTTATTGTATTACCATTAAATGTATCAATATAATATATTAGAACTAATATTAAATAATAATAATATAAATATAAATAATAAAATAATATTATATATAATTTAACATTAATATTACTATGAATATTAATGTTATTATCATCATTATTATTAAATAATTATTATTTTATATTAATACAATACTTTCTTTATCTTATATAAAAATATTAATTTATAATAATCATAGAATTATTATTTAACAATATATTAATATTAAAATGTTGTATATAATATAAAATATATTGATATGAATATAAATAATAATAAAAATACAATTCTTAATAATATATTAATATTTATATTAATATTAACATTAAATAAACATATTGTTATAGAAAATATTAAACATATTTAGCTATATTTTATATTTATAATTATTATAATAGTATATATATAGTTTAATATTGATATTGCTATACATATTAATATTGATATTATACTATTCATATTGATGTTATATTATTATGTTTTTTATTATTATTGTTATTATTATTCTTATTATTAAATTATAATTTTATATTGATATAATATTTATATGTATATCATATATTAATATTAATTTATAATAATAGTACAACATTATTTTATTTTATTATTATAGTATTTATATATATATATTTAGATATTGTATATGTAATATATTATATATGTTTATTATTATTATCATTATTATCAAATTATTATTTTATATGAATATAATTTTTATATTTATATTGCATAGAAATATTAATTTATAATAATAATATTATTATAATAATTTAATAATAATATAATTATTATCATCATCATCATGGAAACAAAAATGAGATTTTTATAGTTTTGAGATTCCCAGGAATATGAATATCACCTTGTGGGTGGGCTTCATATTACCCCAAAATGAGGTAATCTGAATCCCACGGGAATTAGTTTATTAGGAATCCAAAACTTAGATTACTGTATACCAAATATAAGAATCTTATAGATTCTCATTCTCATATCAGGATTACTGCATACCAAACGCCTCCTATAGTTTCTGTTAGTAAAGAAGTCACAGGAAAGTTCAAAGGGAACATTTTTATTGTTGACAACAGTGAGATAATATCCAAGAAAATAAGTAAGTAGGGGATTAATAAGCTCTCATCTACCTTCTTTCACAATCGGATCAATATTTTTTCTAGAATGCTAATTGAACAGATTCTAATTACCAAGTCTGGCTAATTTTTATATCATATTTCTGAGTACTTGGGTTCTGTCTGTTTAATGGCTTGTTCACACCCCTCTTCACCTTGATGACTTGATTCTTTCACATGATATATAACGCTAAATGCAAAGGTGATATAAGAGGATTCAACAAGAGAGATCGACCGGCCTCTACGCCAAACGAGCTGTTTGAGTGAAGCTACTGTTAAACCCGATTGAGCGGAGCGGAAATACGCAAACTTTGCCTTGAACAAGCAAGAAACAGTAACAAGTTTCTTCAAATACGTAAAGAGAAACTAGTTCCATCGCCGAGCCCAAAAAAATAAGTCAAGAAGGGAGAAGGGCAGAGATGAGAAGAGATCATCTATTAAATAGTTGGGGAGGGGGTTAGGAGCTGGGCTTTAGATGAATGGGGGGGTGTGGGTTCAATCCTCCTCATGATCTTTCTTCTGTTTTTGTTTTTTGTTTTTTGTTTTTTGTTTTCTTTTTTTAAACAACACACGATTATAGTCAAGTGGTTAAAGATAGGGTCGAGTTAAAAGGGTATTCTAGATTTAAATTTTTGAAATAGCCAACGTTGTATTAAAAATAATACACGATAACGTGTTTTCTTGTTTTTTCTTAAAAAACTTTAGATAAAAAAATAGATGAAAAGAAGCGTCGCAATTGGTAGAAAATTAAATAATGCTAATTGGACCATTAGTTTCAATTTTTTTATGTATGCATAATGGTTTATAATTATTTTGCTTTAGTAGTTGGATTCCTATTCGGCTGCCTACCCAAATTGACTTCTAACTTGTTTGATCTCGACAACCACTAACTACACGAATTTCTGTGGATGCAAGGACGGGTAGAAGTTTTGTTTAATTAATTATGAAAAAAAGACAAAAGAAAATACAAAAAACAAAAAACTCCGTTAGCAACAATGATTATTCTAATTTGTGTTTTGAACTTTAATTTCATCTTATTTTGTCCCCTATCTTTGGAACTCCCCCCTCAGTAATTCAAACATTAAATGAGTCTTACTTAATCCCTTCTATTAATATCCAAGAAACTGTTTGGAAGGTATGTTTTGAACTTTTTTTTGTTTGAAATGTGTGGTTTAAAAAATGAGTTAAAAATGTTGAAAATAAGGAAAGTTAATTAGTCCTAATACCACTTCTTCTTCTTCTTTTTAAAAAAGAGTTAATTAGTCTAGTACCAGTTTTGTACACACTAACAAAAACATGCCACTTTATCTAAAATCTTTGAGACAGGTCAAATTTTCAATGGTAAAATCTCCTCCGTTTAGCTAAATATTACAAACACCACAAATAAATTAAAAAAAAAAAAAAAAAACAAACAACAACGTAGTCACGGTGGCATTAAGATCGACGACGTGCAGAAAGGGGAGAAGAGATCGGTTTTCAACAAATACGTCGACAACGGATAGAGAGAAGAAAGAGGAGATCAAGATAGATCTGGATTAATTCTATTTTTATAACCTTTAAAAGTAGTATGCTTCAATTTTTTGTAGAAATGAAAAATTGAAAAACAGTACCACAGAAGAAGTATCTGTAAAATTGACCCAAATAAGAGAAGAGAGGTCACTATCCAGATTTAAAGGTCCTTTTTTTTTTTTTTTTTAACACGTATGCTTTAAAGGAAAATTTTGGGTTAAAAACAAACAAACCAACGAACGAAACGTATTCTAGATAGTGTTAATTGGCACCATTAGTTTCAACTTTTAATATAACGATTTCTCATTATCATTTTGCTAATTGGACCTGCAAATAGTCAATTTAATTTATAAAAAACTTTATAAATTATGACTATTATTTTTATGATAAAAATAGAAATTCAAACATGTTTTCATATTAACTATGAAAATATAGCTAATAAAAGAAGACAATTATAATAAACATATATGTTGGCATTTTAAAGTTTTAGAATTTACAAATTATTATTTTTATCAAGAAATCAAATTTTAAAGTTTTGATAAAAAATCTTAAATACCAAATATTGTTTTAGAAAAACATGCATGCATACATACATACATACATTCGGCTCTCACATTCTCTCTCCACTTTATCTCTTTATTCTCTTTCTCCCCTTCAACTCCGATGTAAAATCCAGTGCTGATTTTCAACACCTCCCCACCAACGGGAAGATCTTGATGAGTTGGTTCCAACGAAGTGCTGTGCTACCCATGACTCTACTGGAGCAGCTTCCTCTCGTCGATAAAATCTCACAAAAAACCAACATTTTTTCTGACATGATTTCTCCACTATCTGAGCACTAATTAACACGATCTTGGTGTCCACATGCTCATATCGAAGATACGAAGAGAATGACATCGATATTTTAGGTCGATTCTTGATAGAAAAGCCTCATTGACAGTGGACCTTTTTCTTCACCATGTTGCTGCTTGATGCCATCGTTTACGGTGGCAAGTAAGGTGCAGCCTCCAGCCCCATTTGGTTCAGACGGCAATGGAGAGTAAAACCCTCACTCAATTTTGCCTTAGCTAAGCCGCCAGTTGAAGATCGACGAAGCCCATTGCCGCCACCATGAGGAAGCTCAATCTCGCCATTTTCTGATGATGGTGAGTGAAATTGACTGCATTAAAACCTTCAGAACATCACAATGAAGGTTTCCCCTCCTTCAATTGCACAAAAAATGCACAAAATAATGGAGAACCACCTCCACCATCAAGCGCCACTGCGAGGAGCTTTGGGCCGCTGTCCTAGGCCGCAGTGAGGCACATCGCCATCACCAGCATGAGTCAGAGAACCTTGATGAGCAAAAGGCAGAACCTAATTGCGGGGGCTACACTTGACAGAGAACCACCGTCCATGCCGCTCGTTGTGGCTAGAATTCCTAATTTCAATATGCTATGTTGGAGGCTAAATCAAGTGAAATTGAAGTTGGAAATCGACCTAGGAGACCAAAACAGGGTAGGTGCCAAAGTTTTAGTCCCAACCAATCACCAAAGCCGGTGTATGCGCCCCATGCATCGACGCAAGTGGTCGGGCTTGGCGACCTCAGGTTTCATGCTTTTGGACCTCTAATGAGGGATTTGAGACTAGTTCTTGACTTGTCTCGATGTTTCGAATGCGATGGTGCCCTTCGCTCGAAATAATTCCACTTTGTTGAAAGTCGTCTGGTACCAACTGAACGCGGATCGAGGCGACACAAACTGTAATAACGGAGTCTAAAATGAGTTTTCAGCAATTAGAAATCTCCATAAGCATTTTCAGCCATCCATAGTTCTTTGAGACCATTCTCCCAAGATGCTTTGTAGATTGTAGATACATGGAGATCCGACTGAAATTGCTTAGCTTGGAATTTGAAATTAATTAATAAGATTATTAAGAGGATAGTGAAGAATAATTCTTCTTGTTCTGAGCCACCTGCACAAAAAAAAAAGAAAAGGGTTCCCTTAATTATTAGGGAATTTTTATGACGTAGAAGGCAATTTTGCTCCAATGTTTTAGCCATGGGATTGATTTTTTAAAGGTTTGATACGTCACTAGAAGCAGTTACGTATCGTGTGCCAGTAAGTTTTTAACTTATATAGTTACAAATCAAATAGTTAATTCTAATCTAACGACAAAAACACTATGCTACATCGATGAGCAAAATTTCCTTCTCTACTAGAGTTCTCTAATTGTTATCATTTATCATTGCCTGGTCTATTTTAATGGGACATTCAAAGCCACAATCCAACTCATAAAAAACAAGATGCGAAAGAGTGGTCTCCTCAGGGGCACCTTTGCCAAGAGTATTCAAGACCACCACTCAAAAAGAGAAGGGGAAAAAAAGTTTGCCTCAATAACAGAGAAAGGAATCTTACCGTGACTACAAAATAAATATACATGCAATAGTGGAGAAATTTCAGTTCCTGCTTTTTCTTCTTGTTTTTTTAGGATGCCTTTTCTTTTCCATTAGGAGAGACGACAATGAACTCGGGCAGAGTCTTTTGCGTAAACATCACATTGTAACGATGAACATGTTCCACTAACAAGTTCACATTTAAATGCGCCTACCGTTTCTTTTCAAGGGTATTTTGGAAAAATATGAAGTCAAAAATGAGCGTTGACTAAGAAAGCGTATTGATTTAATACTAAATACAATATTGATATTTTTTTATAAGATTAAAAGTCGCAAATATTTCTTCTAATTAAACACAAGCTATAAAAAAAAAAAAAAAAAACCCATGTATTTATGTTACTAACCATATAAAGCTTTTACAAATTACTCAACAAAAAAGTTACTGAAAGCTTAATTATACAAATAATTCTTTGTGAGCACTTCTTTAATTTGTACGTTACACAAAATTTCAAAGAGAGAATATTTCGTCATCCTTGGCGTAAGCAAAAAAGGTCAGGAAAAAGAGAGAGAGAGAGAGAGAGAGAGAGAGCTTTAATTGTTTTTTAGATTTCTTGTCGTTTTAGGAATGGTTGTCGTTTTCAAGGTTCATGTTACTTCTAAGAGATGTCGAGCCCAGGTTAATTTTTACCTGTTTTTCAATTTCTGTTAGTTTTGGATCGTTGTCGGTTTTTTGGTTATGCCATACTTGACTTGAGGTCAATATTGCCTCGTTATTACGTTTATGTCGTTAGATGTTGTTCATGTGGCATGTGGCATGTGGCCTTCAGATCAGTTCTTCTTGTTCTTTATTCAATATTGTTCCAAACATGATGACGTCTCCGTGCCTAAAATCGATATTTAATTTAGCTGTCGTTTTATATTGTGGCTGCCGTGTATTAAACATATTGTCGTTTATATATTCCTGTTAGATAAGAAGCAATGTTGATGGAGGAAAACACTAGATGAGGGTGAATTCATCCAAATGACCAACAGTGTAGTAACTCCAAGAACTGTATATTTCCAATGTGTATTAGTATATAATTTATAACTATGCAAACAGAAGCACATTAACATGTATATTAGTTTTTTATTTGTCTTTTTTTTTTTTTTTTTTCTTTTGGTGATTCACACCATCTTCAGCTTGATGACTTTTCTTGATTTTGACATGGTAATTTGAACATAAAAGTGATATAAATAGAATACAAAAGAACATGGTGCCAGGGGAATTTGCATTGTGTCCATCCCCTGTAACGAAAAACAGAGCATATTCCCAGAAATTAAGATCACTTAAAAGGGCATTTGAAAATATGGTATTAGAGGAAAATATGACATGATATACTGGTCGACTAGATCCTACACTAGCTCACATTTTATTGACAAAAGAGTTGTAAGAAAAGCCAATAACTGTGGCAGAATTATTGTAACTTTTACTACAGTAGTAGTGTTAAACTTCGTCTTATGTTCTAGTGTCCTTTTTCAACTTATTGTCGTTTTCTATTTGTTGCTTTTTAATTGTCGTCGTTTAAAGTAGTTATAAAGTTATTCTGGATGAAAATGTTAGTAGATTATTGCCCTTTTGAAGATTATTGCCATTTCTAATGTTATGCCGTTTCACGTGGAGTATCCTGGGTCGTTTCTATTAGTTTTTTGTTATATTGCACGCTATAGTCGTCATGGTGAAGTCAATATTTCTTGTCGTTTTATAACATTAATGTCGTTTTCTTGACTGACTTGTCGTTTTTCATCTACTTAATAACTGGGCAAAGACATTATATTGTTTTTCTTGACTCCTTTGTTTCTATGGCTATTTTTTTTTTCTCTTCTACTTTTTTTCGTTGTTTAAATTTTAAGCTGATGCCAGCTATATAGAGAGAATGTTTCCAAATATCATTGTCGTTTTCAGTTGTGTTCTATTCTATTGGACGTTGTTTTCTCACCTATTGTCGTTTTTGTTTGAACTCAATATTTATCGACGCTGTGTTGATCCTGGCCATGACAACCGGAGGATTCACCCCGGAAGATGACTTCATTTAAATTGCATACATGATGCCAAAGTGATGAGTTTTGAGGTAAAAGGCTACAAGATCTCGGGATACTATTTTGGTGCTCCTTCGACAATTCGATAAACTTATTGGTAGCTCAGCCAAAAAAAGAAGCTAACCAAAAATTTGACTTGCTAGAAATTCAAACATAGATATATAAAAACATCGAAGTCCAGAATGTTCCTATCAATTTCAATATAAGTGGAGTACATCTTGAGTAAAAGTAGTATTGCAATGTACTTATTGATGTTAAGAAGAATGTAGCATAGAGGGCACAGTTTGCTTCACTTGCTATAAGAGCCTAATTTAGTTTAGCATTAAGCTAAAGTACTGTAAAACGGGATCAAACAGAACGCAAATATGAAAAAATGCCTCCAACGAGCAAGAAATTGAAAGGCTTTTCCAAACACAAAAAAGACAAATCAAGCTTCTTATAATTCATGAGAAGCATCTCATTATTTGATACAGTGAATTCTGTTGCTCCTATGTGAAAATCTCTGTGCCACCATTAAAACTGCATCCCTCAGACAAAGAAGAATTAAAGTTGCAGACGAGATGTAACGTCCCAAAATATGATGTTAGATATAAACATGGACAATGTGATAATATCATATGCAAATAACTATTATGTTATGTTAAGTTTTTTTTTTTTTAGGTGATGCGACGAGGACTCGAGGTCCTAGAACAAAAATTCATGCCAAATTAATGACTTTTTGTTTACGATGATTTGATGAATTTGCGTTATGGTTTAATTATGTGAATATGATATATATATATGTATCTAAGTAGTCATATATATATATATATATTAATACGTTTATATACATCTTAAACGTTAATTTATAAGTGTTAATACGTTTATATAAATATAGAAATAAATATATATATACGTTATATCCTAAATATAAATATTTATATGTATAAACTTATCTTACGTAATATAAGAATTAATATGTTTATATATATATAAGGCTAAGTCGTTCAAAAGAAAAAAGAAAAGTTAAGTTTTATAAATGTTTTAGTTATATATGTTAATATATAATGAATCTCGTTTAAAAAAAAAAAGGAAAGTTATGTAATATGTTAAATATATTAATAACGTGTTAAATATATTAGTAATGTGAATTGATGAATTTCTTATATAATTACATGTATCATTTAAAAAGGGGGGCAAGCTTTGACTTTTAATTTTTCATTGAATTCTCATTCATTGTTTTGATTGCTGACAACCATTTTTTTTTACCCAAAGTAAATATTTTTACAACCCATAAATCCTCTAATTTAAGCTATTCTATGTCATATTAATTCCAAAATTTATTTTGGAATTAATTGATTTAAGGTTTTATATGCTTATTCTCCTCAACCCTCTCTTCCTCTCACTTTTCTCTGGTTCATTAAAAAAAAAAAAAAAATCAATACCATTCAGCAAACCTTCATCCTTCTATTTTCTTTTGTAAACTTTTGTTTCTTTTAAGCCATGATCAAAAGAACTTTAAGGTATGCTTTGTCTTTAATCTATTATTTCATGAAAGTTGGATAATTTTCTATTAGGTTTGGTTGTGTTGTTTTGAAAGGATGTTTGATGATTGAGAAAGGCTATATGATGATTGATGTAATATATATAATAGGGTTTTGTATGGTTTGATTTTGTAAACTTGATGATTCTAGGTTTTTCATCTCTTAAATTCATGATTTTGTTAAGGGTGATGATCTTATGAATTGATGTTTTAGAAGTATGTCTTGGAATTGTTTATTATGTGTATGTGAGTTATGCTTGTGGTTGGTGAAAATTTTTTAAGATAAGATTTATATATATATATATATATTAGAATTTTCGTCATAAAGTGCATACTGGAAATTTTCAAGTTTTATACTTAAGATTCAATACTCTGGCTGAAGGTCCAAACGGACTCCGTTTTTAATAAATTAGATATCAATAGAAAGATCTAGATGTCTATTTTTATTTGACACTGTTTCAAGTTGTTTAGATTTCTGTGTGAATTGTTATGATTTTTGAATTATGCAAAGGTCTGTCTGTCAGTTTTTTTTTTAAGTTTTGTGATCAGAATTCAAAACTGTTTTTGAGTATTCAAATGAACATCATTTTTAACAAATTAGGTGTCAATAGAAATCTCTAGATGTCTATTTTTATTTGACACTGGTTTCAGGTTGTTTAGAATTCTGTGTGAATTGTTATGATTTTTGAAAGATGCAAAGGTCTGGCTGTCAGTTTTTTTTTTAAGTTTTGTGATCAGAATTCAAAACTGTTTTTGAGTATCCAAATGAACTTCATTTTTAACGAATTAGGTGTCAATAGAAAGCTCTAGATGTCTATTTTTATTTGAAACTGGTTTCAGGTCGTTTAGAATTTTGTATGAATTGTTATGATTTTTGAAACATACAAAGGTCTGGCTGTCAGTTTTGTAAAGTCTTGTAATCTTGTGTAATTGTTTGTTTTATTTTGTGATTTGATATTTTATAAGGATAAATCAGCTATTTAGATGTTGTTTTAATGAGATGGATGTATTTGATAGATTATTATAATTTTTTTTAATAATTTTATTATATTATGGCATGAACGGTTCTAAAGGCGAGCACCCAAGACCTCAATCGCACGTCACCGTCGGAAAAAGTTTATAAAGGTTAAGTAGGGCATTTATGTAAGTACACTTTTACCTGCAACATGAATAAAAAAAATGATGATGAGAAATATATGATTTTGATGTTGATGATGGTGTTATAATGTTTTAATATTTCTCTTATGATGACGTTTTGATGAAATTATGTGTATATAAGTATATATATATATATATATATATTATGTTTTAAATTAACGTTATACACCCTTGATGTTGATGGTGACCGGTGAGCGGTCTTTTGTCCAATAAGCAGACTTTTTGTCATGGTTAGTTTGGGATTAGCTAAATCACTCTTTTTGTGACCAGCGCGCTATGATGGTACAACGCCAGGCCCACTATACGACGGTTTTTAAATGTTAAAATGTTTTCAAGGATGTTTATATTTATGATGATGTTTGTTATATGACCCACATAAAAAATTATTATTTTGTGAGATACAAGTGTCTTACTAAACTTTACTTATATAAGTTAATTCATGTTGCAGATAAGGGAAAAGGAAAGATATAAAAATGGAGAAGCTTGGAGCAGATGCGGGATGATGTGCGATAGGAAAACGGAAAGAACGATCCTGGAATGAAAATATATTTATTTTAAAATTATTTTGGAGGATTATTTATTTCGCAAAGACTATGTTTGAAGGTGATTTTTGATTGGAGGATTATTTTGGAACTCATATTTATTTCGCAATATAGTTTTTAGACTTATATCAATTATTAAAATTATTTTTGTTAAGATAAAAATTAAAATTAATAATAAAAGATAATAATAATAATGATAATATGAATATTAAAAATAAAAAAAAATTGTATATATCACCAATAAGAGTCGTAAGTCCAGAGGCCCTACAAGGTGGGTCCTATGGAGGCTTGAGGTGGGGCCTGCGTAGAATGTCACAATAAAACGCGCGTTTATCTATTACAACCCCTCACGGACCGTTTCAGTTAAACTTATCTTTCTTATCTTTCTATCTTGTTAAAGTGTGGCAAATAATACTCTGAAATAATATTCATAATTTGTCAGAAATGATTTTTTTTTAAAACTTCGATAAATTTTAGGAATTTTTTTATTTTTAATATTCATATTATCATTATTATTATTATCTTTTATTATTAATTTTAATTTTTATCTTAACAAAAATAATTTTAATAATTGATATAAGTCTAAAAACTATATTGCGAAATAAATATGAGTTCCAAAATAATCCTCCAATCAAAAATCACCTTCAAACATAGTCTTGAAATTTATTTAAAATAAATATATTTTCATTCCAGGATTGTTCTTCCCGTTTTCCTATCGCACATCATCCCGCATTTGCTCCAAGCTTCTCCATTTTTACATCTTTCCTTTTTCCTTATCTGCAACATGAATTAACTTATATAAGGAAAGCTTAGTAAGACACTTGTATCTCACAAAATAATAATTTTTTTTGGGTCATATAACAAACATCATCATAAATATAAACATCCATGAAAACATTTTAACATCTAAAAACCGTCGTATAGTGGGCCCGGTGTTGTACCATCATAGTGCGCTAGTCAAAGAAAGAGTGAGGTAGCTAATCCCAAACCAACCGTGACAAAAAGTCCGCTCACTGGACAAAAGACCTCTCACCGGTCACCATCAACATCAAGGGTGTACAACGCCAATTTAAAACATAAAATATATATGTATATATCTATATATATATACTTATATACGCATAATTTCATCAAAACGTCATCATAAGAGAAATATTAAAACATTATAACACCATCATCAACATCAAAATCATATATTTCTCATCATCATTTTTTTTATTCTTTTATTCATGTTGCAGGTAAGAGTGTACTTACATAAATGCCCTACTTAACCTTTATAAACTTTTCCAATGGTGATGTGCGATTGAGGTCTCGAGTGCTCGCCTTTAGAACTGTTCATGCCATAATATAATAAAATTATTAAAAAAAATTATAATAATCTATCAAATACATCCATCTCATTAAAACAACATCTAAATAGTTGATTTCAACCTTATAAAATATCAAATCACAAAATAAACCAAACAATTACACAAGATTACAAGACTTTACAAAACTGACAACCAGACCTTTGTATGTTTCAAAAATCATAACAATTCATACAAAATTCTAAACGACCTGAAACCAGTGTCAAATAAAAATAGACATCTAGAGCTTTCTATTGACACCTAATTCGTTAAAAATGAAGTTCATTTGGATACTCAAAAACAGTTTTGAATTCTGATCACAAAACTTAAAAAAAACTGACAGCCAAACCTTTGCATCTTTCAAAAATCATAACAATTCACACATAATTCTAAACTACCTGAAACCAGTGTCAAATAAAAATAGACATCTAGAGCTCTATTAGATCACTATAGAGCTCCCTATCAACAATCATATCATTGGTATAGCTCATAACCAATGAGTGGATATCATTACTTCCCTAGAGGGTAGTATTGTAGAGAATCGCTAACTCAAGACATCCTGATTTCTTCCTATTCTTTTTGCAAAAGAAGAAGATGCAAAGGAGTGTGTGGCTCCGATGTCAAAAAGAACGTTAGTATACTGATTAATAACAAGTATCTGACCTGTAACAATGTTAGAAGTCTCAGCAGCAGCTTCATCTTTTGTCATGGTAAAAATTCTGGCATTGGTAGAGAGTGGAGGGGCCTCAAGTCGTCCTTGAGAAACATGAGGACCATCAAGGGCAGCCTACATACTGTGAAGCTGAGTAGATTGGTTCCTCTGTTGGCTCTACTAGAAGGGCCGGTAGGTCTTGTTCGGACAATTCTTTGACTGGTGACCCTCACGTCCGCAACTGTAACATAGGTTCATGCCCTGACGACATTCTCCTAAGTGCATCTTCCCACATTTACAAGGTGGAATATACCTGGCTTGCTTGGCTGGTTGACCTCCTCCCTGGTGATTATTTTGGTTCTTCTGATTAGGAAAGTTCCATTTTCTCTTGTTATTGTTCCAATGGCCTCCTTGGGACTTGCCTTGACTTCCAAAGTTCCCAGGGTTATGGTGGTTGTTATTGTTCTTAGAAGCCTTACTTTGACGAGTTTGGCTTTTATTCCTTTTGTTCAGGTGATACTTAGCACGAAGGGCACAATTTACACACTCAGCTATGGTCTTTGGTGGAGGCTGTCGACAATCACTGCAATTTCAGGCTTTAGCATCCCAATGATTCTTCTCAGGCATTCCTCCTCAGTTGGCACCATGTTAGGACAAAGACGTGCCAGTTGGTTGAACAGCTTAACAGCTTCGGTCATAGATAAATTTCCCTGACGGAAGTTATTAAATTCATCATAGTGTTCTTTCGTTACAGACATGTTGAAATATTGCTCGTTAAACACTTGGAGGAAGTCTTGCCATGTCATCTAATTTACATCCCTTCTCAGCTCAACTCCTTCCCACCAAATCCGAGCATCATCCATCAAACAGTAGGAAGCAACCCCTCACGGACCGTTACAGTTAAACTTATCTTTCTTATCTTTCTATCTTGTTAAAGTGTGGAACATAATACTCTGAAATAATATTCGTAATTTGTCAGAAATTATTTTTTTTTAAACTTCGATAAATTTTAGGAATTTTTTTATTTTAATATTCATATTATCATGATTATTATCTTTTATTATTAATTTTAATTTTTATCTTAACAAAAATAATTTTAATAATTGATATAAGTCTAAAATCCATATTGCAAAATAAATATGAGTTCCAAAATAATCCTCCAATCAAAAATCACCATCAAACGTAGTCTTGAAATTTATTTAAAATAAATATATTTTCATTCCAGGATCGTTCTTTCTGTTTTCCTATCACACATCGTCCCACATCTGCTCCAAGCTTCTCCATTTTTACATCTTTCCTTTTCCCTTATCTGCAACATGAATTAACTTATATAAGCAAAGCTTAGTAAGACACTTGTATCTCACAAAATAATTTTTTTTTGGGTCATATAACAAACATCATCATAAATAAAAACATCCTTGAAAACATTTTAACTTTTAAAAACCGTCGTATAGTGGGCCCGGCGTTGTACCATCATAGTACTGGTCACAGAAAGAGTGAGGTAGCTAATCTCAAACCAACTGTGACAAATAGTACGCTCACTAGACAAAAGACCACTCACCGGTCACCATCAACATCAAGGGTGTACAACGCCAATTTAAAACATAATATATATATATATATACACTTATATACACATAATTTCATCAAAACATCATCATAAGAGAAATATTAAAACATTATAACACCATAATCAACATCAAAATCATATATTTCTCATCATCATTTTTTTTATTCATGTTGCAGGTGAGAGTGTAATTACATAAATACCCTACTTAATCTTTATAAACTTTTCCGACGGTGACGTACGATTGAGGTCTCGGGTGCTCGCCTTTAGAACCGTTCATGCCATCATATATTAAAAATAAAATTCCTAAATTTTATCAAAGTTTTTTTTAAAAAATCATTTCTGACAAATAATGAATATTATTTCAAAGTATTATTTTCTGCACTTTAACAAGATAGAAAGATAAGTTTAATTGTAACGGTCCGTGAGGGGTTGTAACACGAGATGAGGGCCAACGTATGCAAATAGCAGAGATCAAAAAGCTTGATTTTTATTATTTAGCATTTAAACTAATATCGTCGATTTCTTTTGTTATTAGCATTAAAGTTTCTCCTACTCTACTATTCATCGAATGATTGAAACGCCTGTTATGATTCTATCATTTATTTTAAACATTATTTAATTTGTCAGTGGTCCCATTCATCTTGTCAGTGGAGTTGATGAGATGATGAATATATACCAGGAGCTTTATCAGGCATTCCTCTTATTATTAGCTTTACTCAGAAAATGACATTAAATTTAGGCTGCTCTTCACTTTGATTAAAAAAAAATGCAAATATATGTATTTTGCAAATCCACGACTCATCAATGGATTGACCGACAATCAGAAGAAGATAGCAACTAACAGCATACAACTGTAAGAAAACAGGACCAACAATTTAAGCAAAAGGAACTAGCGAGACTCAAGCAAATTTTCATTACTAACGGATTCAAGTCCATAAGTAGTATCTGAAAATCTCCAAATTAATCACATACAATAAAGTCATAAGCAGCCTAGACCAAATTAAAACATGTTATATTTTACGACTCAAGATGTTTATTTTCAATGGAAACACTTGTTATGATTGTATCATTTATCCAAAACTATATATGCATCTTAATTGTATAAATAAATAAATAAATAAAGGAAAGGGAATAATTAGCATCAAGGTACACTAGCACATCTCAATAAAGTTGGCACTCTCTAGAGAACTCATACCACACCAAGTTCCGCTCTCCGAATAATAAAGACAATCCCATTAAACTGTAGTACATATCATTCCGCAACAGAAAAAAGAAAAATCACAAGAGGTGTCTCGAACAAACAAGAATTTAACCAGTTTCTTTGAACCAACACAAGACCAGAAAAACAAATTATCAAATACAAAGACGGCTTAGTCTTCTTGATCAAACTGCAAGTGATACAAGGCCAGATTGTCCCAAGTGAAAAACCGCCACCCCATGCCACATTGGCCAGCATCCTGCAAAACAAGAGAAGCAGACTTTAAACAAGATGAAATTGAAAGATTCATATTAGCACACTTGAAAACATGCTTTGTTGTATAATTATAGTAAAGAAGCGATAGAGAAAAGCTTTCATAGCATTCCAAAAGCAATGAAAATTATATGATTGCACTTGAACAAGACAGCATTTTATAATGGTGCAGAGATATTACCACAATTGCTTAAGACACTAACCTTCTTTATATGTTGAGAGCAGAGTGGTTACTTCTAAACATTTGTAGACGCAGAATACTTCATTTCACGACTGAAAAGCGTTAAAAGAATTGAAACTTGACGTTAGTGTTCTGACCAAATCGCTATGTGTGTAAGTTAGTTTTATTGTTGCAAAGTCGAGAATGATTTGACTCGGTAATATATACCTCTTACCTTAAATAGAATTTAGTGTCACTGTGTGAGGAATAAATTTAAGTTGAACCTCAAACGAAAACGAAGCCAATTAATTGTATGTTATAAAAAAGGAAAAGCAAGGATTTTTTAAATGGAATTGAGAAATAATAATAATAAAAAAAGAATCAGAATAATGGGGTTGCATATTATGATTGGAAAGTTGATACGCATAATAAATTGGAAAAGGAAAAATGACAAAGTAGAGCGGCTAAAAATAATTATGATTAGTGTCATATTTTGTTTATAGCTAAGATTAAAAAGACTTAATTATTATATAAGCAATACAGGGGAAGGGGCAAAAGGCGTGAAAAAATTAAAAGCATGCGTTGGCCATATACATATCATATATCTCTGTGTGTGCGTGCTAGTTAGTTTTATTATATATATATAGATATATA
Source organism: Artocarpus heterophyllus (assembly GCA_025403435.1). Taxonomy (NCBI): domain Eukaryota; kingdom Viridiplantae; phylum Streptophyta; class Magnoliopsida; order Rosales; family Moraceae; genus Artocarpus; species Artocarpus heterophyllus. The sequence continues at coordinate 1,269,122 of CM046345.1, read as the reverse complement.
ATATATATATATATATATTCATGCGCGTGTGTGTACGACTTGTAATTTGACTCTTAAAAAAAAAAAAAAGTAAAGATGAAGAAGTAGCAGGGACGGTATAAAAGGGAAAAAAGAAAAGAAAAAAGGGAAATTGACAAATTTCTCAAAATAAAAGCAGGTGTGTCAGAAGATGAAGGAAAATTAATAAACGTGGAGAATTAGGAGAAGGGGAATGTTCGAATACTCACGTTGTCTGGCCATCAATTACTAAGAACTGAAGTTGAGAAATCCTATGCCAATCCTCCCCTTTATCTCTCCTATACTGTCGTTCAAGGAAAGGACACTCGTTAATATGCAAAGTGCGAAGAGAAGGCTGCAATAGTATTTCGTCTGGCAAAAACTGGAGCTTTGTGCAGTAACCAATCCTCAATTGAGCAAGAGATTCAGCCTTTGTAAAGGCACTGCCATTCAGGCTTTTAAGATGGGGAAGATTCTCAAGTGTGAAAGAAGTTAAAGAGCTGGGTAGCAACCACCCCTCTGGCAATGAATCCAACATTATGTCTTCACAGTTCCAAATTTCTAATGCTCTCAAAGAAGTTAGTCCTTGCAGATCCCAATGCCTGTGTTGTGCAACAAGTTTGCAGCAATTGTTAATTAAAAGATGATTTAGATTTGGAGGCAATCCTCCTGTAGGAAATGACTCAATTTCTGGACATGAAAGCACCCGCATGTAAGAAAGAGACGGAAGAAGTCTGTGCATGTGTTCAGGCAGTGACCTGAAATTCTTGCAATTCTCTATGACCAACTCATTGATTGGAGAATTGAGTGCAGTGCCTATTTCTCCTGTGAAGGTAAGCGACTCTAAATTTTCACACATCTTCAATCTAAGCTTCTTAAGCTCTGGGAAGTGATCTAATGGAAAAGACTCCATGGATTTATGGCTTTCAAAAATCTCCAGAGTTTCTATTGTGTCACAATCAGGTAAGCTCCCAACTAGGTTTGGACAACCACCAAAGCAAAGCTTTTTGAGACAAGGAAAACATTTACCCCCTCGTTCAGTTATTGACCACTCTTTCCATCTTTTCATGTCAGAAAACTTCAGAATTTGTAAAGATTGAAATGGAGAAGAGTTATTACCAGTACCATAAAACTCATCTCCTATTTCCTGCACTCCATGGAAGCTTTTAATTACAAGCTTTTGGAGAGAAGGTAACTGCCCGAGTGGCGGCAAGGACCAACAGTATTCGTTACCACTTAGACGAATTTCTACAATCTTTGAAAATGAAGAATGTCCAAGCCAATCTGGGAAATTTGAGCCTGCATAGTTATAAATAGCAAGTTTTGTCAAGTTAGTGTGAGGTCGTAGCCCATAAAGTGCCTCTTTTGCTGTTCTTGTATCACTAACATCACCCTGCCATTCCAAAGTTAGCTCACTAAGGTTCACTTTTTTATCCATCAAATTGGGTTTCTCAACGTCTTTAACATTATGAACGTATTGAAGTCCAGAAATACAAAGCTTTCCACCTAACTGTTGAAGCTTTCCTAACTCTTTGATGCTAGAGCCAGTATCATGTTCACCCAATACAAATTCAGTTAATGTCTGCAACTCTGTCAAATTACCCATATGCGGTGGCATCTCTTTTAGACGTGTACCAGTAGTTTTGAGGTGACGCAAATGGATCAGTCTTCCCATGTCAGTTGGCAGCCGAGTAAGTCTTTCGCAACCTACTAATAACAAAGTCTGCAAATTGTACAGGGTACAAATTGAACAAGGTGGCTCCTCAATTTTACTCCCAGATAAATCCAAATACTTTAGATGCTTCAAATTACTAAACGTTTCAGGCAGGATCTGAAACTTATTTTCTTTAGAAAAAGAGAGTACTCTCAAGTACCTTCCTCCTCCTAGCACTTCTCCAACCAACTCGCAATCAGATTGATATTTATGTAGTTCTATGAAGGTGCGTATATGCTTGGCTTCAAAAAGATCTTTCCATGACTCATGATGCTTCCTTGATTTGTAGTGTGATATATGGCGAGTCTTCTTCGTGAGATTCTTTAAGTTCATATCAAGATCAAATCTAAAACAAAATTCTCCGGATACGAAGATAGCTAAATCGTGCACAAGATCATGCATGACAAACTCCGACTCATGACGACTTGAGTTTTGAAACAATGACCTTGACATTAGATCGTCGAGACACTGTTGTCCAACTTCTTCCAATCTCTTTTCTTTGCTATCAGATTGCAAAAGGCCTTCTGCCATCCAAAGCAAGATTACAGTTTCTTTTTTTATTTGATAATCTTTTGGAAATATTGAGCAATAAGCAAAACATTGCTTCAAACATGAAGGTAGATAGCGGTAGCTCAACCACAGCGATGGAAGAACAGCATTGCTTGCACTTTCCCACACATGGCTCCTTAATATGCTTTCCCACCTATTTGGATCTCTTTCAGAGCGTAGAAGACCGCCGATGGATTTTACAGCTAACGGGAGGCCCTTGCACTTTTCAACGATTTTTTTACCAATTTCTTGGAAGTGTGGATCTGCATCTAAATCTCCATTAAGGGCATGGTCCACAAATATTTTCCAACAATCAAGCTTCGACACTTTTGATAGTTCATAAACTAGTTCCCCAACGTTTACGATTGATGCAACTTTTTTACTACGAGTCGTCACAATAATCCTGCTTCCCGACTCCTCAGATGCGAAGGTGCACTGCAGGAAATCCCAGTTTTCATAATTTTCGTCCCAAACATCGTCAAGAACAAAGAGAAATTTCTTGCCTCTCAAAGCCTCCTTCAATCGTCGTTGAAGTTCTGTTGGTTCTTCTGTTCGAGGTGTTTTGGGACAGACCTGCTCCATAATAAGCTTCAATATTTTGGAAATATCAAACTCGGTAGACACAGTCACCCATGCTTTGAGCTGAAAACCATGTTCCTTCACTCTATCATCATCGTACACGAGTTGAGCAAGGGTGGTCTTGCCAAGACCGCCCATACCCACTATGGGAATCACCCCTATCTTATTGCCCCAAACGTCACCTGACAACAACAATTTCAAGATCTCCTCTTTATCGGCATCTCTTCCATAAACATATCGTTCATCTCGCAAAGGAGCAGGTAATCTTGGCGAGGATCTGGAGTTTTGAGCAGTGCCATCAATATGTTTCAGATGAAGGACATCGGCTCTTTCAGAAAGAAAGTTCAAATCCTCCAAGAGACTAGCATCTCACCTTGTACACTAGGAAAGATTGAATCCCATAGCCCACTCAACATTCTTTCTCCAGATGCAAGTTCCTGATGATTAGTTCGGGCTTCATCGTTGATGTCCTCCACCAAGTCCTCTGTTCTCATAATTACATGTTTGAGCTCATCAAGCCATTGCTTCACATCTGGCTCCCTCATTTGCCTGTCTTCGGCATCGTTGAGCAGCAGACTAGCTGTCTTTATCTTCTCCTTCAACACTTTGAGCTGTTTGACAGTGGATTTCTTTCCCCGGAAGAAGCTCATGAACTCTCGAGAAGTCAACGTGTCTAAGATCTTCTGAAAAGCAGCGGACAGAAAAGCTTCAGCCACCAATTCTGCCATGTTTGATATGTTACCGTCTTGATCAAGGACGGTTTTTGTGGAATGAAGATTGATGTCAAGCTCTGCAATGAAAAGAAAAATAAGAAGAGTGAGTTTTTTGGTTTGTGATGTATACTGAAATCCTGGAGCGTTTACTTAATTTGTTTAATTTTCTCACTTTGTTTTTAACCAGTAACAACAAATAAATGGAAAAAGTGAGAGGAAAAACGAATTAACAACTTTTTTTTTGAAAAAAAAAAAAGATTCAATGATGACAAGCTATGATACGGAAATTACTTATAAAAACTTAAAGCTTACCGTTGCAAGAGAAATGTCTTCAACAATGGAGAGTATCTCACTCTGATGTTTGATGTTTTCGTCCAACCACAAAAGGGATCGGGAGAGGAAGTTAAAAGTTAATATCTACAGCAAACAGGAGAAGAAGTATGCGTTTTAGTGTTTTTTTTATTTTTTTTATTTTTTTAGTAACAAGAAGAAAATATATCAATTTCCACACAAAAAAAGAAGAAGAAAAGATTGAACCTTAGCAAGCAATGATGTATAATATTGTGGAATCTTACTTAATATGGCAAGAACAGATATCCTTAACGTTGAAGATCTTTCTGTTTTCTCTGTTCCTTACAATAGAATGTTGACAGATGAGACTCAGATTTCCAACTTAGTTTCTTGGGGTGAAGTAGAAGGAAACTCAACAGAAACACAGGTGTGAATTTTGCTTTTCGTTGAGAGAAAAACTGATATGATTTCTGAGAAATGGCTGCGACAAGCTAATTTGAAGATTTTTTTTTAACTACAAGGAAAGGTATGGAGATGACTTTTAATAAAATAAAAGTCTTCCACAATAATGGAGAAGAATCCTGCGGTGGCGAGGAAAAGTATTGTGCCATTGACTGACTTCCAGCCTTCCAGGCATAATTCATACGTACAAATGTAGTAAAAATTTTATGTTAATATGCATTTGGTATCCTAGTTTTGAAATATTTTATGTCGGTATCTCGACCTTTTAGAAAATCTTTTTTAATACCTCAAAACCTTTTTAGGACACAAAAAGATAAAATTACCCTTTTTTGGTCAGACTCTTTATATTTTATAACAAGGGTAATTTTGTCTTTTTGTATCCCAAAAAGAACTCTGAGGTAAAAAAAAGATTTTCTAAAAGATTGAGATACAGACATAAAATATTTCAAAACTAAGGATACCAAACGCATAGTTCAATGTAACACAAAGTATTAATATGAAATTTTTCTATAAATATATACATTTAAAATTTTTTTATATATGCATGAACAAACATTTTCAGTTTGGATTGAAAAAACAAAATTAATTCATTTCTAAACAAAAAAGGAAAACAAAATTAAGGAAACCATATCAATAAATTAATTGCATTTCTTTCAATGGGAGTGTTTCAATTAATCCTTCGACAGGTACACTTGTTTCCGTTTTAGATTTTGGTTATTTGACTTGTTTTTGTTTCCCTGTTTCTGGGTTGTTCTATTTTTCCAGACTCCTTTGTATTTTTTTTTCTATTGTAATAAATTCTTGAGTGGGGAATTTGGTAGGAGGGATCTAGTTGTTAGTAGGTACCAATCAAATTAGAATGTATTAGCCATCTAGAAAGAATGTTTCTTAAAAAATTATCTAGAAGTTATCTTAATTTATTTATTGAAGCTCCGAACGATTTCTTCAAATGGCTTAGGAAACGTCCGGGGAAAAAAGACAAATATTTTTTAGATTAATTATTGTTTTAAGTGTGGTGGTCGTTTTCAAGTTTCATGTTCTTCCGAGAGATGTCTTCGCCAGGTTATTACTGCTTGTTTTTCTGTTTCTGTTAGCTTTGAGTCGTTGTCGTTTTTCCGGTCATGCCCTATTTAAGGTCATTGTCGCGTTATCACGTTTATGTCGTTAGATATTGTTCATGTGGCGTGTGGCCTTCAGAGTTCTTGTTCTCTATTCAACATTTTTCGTAACATGATATATATATATATATATATATATATATATAGGGAAATGTTTCAGTAATTACAAGCTATGTGGCATGTAACGGTCGAAAACAAAAAGCTTATTGTTGGTAGAGAAGATGTCTTCAAACAATACAGGAAATCCTCACAATGGAGTGTTTCAAAAGAACTATGAGCTTGTTTCCGAAACTCTCAAAACTCCTTTTTTTTTTTGGTTAATCAAAACTCTCTTGTTAGAGTATGGCGACCCGAATTTGGTTTGGTACTATTTGAAAAGCTCATTGTGCGACAATTGTGAAAAAAGAATAAATATGGGATTTTTAATGAGACCTGTAGTGGTAGGGGAGGGATTGGACCGATAGGTCCAATCCCCTCCGACCCGCAATACGTACCTTTACATTTTAGGCCTATTGAGTTATATTACATATTAGGGTTATGTTTACACCTACATATATAATGTATTTCGTTAGGGTTTGGTATTATCGTTTTAGCCTTGCTATTCGCTTCCATCTTGTACTCTTTTTCGAGTTTAATGATTTTCTTCTCCTCTGCCCATGGTTTTTTTCCATGTTAGGTTTCAACATAAATCTCTGTGTATTTTTGTTCTTTGTTTCTATGGCACTATTTTCGTAACATCTCAAAGCCTTCACAAGGGATATTTTTTGACTCGGTAGTATGAAAAAACTCTAGATGTATTTTTCAACAAAGCAATCTTATTTGACCTCTGTACCTGATACTAACAAAACAAAACAGTAAAACAACTCTAAAAAAAACACTACATACAAACCTACAGTTTTATGATTAACGGGAGACAACAAGATTGCACAAGGACAAGCGATTGTGGGTTGTATTTTCGGAAAGAAAAAGTTACTTTCTTTAACAATAGAGAGAGAAATTAATTCATATGGCAGAAAAGATTGTCTTCAGTAATGAAGATAACTTAATGGAGAGTTGCAGAGGTAGCTGGGTGGTTGTTCTGTCTCTGTAGTCCAAGAAATGGCTGTAAAATGCTGTGGACTTTTATACCAAAGAAAACGTTTGTTTCATAAATGGAGAGGAATCCTATTTGGCAAGGAAAAGTCTTCTGCCATTGATTGTGAAACGGAGTGTTGCAGTGACACTTTGTCCTGTCAAGACAAAACGAAAAGAAATATGAGTTTGTGATTTGAACCTAACAGATTTTTTCTTTATGACTTTTCATCCATTATATTATATAAGAAAATTCCATGGATGAATTTTCAAGGAAAAAATTGTCTTCAACAAAGATAGAGATAAATATTTCAGAAATTACAGCCTGTAATAGATAAATAGTTATCTATGACCCAATTTAGTAAATCTGGGATTTACTAGCTTTATCTATGAACAAATTTGATAATTCAGGTTCATAACCTGTTTTATCTCATGACCAAAGTTGATAATGAATTTGCGGGCTTTAAAATAAGAGACTATTTTTAAGATTAGAAAAGCGGTTTTCGCCATTTGTAAAAGTGATTCAATAGCAAAATTAAGGTAATCATATCAAAGTAAATTTATTTCCATTAATTATTATCGTGATCATGATCCTTGTATAGTCTATTTTAATGGGGACACTTATAAGAAAGCAAGATGTGAAAGAGTCATCTCCTCGAAGAGAACCTTTTTAAAAAGTATCGAAAACAACCCCTGTGACAACTGTACACACACACACACACATGCAATGGAAAAATTTCACCTCCCGCTTTTTTTCTTTTTTTTTTTTTCTTTTCCATTTAGGAGAGGACAATGAAGTCGTACAAAGTCTTTGCGTAAACAAGACATTGTAATGATTGAAAAGTCATTGCACTTGTGACAGCTAACAAGTCACATTTAAGTGCGCTATACTTTTTTTTCAAGGATATTTTAGAAAATTATGAGGTAAAAAATGAATATTGATTTTAAAAGTGTTAATTTATGTACTAAGTTTAATACTAATATATTTTTGATGAGATTAAAAGTTAGAGAATATATATGTATTTAAATAATCCTGAAGCACATGCAGGCTATAAAAAGACAAGTAACCCATGTATTTATGTCGCAAATCATATAAAGCTTCTACAGTCGAGAAAAAAAAATTACTAAAAGCTTATACAAATAATTCTTTTGTAAGCACATCTTAAATTTGTGCCTTATACAAAATTACAAAGAAAGAATATTTCTTAACAAATTATCTAGAAGTTATCTTAATTTCTTTATTGAAACTCCAAACTATTTCTTCAAATGGCTTAGGAAACATCCGGGAAAAAAGGACAAATATTTTTTAAATTTATTATTGTTTTAAGTATGGTGGTCGTTTTCAAGATTCACGTTACTTCCGAGAGATGTCGTCGCCGGGTTATTATTGCTTGTTTTTTAGTTTCTATTAGTATTGAGTCGTTGTCGTTTTTCTGGTCATGCCCTATTTGAGGTCACTATCGCGTTATTACGTTTATGTCGTCAGATATTGTTCATGTGGCATGTTGCCTTCAGAGTTCTTGTTCTCTATCCAATATTTTTCCTAACATGATATATATATATATATATATATATAGACAAAAATGTTTCAGTAATTACGAGCTATGGCATGTAATGGTCGAAAACAAAAAACTTATTGTTGGAAGAGAAGATTTCTTCAAACAATACTGGAAATCGTCACAATGGAGTGTCTCAGAGGAACTATGAGCTTGTTTGCGAACCTCCCAAAACTCTATTTTTTTTGGCTAATCAGAACTCTCAAAGCCTTTATAGGGGATATTGGGACTTCGGCCCAAAACTCTATTTTTTTTGGCTAATCAGAACTCTCAAAGCCTTTATAGGGGATATTGGGACTTCGGCAGCCTGTAAAAACTTTAAGTTTCTGTAATACCTAGTAATCTTAGAACTCAATAATTTTCACAGAAGAAGATTTAGAGCGTACCTTGATTTAATCGTTAATTTGCAGAGAACCATTTGAATAACAAATTTGTTAGAGAAGAAGAACCTAGTTTTTCTTTTTCAACCCATAGTTATTTCTTTAACATATTTTTCTGATGGAGAGAAAGAATATAATTAATTGGGTGGAAAGAAAACTAGACTCTTATTTATAGACCCTCAATAAGTACCTCAATGCACACGTCCTTTCAGATGTAAACGCATTCTTTTATAAGAGTTGTAACCCCTCATAGTCAATAAGATTTCAGCATTTAAATAATTATTAAACTAAATAAATAAATGATAAATCTGATAAATTTTAGAGGCCTCGATAACTCCAAGTTCTGAAATAAAATTCTGCAACCATTCGTAATTGAGAGGCAAAATAATAATCCACTTTAATGTCTTCGGTGAGATTATCCCATCAAACATTAATCGAAAACAATCATGTATACAAAATAGAAAACAAGATATATCGAGAACATAATAAGTGAGCTCAAAGTATCATATCATTAAAATGAAATAAAACATAATACATAACCACTAATGACATCTAATAACACCCATACGTTCAACATGTTCAATAAATGTTTTGGGTAGTAATCTTTTGTTAAAGGATCTGCAACCATAAGACTGGTGCTAATTTGTTCAATTGACACTTTATGTTCCCGAACTTCTTACTTAACGACTAAGTACTTAATATCCATATGTTTTGCACCATCAGAATACTTATCGGTCTTGGCAAAGAAGACTGTTGTGGCATTATCACAATAAACTTTCAACGGCCTAGCTATATTGTCGATAACTCCAAGTTCTGAAATAAAATTCCGCAACCATAAACCATGACTTGTGGCCTCAAAGCATGCCACAAACTTGGCCTCCATAATGGACACAGCATTGACGGATTGTTTCACACTTTTCCATGAAATTGCTCCTCCGGCCAAAAGGAACATATAAACGAATGTAGATTTTCTAGTGTTAGCACATTCGGCAAAGTTTGAATCTAACTAACCGATTACTTCAAGATGGTCACATCTTCCATAAGTGAGCATAAGGTCCTTTGTTCCTTGCAAATACTTGAAAACTTTCTTTACAGCTTTCCAATTATCTATTCTTGGATTACTTGGATTTCTTCTCAACATCTCAATAGCACAACTAACATTGGGTCTGGTGCAAGTTTGAACATATAGCAAGCTACCAATGACAGATGCAGAAGGAATGTTTTTCATTTGTGCTCGTTCCAATTTATTCTTTGGACATTACATATGACTAAATTTGTCCCCTTTCTAATTTGGAAGTATATATGTTGAACATTTATCTGTCTTAAATTTCTCTAAAACTTTATTAATATAGCCTTTCTAAGACAAACCCAACAATTCTTGTGATCTATCATGAAATATTTTAATTCCTATCACATAAGTTGCCTCACCTATGTCTATCATTTCAAAGTTCTTAGAGAGGAATTTCTTAGTTTCATCTAATAAACCAAGATTGTTAGCAGTAAGTAAAATATCATCAACATATAGGACTAAGAAAATAAACTTGCGCCCACTGACCTTCTTATATATACACCGATCAACGGTATTCTCCTTAAATCCAAACGAAGTAATGATATCATTAAACTTAAGATACCATTGTCGAGAAGCTTCTTTAAGTCTATATATTGACTTCTTTAATTTACACACCATGTGTTCCTTTTCTTTACTTGAAAAGCCTTCAGGTTGGTCTATATAGATTTCTTCCTCCAAATTTCCATTGAGAAAGGCAGTTTTCACATCTATTTGGTGTAACTCTAAATCAAAATGAGCCATCAATACCATAATAATTTTGAGTAAATCTTTCTTAGAGACCGGTGAAAAAGTCTCTTTGTAATAATTTTGAGTGAATCTTTGTTAGAGACAGGTGAAAAAGTATAACGACTCTCACTATGTGGCCGCTACTTAGCTTCTTAAACATACTTTTAATTAAATCCGTTAATTTTGTATAACATTTTTTTTAAATCCTTTAAAAGTTAACTTTACTAATTCTATTTTAAAATCATTTTTACCTCTTTTTTTTTTTGTAACAACTAATTAATTACTAACATAGCGGTAATTTCAAAACATATACATAGTAACAAAATTTTAAAGTTACATATGTAATGCCCCTTAAATCAGACGTCACAGATGTCGTTACATACTTACATTCGTACATGCATAAACATTTAAACTTATAAATAATATCAAACTTAATCGTTACTATTGATTTTAAAAGTACTTAAACATACATTACCAGGATCCATTCATACGTTGTTCTTTTTTTTTTTAATTATTTTATAAACTTATCATTGTTTAGAATAACAATGTTTAACTTATTCCATATCATAATTTATTCAATTATACTTAATTTAAACATGAACTTATTTAATATTATAGGTTTATCAAATTGTATAAATCAGGACTTTACAAAACTTCACGTTAAATTTCTTTGATAAACACATCATTTGAAATCCATTTATTCCCACAGTTCGGCAGGCCGAACTTGGGACTTCGGCAGGCCGAAGTTCCCTCAACCGGCAGGGCGATAGAGGCTTTGCAATTCAAATTAAAAATTCATCTATGTTCGGCAGGCCGGGAAAATAAATCGGCAGGCTGAACTTCTGGTCTTCGGCAGGCCGGCCACAGAGTTCGGCAGGCCGTCCGAGACCAAATTCCTTTGGAAAACTTAATTTAAAACATACCAACTTTACGTAAAATATAGCGGAAGTTCATAATTCATTAAAAAAATGATAAAATCACTTTATAAAACCATAATATAAGTATTCTTAAAAACTTAACATAAAAAAAATATGTTCAAAATATGTAACTTGATTAAATCATAAAATCAATAAATCATAAATCGTTTTTCTTAGCGTGCTTCCGATTACAATTCATCGTTCATGTTGCTCACACGCCTTCCCATGTCCTCCGGCTAGTCCATGATTCTCTTACCCTTATCTGCAACGTGACATATAAAACATGATTAAGCTAACGCTTAGTAAGTACATATAATTCTCACAATTTTTAAAGCATTTCATAAACATCATCATCATCATCATTGTCATCGTATCATAAAAGTGCCTTAAGCACAATTTCATAGAACATATCTTTCGTAACGTTAACCATTTTAAAACTTAATCCATTTTATCTTAAGGGCCCAAGTGTTGCACCATAAACATCATCATAGGCACGCCGTCATGAGAGGAGAAGGGTAGCTAATCCCAAACCAAACATGACATCATAACATAACATTTCATAACATTGGGTGTGCAACACTTATTAGGTGATACATATATACATACTTTTCATACTTTGAAACATGTCATCATCATACATGCATATCTTTAAAATCATGAAAATCTTTCATAAGAAATCCTTTAAGGAAAAATCATCATAAAATCATCATGAGTATCCTTGTAAATATATCATTAAACCTTGAAAAATGTGTCATGTTGCAGGTGAGAATGTACTTACCTTATCGATAGCTTATTTAACCTTAAAAAAAATGCACTTGGTGGCGACGCCGCGGTCTCGATGTGCTCGCTTCCTTGAGTGTTCATGCCATTTATCATTTAAAGATGCAATAAAAATCAATACTTATCATGAACTATCCATACACATAACATTCATTCATATAATATTCACATATACATACACTCATGTATACATTCATCATATTTCAGACATATCCTATAATCATCATCATAAAATTATCATCAAATTATGTAAACGCTATTCATAACATGCTTCCTTAAAATCAAAACATTTCATACATTGTAAACATGAAAATCTTTTTCTTGAAAAACATTTCCTAATAATTTAAAACACATATACTTAATTTAAAACTCCATACAATCATCATATTATCATGCATAAAATTATTTTATTATCATAAAATCTTTTAAACATACATAACATTTCATAACAAAAATCCAGAAATAACATTTATTAAAACATTTTTCATATTGAATTCCCATAACAATTTCATAACATATAAATAAAACACATTCATCTTACATACTCATATATATGCATATTATAACAACTTTTCATGAAAACATCATATTTACCCCTTGAATAATCATTACATTTTTCATACTTTCAAAATTATACAGTAACATATCACTGTGAGGGGTAGAAGACAGAAATATCATTTTTCATTAAAACATTGAAATGACATGGAACTTAGAAAAACATCACATAACATATACATAACATCATAAATAAATAAAAAATCGAGACAAAATACAATACCTAACGAGGAGAAGAATTTCTTTTAAAATTCCAAAAAACTGAGTTCTTACCTTGAAATTTCTTCCAAAAACTCTTGATTTCAATCAACGAAATAAGACTTTCTTTCAATATTTGCAGAGAATTTTTGTGAGTGAGAGAGAGAAAAACTCGTGGAGAAGAAGAGAAGAAAAAAGAATGAAAAAGATGTCTCAGAAATGAATGAGAGAGAGGGGTGAATATTTGAGGCAGGAGCGTTAAAATTTTTTTTTCTAACATAATGTGTATAATAAAGAGTCATTACTCTTCATTAAGTCAGAATTTTTGACTGTTAAGAAGGTGATTGGCGTGGGAAAAGGAAGAGAAAGAAAAGGAAGGTCAAACATCATCAATCTTACCTTAATTTACCTTCTAAAAATAGGAAACCTCTTAAAATAATACAAATCAAATCCTTTAAATTTCTTAACTGATAAAAACATTCCATTATTATGCCAATTAATCACATTAATTCACCCAATTAATGTAATTAACTCAGCCATAATTTTAGAGAAATTTCTGCTGACTGCTTGTCAGCCGTGTTCGGCCTGTTGGTTCCAGCAAGTTCGGCCTGCCGTTCTCGGGCAAGATGTTTGGCCTGCCGAGCTTAAAAGTTTGGCCTGTCGATCTGTCATTAAATGCCATAACATAAAACATTCATACATCATTGAATCATAAATAATCATATATTTAAAATTTTACATGAACACTAGAGCACAACGATCCCATGCGGTCGTCACCTGTCACAAAACTTATAAAAAGTTAGTAACATGCACATCACATATCATATCATATAACGTTATTTATTAATAACATTCCTTAATAACGTTACTAACTTAACGTGGTCTGTTACATAAAATAGGCGGGTGTTACAACATACAAGGCTAATGAGTCATAGTCATCAAAATAGTCATCAGCATAGTCATCAAAATAGTCATCAAAACATAAGCAAAAATACAAGCGCATGGTATCCATTTCCCATATCTGCACTCTGATCGTCTGTCGCTTTGCCACCATCCATTAGGCGTTACTAACAGGCTGTTTACCTATAGTATGAATATTCTTGGATGAGCTTTCGCTCAGCAAGTAGGAATAGTAAACTCACAAAATGTTTAAAGCAGCATGTAATCATATGTATTAACTAAAAATGCATGAGCCGTATTATGCTTAGTTGTGAACTTGTCTTATTATTAATCGGGTCTGAGTTGTAGTACCGGTTGCGCACGATCAACAAATGTTAGGGTTTACAAGGTCCCAATAACACCGTGACCAATTATAATTTATTATTTTAACATGGAGCCTTCCCGTGGGTCGAGAGGTTGGTATGACTCTCTTGGTTAATTCCTCATTAAGTTTCACTAGTTATTTTAGTGAACATGAAGTATGACATGGCATATTGTACTTAAAACTTAACATGTGGCATCCCTGGCCCCACTCAAGCCCCCACGAGACCTTGGCCCCCGGCATAATTGGCTCTTATTGCGGCGTAACCGGGCCCACTCATCCGTACTGTCCCCTTTGGGGCCCTCAGGTCCCTCAGGGTTTTCTTTCGCATCCCTCACGTTTAAACCTCAAACCTCCCTTAAGAGGTTCTTATTTCCATCATGAGTACCAATTGAGCTAGTAAGAATTTGATCATTTTGTTAGATCACAAATTCCTTTATCAATTGGTCATGAGTTTCACCATTTCTATTACAAGGATTAATTTTTACTAAATCCTCATAATATTCAAACTTTTCCTTAATTGCCATTTGTTCATATCTAAGTTGATAATTAATTAATTTCAAAACAAATAATTAATTATCTATCGTCGTTTAAACCGTGAGGCTTTAATCCATTTAGGCATTTCTTAAATTTATTATTCTTACCTTAAATCCTAATTGGCCGCATTTTAAATTCATTTAACTTGTAATTTTTTTAAGCTTGTAAGCTCAAAATTGACATCATAACGTCATATACATTTTACCGATAGATTGTGTTCCACGTGGCATTTTAGATTTAAATGGGCATTGGGCCCGTGCCTAACATCATGGCATTAAAGCTCTATCGTATCGGGTTTTTATGCTTGCAAATTTAATGTTCAATTGAAAATGATTAAAGTTCATCCTTGAAATTCTTACCCATTTAGCTTGGAATTTCAAATAAAAATCGCTCTATAAAATAATGCCCAAAATTGTTAACCCACTAAATCTTGAGCTTATATACCTTTCAAAAGTACTGTAATTTCTTGGTTAAGTGAAAAATCAAATTTTAAGGCCACACGATCTTTATTTGTAAAAACTAGTACCGATGGAGTAATTTTGAAAGATTTATGTGAAATTGTATATTAAACACGGTTTTTCTTCAAATTTTTTTTTCCTCATAAAAGTCAGTTGTTTTTTAAATGTGTATTTTAATGATTTTCTTGTTTGTTCTAAAGTTCTGGTTACCGTTTTATTTCGACAAAAATTGTTTTCCGGTTAAAACTTTGAAAGTTTTACCGATTAAAAATTTTGATTGTTTTTGTATATCAAGTTTTAAGTCCAATTTAGAAATAGATTTTCATAAAATTTTCTACATGAAAGTTCTTCATTTTACTGCAAACTAAAACTTTTATATTTGGCAAAAATTGTAGTACGGCCTTGAAACTACCTGAAACTTTAAAACAGTTTTCTACACAAAAATGTAGTTTTTTAGACTGTTTTGGAAAACTGTCTATAACTATATCTTAAAAGCATATTTTGAAGAAAATTTCTTCATGAAAGTTGTTCATCTCATCAAAATCTAAAACTTCTATGTTCGGTGAACTGTAAAATTCATACCTAAAATGGCCTGATAATGGCAAAACAATTTCAGCATTCTAGAACTGTTTGGCAGTTTTTTGCAAACTGCATTCAGGTAGTTTTTGGGGCTGCCTTTAGGCAGTTTTTGGGACTGTCCTAGGCAGTCCATAAAAACTGCTCAGAAAGCCTATTTAAAGTCAAAATTGCATTTTTGCTTAGTCATAAAGCTTTGTTCAAAACATTGAAAACTAAAAGTTTCGTGTTCGGAAAAGTTTTTAAAAACATCTTTAAGGCTTCCATTCATGCGTTCAAAGTCTATGGAAAATTTTTCCACAACCCAAAATTTGCAAAAACATAATCCTAACATGCCATGACTAACTTTTACATCACATACAAGCACAAACTATACTAATCACATATAAATAATTATTATAACATATTTCCTCACCCAGTCATTAAATCTTTCATAAAGTTCTAAACTTTATTCTTAAGGAAATTTATGGAAAAGCTTAGATTACTTACCCTTGATGACAACTCTTAAATGGGTGATCTTAAAACTTCTAGCTCCACTCTTTCTTCCTCTTGGATCAACACTAAAACAAAACTTATTAATCATGTAAAAATCTAGCTTGTTTTGGCCTTCATATGAATGCTATCTTAGTAAAATGTTTCCTTTTCTTTGCTAGGGAAAATAGAAGGAAGAAAAGGTGTAGATATTACCTTAATCCCAATGTCAAAAAACTCCATTATTTTCTTCTTTTTCTTCCTTGTTGGAGCTAGTTTTGAGTTATGACAAGGGTGGAGAAATGTTTGGAATATAGCTAGATTTTTTTTTTTTTGTTTTCTTGAGCTTGGTAAATCGGTGAGGACAATGGAAGAAAGTAGTGAAATCTTTTTTTTTTCTTCTCTTGGAGGCTTGGTTATTTGGTGGAAAGCATGAAAGTAAGTGAAAATTTTTTTTTCTTCTCTTGGAGTGCACGGGTGAGGATGGAAGAAAGAAGAGAAGAGTGAAAAACAAAGGCTCTTTATTTATAAACTTAGCTTCATAAGTGGCTTTGATAAATAAAGAAAAAAAAGGAGTAATCCCCCCCTAGATGTGGCGCCTTTGTTAGTAATGGATGGAGTGTTAGGTTGGCTTTCATCAGGTATAAAGGACAACCATCATTATGTGTAGCTTAAATCAAGGGTACCTTAGACTTTTCTTGTAAGTTTCCTTTAAGTAGGTAAATTTTATACTGTCAGCAATAACTAATATAGCTGATAGGAAATTTTATTATCTGATAGGTCTTTTTCTATTTTTCAAATACTGTGACATGCTAATCATAGTATGCATCGATATCGATCAAAGTTTAATCGCGTATCGATTTTGACAGCATTAAGTCTATAAATTTATTTTAGACTTAATAAAAATGTGAACTTGACTTTTTTAGTATCTAGGCTCAATACTAAGATAGTTTTTAATAATCTCACTATCCGAGCTTGCCTCGTAGTTTCTGTTAATACGGCTACCCACGTAGCTCCATTTTTGACTAATTTGGGGATCTAATTTGCGTTAGAGTGTCTCTTGGTCCTCTAATAACTTAGTATTGCACCCAAAAATTCTCGTAATTAAATTTCTCAGGTTCTTTACAAATAAATTTCTTCGGCCTTAGTTGTGGTGGAATTTATCAATCCCTTTATTAAATTACGATAGTTAATTAATTTAACTATAGAATCTATTGTTGAATTTCTGGAATAATCGTATAACAATTCCGTAAATTCTTCAGTCACAAAATTCATACATAATATTTCTCAAAAAATCCTTAATTTAAATAGGTAAATTATGCTATTTAATTCTAGGATTTCCTTGGTCATTACAAAAATTCTCTTTGTAGTTAATGCCTTCTTTTTGAGTAAAACCTTCGGCAACAAGTATTGTCTTGTACTGTTCAATATTACCTTTAGAATCGTGCTTGGTTTTAAAGACTCATTTACACTTGACTCTCTTGCAACCTTCAGTTAATTCAACAAGATCCCAAACTTCATTTTAATCAATAGATTTTAACTAATCTTTCATAGCATTAAACCACTTGTGAGAATCAATACTTTCCATGGCTTGTGAAAATGAAACTGGATCTAAAATCGGATCATTATCGATTTCTAAGTTAATTTTTGACATCTTGTAGATAAACCACATAATCATCAGGAATAATAGATCGTCTTTCTCTTTGAGATCTTCTTAATACTGTTTCTTATGGTTTAGCTGCTACAGGTCCTTCGAATACAATTTCATCATGAAGTGGTTGGTCATTCACTTGTTGTTCTTGAACATTGTTAGGCTGTACAACAATGTTAGTGTAACGACCCTCCTTACGTGGCTGTAACTTAACTTCATAAACATACTTTTAATTAATTTACTCAATTTTCATGGAACTTTTTTTTTAATCCTTTAAAAGTTGACCTTAACAATTTTATCTTAAATTATTATTATATTTTATTATTATTGTTATTATCATTTTATTCCATTTTTACTTGTATATATATATATATTACTAATTAATTAGTAACATAACGACAATTTCAAAATATACATAGTAGCGAAATTTCATGGTTATATACAAAGCTCATGAGTCATAGTCAACAAAACAGTCATTATCAAAACATATATTAAAATAGTTATCAAAATAGTCATCAAAATATAAGCGAAATTCTAAGCGTACGGTATCCATTTCCCATATCTCCACTTTGATCGTCTGCCGCTTCACCACCATCCATTAAGCATTACTGTGAGGTTGTTTACCTACAGTATGAATATTCTTGGATGAGCTTTCGCTCAGCAAGTAGGAATAGTAACTCGCAAAACATTAAAACAACATGTAATCATATGTATTAACTAAAAATGCATGACCCATATTATGCTCAATTATGAACTTGTCTTATTATTAATCGGGCCCGAGCAGTCGTACCAGTTGCACGCGATCAACGGAATGTTAGGGTTTGCAAGGTCCTAACAACACCGTGACCAATTATAATTTATTACTTTAACATGGAGCCTCCCTGTGGGTCGAGAGGTTGGTACGACTCTCTTGGTTAATTCTTCATTTAAGTTTCACTAGTTATTTTAGTGAACATGTAATATGACATGGCATATCGTACTTAAAGCTTAACATGCTTGTAACATATTGAAAACCTTTATTTTAAACTATTCATACTATAGGTGAGATTCCTACTTACCTGTATTAGTAAGGTAGACTCCCCTATCAATTCAGAGTTCCTCTTTCTCTACTGAATAAATCTGTATAAACACCCATTACGAGTGTGTAAGAATTTTCCATTTTAGGCTATTGAATTTCAGCATAACCACAAGAATTTAATCATTTTGTTAGATTGTGAATTCCTTTATCAACTGGTCATGAGTTTCCCCATTTCTATTATGAGGATTAATTTTTTACTAAATCCTCATAATATTCAAACTTTTCCTTAATTGCCATATGTTCACATCTACGTTGATAATTAATTAATTTCATAATAATTAATTATCTATCTTCATTTGAACTATGAGGCATTTATCTACTAAATTAGTCACTCTTAAATTCATGGTTCTTGTCTTAAGTCCTAATTGGGCTTGTTTTCAATTTGTTTCAAGGGCTCGCAATTTATTTTAAGTCCATAGGCTCTAAAAAGTCATTATAACGTTTTATAGATTCTACCGATAGGCTGTGTATTGAGCGATATTTTGGACTAAAACGGGCGTTGGACCCGTGCCTAACACCGTGGCATTAAAGCTCTATCATATCGAGTTTTTATGCATGCAAATTTAATGTTCATTGAAAACGATTAAAGTTCATCCTTGAAATTCTTACCCGTTTAGCTTGGAATTTCAAATAAAAATCGTTGTATCAAATAACTCCTGAAATCATTAACCCACTAAATCTTGGACCTATATGACCTTTCAAAAGTACTATAATTTCTCGGTTTAGTGAAAAATCAAATTTTAAAGTCACACGATCTTTGTTTGTAAAAATTGGTACCGGTGAAGTAATTTTGGACGATTTATATGAAATCGCTTATTAATACATTTTTTTTTTCTTTTAAAGTTCTTTCCTTGTAAAAGTCACTTGTTTTTAAATGTTCTTTAGTGATTTTATTGTTTGTTCTAAAGTCCCGGTTACCATTTATTTTGACAAAAATTGTTTTCCGGTTAAAACTTTAAAAGTTTGCCGATTAAAAATTTTGACTATTTTTTTTAAGTCCAATTTAGAAATGGATTTTCACAAAAATTTCTTCATAAAAGTTCTTCATTCTACTGCAATCTAAAACTCTTATGTTCAATAAAAATCGTAGTTCGGCCTCAAAACAACCCGAAACATTAAAACGGTTTTCTGCACAAAAATGTAGTTTTTGGACTGTTTTAGAAAACTCCCGATATCTGTATTTTACAGACAGATTTTAAAAAAAATTTCTTCATGAAAGTTGTTTGTCTCATCGAAATATAAAATTTTTGTGTTTTGTGAAATGTAAAATTCGGACTCAAAATTGTTCGAAATTGGCAAAACATTTCCAGCAGTGCTGGAACTGTTTTGGGCAGTTTAAGTAAACTGCATTAGGCAGTTTTTTGGGCTGCCTTTTTGGCAGTTTTTGGGACTGTTTAGGCAGTCCATAAAAACTGTTCGGTAGGCCTATTTAGAGTCAAAACTGTGTTTTTCACAGTCACGGGTTTTTGTTCAAAACGACGAAAGCTAAAAATCCCGTGTTCGGTAAAATCTTAAAACTCGATCCTAAGGCCTCTGTTTACACATTCAAAGTTTGTGGAAAATTTTTCCGCAATCTAAAACTTGCACAAAACATAACTCTAACATACCATACTAACTTGTTACATCACATACAAACACTAACCATACTAATCATACATAAATAATTATTACAACATATTTCCTCACCCAATCATCAATTCCCTCATGACTTTATAACCTTTAACTTAAAAAAATTTATAAAAAGTTTAGAGTTACTTACCCTTGGGAACTATTCTTGGATGGTTGACCTTAAGACTTCTATCACCTCTCTTTTCCTCTTCTTGAGCCAACACTAAACCAAAAATTTATCATGAAAAAAAATCTAACTTGTCTTGGCTTTCACATAAATGCTATCTAAGCAACATTTTTCTTTTCTTTGCTAAGGAAAAGTAGAAAGGAAAGAAATGGTGTAAATAATACCTTGGACAATGTTCTTCACCACTTCCTTTTTCTTCTACTCTCCCTCTCTCTTTCTTTTTTTCTTTTTTTATTTGGAGCTTGGTAAATCGGTGGGAGTGAAGAAGAAGATGGAAGCACTTCTATTCCTTAAGACTTGTCACACGGTGGAAGGAATGTTGGAAACAAGTGGAAGCTCTCTTATTATTATTATCATTTTTTTCTTTACTTTAAGCTCATTTGATGGAAACCATGGAAATGAGAAGTGGGAAAATTATTTTGGCTTTTTTTGGAGGCTTCGGTGGAGAGAATGGGAATGATTAGAAATTTTGTTTTCTTTTCTTCTCTAGAAAGCACGGGTGAGAGTGGTAGTAAGGAAGAGAAGAGTGAAAAAAAGAATTGTGTATAATGATTTGGGCTCTATATATATAGACTAGCTTTTATGGTGGGACAAGTGGAGACAAGTGATGATACAGATCCTTTTTTTTTTTCTTCCTTTATGCTCACTTACTCGGTGGAAATCAGGTGGAGACAAGTCTTTTTTTTTTTTTTTGACCTAAACTAGACTTGTCAATCTCCAACATTGGCGACATAATGAGAGGGGTGGAGTGTTAGGTGAAGCCAAGTTAATAAAGTAGAGTACAATGATTACAATGGAAGCCTAATTTAAGGGTACCTTTGGCCTTTCTTGTAAGAAACGCTTAAGCAAGTAAATTTTATACTGCCAATAATGATTAACATAGCTGACAGGAATTTTTTATTACTTGACTAATCCTCTCCTATTTCTCCAAATACTGTGACACGCTAATCATAGTATGAACCGATATCGGGTAAAGTTTAATCGCGTATTGATTTTTTTGACTGCATTAAGTCTAGAATTTATTTTAGACTTAATAAAAATGTAGACTTGACATTTTTAGTATCCGGACTCAATAATGGCATAGTTCTTAATAGTGTCACTATCCAAGCTCGCGCTGTAATTTATGTTGATATGGCTACTCATGTAGCTCCATTTTTAACTAATTTGGCAATTAAGGATCAAATTCACACTAGAGTGTCTCTTGGTACACTAATAACTTAGTATTGCACCTGGGAATTCTCATAATTAAATTTCTTAGGTTCTTTATAGATAAATTTCTTCCACCTCAGTTGCGGTGGAATTTATAAATCTCTTTATTAAATTATAATAGCTAATTAATTAACTATAGAATCTTTTATAGAATTTTTGGAACAGTCATATGTTAATTCCATAAATTCTTTAAGCACGCACTTCTTACACAGTATTTCCAGGAAATCCTTGATTTAAATAGATAAATTATGCTATTTAATTTTAGGATTTTCTTGGTCGTTACAGTTAGGAACAATCTTGGCAGTTACAGATAGAAGTACTTATACCCTAACTTCTTCAATGACCACATTACATGGTTCTCCACTCCCACTAATTTCACCATTCTTGATGAGCCTAGCATTTCTAGATTCTACTATCCTTGTACTATGGGTGGACAATAAAATTTATACCCTTTGGATTTTTTAGAATAACCAATAAAATAACTATTAGTTGTCTTAAAATCTAATTTCTTTTCATGTGGATTGTAAATTTTCACTTCCGTCGAGCAACCCTAAACATGCAAGTGCCTTAAACTAGGTTTCCTTCTCGTCCATATCTCAAAAGGAGTTTTAGGGACTGCCTTACTAGGAACCCTGTTTAGTATATACATGGCGGTCTTTAATGCATGCATCCACAAAGATAAAGATAAAAATGAATAACTTAACATGCTCCTAACCATATCCATTAGTGTACGATTACACCTTTCTACTACACCATTTTGCTGTGGTGTACCTGGCATAGTGTATTGCACACATATGCCTCGTCTTTCTAGGAATTCAGCAAATAGACTGGACATTGCCTTGACTCATCATATTTTCCATATTATTCACCACCTCTATTTGACCTTACAATTCTCACTTTTTTATCTAATTGCCTCTCCACCTCATTGATAAATATCTCAAGAGCTTCAACAGATGGAGATTTTTCCTGCAATAGATAAAGATAACCATAACATGAAAAATCATCGATAAAAGTGATAAAATGCTTTTCTCCACCAAAAGATGGAGTGTCAAAAGGTCCACATATGTCAGTACTATGTACTTCTTGTAGCCTTTTTTTTAGTGTGTTTGGTTTGTTTTTCTTTAATGTAATTAAAACACACACCAAGATCAGTAAAATCTAAATTCGAAAGAATTCCATTCTTTACTAATCTCTCTATTCTTTCCTAGGATATATGACCTAAGAGTTTATGCCACAAGTAAACAGAACTTTCATCAACTAAACTTCATTTAGTTCCAATACTTTGATGCATGGTTAACAAAGTTTCAGCAAAAAGATTATCAAGCTTTAACTTATATAAACCATCTTAAAGGATTCCAAAACCAATAAAACTATTATTTTTATATAAACTAAAATATCCAAATCCCAACTTACAATAAAATCATGCTACATCAAGTTTTGATAAAGAAACTAAATTATGAGAAAAAGTGTAACGCCCCCTCACGGACGTTACAGATGTCATGACATTTATTTAATTAACCATTATTTAAGATAAACTATTTGATTAAAAAGTTTGTTTGAAAACATAACCCAGGATCTATGCATACATTTTTTTTTTAACATTCAATAATTTAATCCATATTAATAATAATAATTTACTTGATCATAAACATTCTTAAATTAGTTAAACATTCCAAATAATAAAATCATAATTTAAAAAGAAACATCACAACATTTTAAAACAATCAGCTCTCACTGTTCGGCAGGCCGATCATCATTGTTCGGTAGGCCGACCGACTAAAAATATAGAAAATTAATTTTTAAAACGAGAATCAATACGTCAATATACGGAAGTCCATATACTTAAAATGATAAGATAAAATAATAAAACATAGTTCATGAATTCTTTAAAACTTATCAAATAAACACGCTCAAATTATAAAACTTGATTTAATCATTTAAAACTTTCTTCCTTGGTGTTCTTCCGATTACAATTCATCTTGCTTAGCTCACACGCCTTTTCACGCCCTCCGCCTAGTCCATAACCTTCTTACCCTTGTTTGCAACATGATATAAAACTGGATAAGATAATGCTTAATAAGTACATTAGTATTTCACAACTTAAAACATTTATGTACATCATCATCATTATCATAATAGTACACTAAGCACTTTTTCATAGGAACATATCTTTCATTACATTGTCCATATTAAAACTTTCCATTGGATTTTTCTATGCTGAGATATGAATTTTCTTCTCTCTGCCACTCACTGTTAATTAATGTTGATCAGTAATATTGTTTTGTCTCTATGTTACGACCCCCATAACTTTGTCTTGGAATATTATTTTACTCTGAAATTTTAATATGATGTTCATATATGTGTTAGGTGATTTTCCTCCAAGTTTCACGTTATTTTGATTTTCCTCCAAATGTGCTAATCTGTTCAACCTTTTTTTATATATTTTATGAATAGATTTCTACTCCTCACTACTAGCATCAGTAATAGTAGCAGGTTCCTTATCTAAATCAAGATCCAAGACACCTAAGTGAAATTGGACTTGTTCACACCAATCATAGAAATTCAATCCATTAAATAAGGGAATAGATGAAACATGCGAATGCAAAAAAACAAGATTAGATACTGCAAATATGCAAGAAACATTCATACATTAATGCTTTGAGATGATCACATAATTAGATTCAAACTAGGACAATAATTGTATATCCTAGTTCTCCTTTTGGTGATACTAAGACATATAAACTATAAATGATACTTAATAAAAAATAAAAATTTAATTGGTAATCATAAATATGTCTAATAAAAAAATACTTGCTATCTTTGGATAAACAAACAAAAAATAATTGGACATATTAATTACCAACTATCATATTCATCAATTATAAAGAAAACTAATTGACCTTTGAGTGATTCCTAAGTTCTTATAATAGATAAAATTCAATAACACATGATCAATAAATGTCATTTCAATTATAAGCATCAAAATTCATGAATTATTGAACTTTTGTTTCTCAATTTAAAATTATTAATTTTAAAGTTTGGCTATTTTGGTGACTAACAGACTACAATAATGTAATTTCAAAATTGAGAACAATAATTTTTATTGTTCAATTTACTGTTTATACTATACCATTGATTCTAAAAGTTTCGTCACGGAATTCTAACA
Source organism: Artocarpus heterophyllus (assembly GCA_025403435.1). Taxonomy (NCBI): domain Eukaryota; kingdom Viridiplantae; phylum Streptophyta; class Magnoliopsida; order Rosales; family Moraceae; genus Artocarpus; species Artocarpus heterophyllus. Next base: position 1,244,245 of record CM046345.1, on the reverse strand, counting down.
AAACTTTGTCTTATATATATATATATATATATATATATATATATATATATATATATATATATATATTTATATATATACATGCACATACGTGAATATAATGAAAAGTAAATAAAGAAACAAAACTGGGGATACACAGTTTTATATATACACAGACACAAAGAAACAATAAAAAGTAAACAAAACTGTCTTTTTATACACACACGTGAATTGTAAAACGGGATACAAAGAAAAAAGTAAAACTGTTTCCTTTACCAACAGAATATAATGATTCATCTTATATATATATATCGACTCTATTTGTACGCAAATTCTTTAAACAAAAAGAGTTTATTTAATGGGGCCATATAATCGCATATTATCTATATTTATATATATATATATATATATATATGTATGAGAATAAGAGAACCAGAAACTTATAACTGTAATTTAATATAAAACATTCTAATTTCAATTAATTGAAAATATAACCTAAAGGAAAATTATGAGTTCCAAAACCTAATGCTTTTGATACCACATTAAAAAAAAACTTCAATTTTTTCAATATCCAGTAATCTTAGAGCTTAATAATTTTTACAAGATAAGATTTAAAATGTACTTTGATTCATATCTTTAATTTGCAAAGAGCCATTTGAACAAAAAGTTTATCAAAAAAGAAAGATCTAGCTTCTCTCTCTAAACCTACAGTTAGTGAAAAGAAGACTAGACTTTTATTTATAAACCCTTAATAGGTGCCTTTCATCAAAGCACACATCCTTTCAAATGTAAACACATCATTTAATAAGAGTTGTAACCTCTCATAGTCAATAAGATTTTAGCATTTAAATAGAATGACAACTTCGATAAATTTTATAGGCCTTTAATTAATTATGTAACACAATCTAGATGTATTTTTGACCTCATCGGTTGTACCTGATACTAACAAAACAGTGAAACCAACTCTAAAAAATACACTACATACAAAATAGAGCCTATAGTTTTATAAATAAAGGGTTATAATCTCGTCTTAAGACAACAATAATTGCAAAACGACAAGCGATTATGAGTTGTATTTTCGGAAAGAAAAAGTCACTTTCTTTAATAATAGAGAGAGAAATTTGTTCATATGGCAGAAAAGATTGTCTTCAAGACAACTTAATGGAGAGTTGCAAAGGTAGCTGGGCGGTTGTTCTATCTCTGTGGACTAAGAAATGGCTGTAAAATGACGTGGACTTCTCTTCCAAAGAAAATGTGTGTTTCATAAATGGAAAGGAATCCTATTTGGCGAAGAAAAGTCTTCTAGCATTGATTGTGCAATTGTAAATTGACTTCAAGGTGATCCATATTAAATATGTAAACTAAAAATATCGACACTTTTTTTCATTTTTTTCTGATTGTAAAGCCTAATAATCACTCTCACAACCTTGTAAATTCGGTTCAAAATTTTAGGAATTTCATATTTGTAAATTCGATTATCATTTTTTTTATATATAAAATTATTAAGTTGTAAAGACTTATTATTACATGAAGATTATTGTATTATACACAAAGAAAATTAAGCACACGGATCGACCTTGTAGATTCAATTGAATTCTTTTGGAAATTTCAGTTAATATTCGATTGTCCTTTTTTTTGTATATATAAAGAGGGGAGTTGATTTTATGGTTATTTTATGGTTGTTAGTGAGGTTAAAAAAGCACAAAGAGGTGTATGATATTCTTTTGCAAATTTCTTATTTATCATAATAAATGTTTTCAGTAGTTAAAAATGAACATAAGTTTCACGTAAACCAGTATAAATTTGTATCTTATTATTTGCTTGTTTTTCCTTCTACAATTTGATCGTTTCTTATTAGGATATAATTTAAGATTTCCACCTCGAAGCACACTATCGAGTATACCATATATTAGTTTTTTTGTTGGTGGTCCACAGCATCTTCAGCTTGTTGAATTTTCTTGATGTTGACATGGAAACGTTGAATACAAAGGTCCTATATAACAGAAAATGGTGCCAGGGGGAATTTGTATTGTGCTGATTACCAGAGGATTGACAAAGAAATTTAAGATCTCTTCATGGTTATCTTGCGAGAATTTTTGCGATGATATTCATTAAGTTGTACCACATCTTCTCTCCAATATTAATATAAGAGCGCAATGGAACCATGTTCTGTTTGTAATTTCTAACCTCCGTTCATTTAGGCCTCTAACTGCTCAAGAATGAAGCTGCCTGAGCTGTGTTTTTTTTTTTTTTTTTTTTTTTTTTTTCTTCATGTCTTGAATGAAAGATTGGACGCCGAAGACCAAAGGGTGCATTCCTCCTTGAGAATGCTAAACCTGAGAACACCATTTTTTTTTTTTTTTTTTAAAGCAAGATGATCAAACATAAAACTATTGAAAACACGTTTCAGGCGTTCAATTGAAAGTAGTGAGACAAGGAACAAGTGTTTATAGAATATATATTACCTGATAACTTATCATTCTCATTTCCAGTGATGATCCCTCAAAAAAAAAAATGGAAAAGAAAAAACAGGTAGAGATGTCTGTGAAACACATTATTCCACCTTCTCCTTAGTCCTGCAAAGACGCAAACAAAAACTTTAAACAACACGAAGATCGAAATATTTGCGTTAGGACAACTAATTTATGACTTTGTAGTAGAATATATGCAGTAAGAAACAATTACAAATTTTCTTTGGTAAGAAGTAATCAAAACTGGATGGGTAAGAACGTAGTAAAATGACTGCTTAAGAAACTAAAGTTTTGGCAGAGTGACCTATTCTAAGCATTTGTAGATACAAAATCCCCTGTTCCTACGTTTTCATAATAATTGAAAAAGCATTACAAGAACAGATTCCTAATGTAGAGATGTAAATCCGAGGAAATCTTTTCTGTTCAGGTTGTATTACTGCTGATGCTATTGCTTATTGCTTTCTTTTATTGGATTACTGATGAGTGAGTATTTTACAAGCTTAAATAGTGTGAAAATCCTCAAGCTATTGTGTTATTTTGATTGGGTTGGTGTTATTTTATAGGAAAATAAAAGAAAGTTAGACTTAGTGAGAAAAATTGGCTTCAAAAAAGGAGATTTGAAGTGTTTTGGAGTATCAAGGTAGAACACATCGCACAGCAGCACAGCGAAGGCACGCTGGCTTGTGACCACAAGCATTCCAAGGCAGAATGCCGTGTGCGGCCGTGCAACGAAGGTGCTTTGGCTGCATGTCTTCATATAAACCCTTGCGTGGCCGCGCGCCCTTCAGGGCCTCCAGCATGCTGTTTTGTTGATTCCACTTTTTTTTTTTTTTGCCAATCTTGGCTCTAAATGTGATCGAATGGCCCCAAATGCAAGTTGATTGATGCTTAACCACTTAAAACCCTAAAGACCCAAATTGTAGATGAAGGAGGCACAACTTTCAAAGGAGATTTGGAGCTCACTCCCAGGAGGAACATGAGGAAAAAGAAAAGAAAAAAATATATTTATTTGTTTTGTTCTAGTTTAATATTTTAGATGCTTTTAGATTTAACTTTTATTCTCAATAAATCATCATGGGAGAAAGTATTTGGAGATCAAGAAGTGTGGGAGGAGAAGAAGAGGAAAAGCTTGGAGCTTGTGACGACTCCAAAGTAGGTTTTTTCATTCTTCATTCTCTTCTTTGTATTTTTGTGATTGGTAAATGTTGAACCCTTCATATTGGTTTTTTTAATTTTAGTTATGGAGTAATTACTTTTTTAGAGCTTTGATTTTGCCTTATGATGAAGTGTTGATTTATTTTTAGTGGTTTGTTATGGTTTATTTGTGTTTTCTCATACCTGATGCTTCTAGTTTATTTAGCCAATGAACTAGATGATTTTAGTACGTGGGGTTTGATGCTTGACAGAGAGGAATCCCATGTACGAATCATAGGAAAGGCATCTTAGGCGACTATAAGCTTGAGAGATTTATAGTTCCTTCGTAGTCATTAGGAAAATTAGAGCTTAATGAATGTTTAATTACTTGGTTCTAGATAGAGATATTGGAATCGGATTTTTGAGCATATTATGCAATTTAAGGCTCAAGAAAGGTAATTGGGAAATTAAGAGGTTCTTGACTAATTAATCATGAGATTCACTTACTGATTATGGTGAAATCGATGATTTAGTATTTTAAATTAATTGTTTTGATATCTTATTTTCGGTTCCATTAGTTTTATTTTCAATTTAGTTTCTAATATTTATTCGCTTTTTGGTTTTAGTTTTATTTTTAATTTAATTTCAGTAATTTAAATAATCTTAGAGCCAATCAAATTTGGTAATTAACACAAACTAAACACAATCCTTAAAGGATCGACATCCGTATTTGTGTACACTTTATTCCTTATACAACCCGTATACTTGCCGATTTGCAACAATTACATTAGCATACTCAGCTCCTACATTATATTCGAATATGGCCACTTGGCTGCCTTCAGATTTTTGCTAACAATTTCTTGTTGGATATTTCCGCCAGCAAGAAATGCTGCTTATTTTTATTACATCCGTTTTCATTTTTGGTATGGCATCTTCTAATGTGTGACATTAATTTGTAGCCCTAATAGTTATCATAGTATAATGAAATTTGTCACTACACAAGCGGCAGCATATTTGCAGGAACTTGAACAGGAAAAAAAAAATCATTGAGTTGTGACAAACTTCCCGCCATCAATGTGTTGGAGAGATGAGCAATTTACGAAGCACGGGATTTTACTCTCATGTATTAAGGGTTTTGTAACGCCCTAAAATTTAATTAATAATGTCAGACTTCTTTGCCCTTTTATCAAAAACCAAAAAGAAAAGTTACTTCAACAATAGAGAGAAGAGAAAATATGCCTGCTATAGTAAAGAATTTGCACTTATTTTTCTTTTCTTATTTTGAGTTTGTAATGGTGTAGTTTTTGTTAGCGAAGCAAAAGGGTAGTTCAAAGAGACATTTTTATTGTTTGACAACAGTGAAATAATATCCAAGAGAATAGGTAAATACGGGATTTACTCTCTCATCAACCTTCTTTCACAATTGGATTAATATTTTTATAGAATGCTAATTGAACAGTTTCTAAATTTACACTTGAAAATTTACCAACTTAATGGTACATGGACCAGGATCCATGACTAAACAAGCCAAGTAAACCCAACAAGGTCAAGCCTAAAAGCTTTTGAGATGGAGTCAACCCTTAGAAAAACTTTAGAGTATGTTTGTTTCATGTATTTTTTAAACTCAATAAACTCATATTTAAATTCGAGTATCAAGAATCCTTCGAATACGCATTTGTTTCCTCCAAAATCCGAATCATTTGAGTGTCAAAAATTCAAGTTTTTAAAGTTCTTATCTTCCTTAAATTTTTAAGACTCGGATATATTTCCTATAGTAAAAACTAAAATTCACTTTTATATTTGAGGAAAAAAAATCATAACTTCTTCATGTAATATCCAATTGAGATATTCTTTTTTCATTGTGTTCTTAATGAAGAGAGGAATAAATCAAGATCTATATTGTATATTTTTTAAGATCATTAACATTAAGATTTTATTAGATTTATTAATAAATCAAAAACTATCCTCACTATCTCTCCAAATACAAATTCTAATTTTATTTCATACTCAGATTAAAACTTAAATGCACATCCAAACGTCAATTCGAATAACAATTCAAATCATTAACTCAAATCCTAATTCAAATCACACTAACTCAAATTAAATCACTAATTCCAATCCTTTTACCAAATAGACCCTTATATTCTTGATGCGTTTCCTTTATGGTGTGATGACGCAATTGGTCGTGCATCAGTTTGATCCATGAGCCCAATTCATCTGCAATACCAGCAAATATATGAGGCGGAAACAAAAATGCATTCATAGTAACATATAAGAGACATTATCATTGACAAATTGTAGAAAAAGAAGAAGAAGAAGAAGAAGAAGTTGTTTGACATATATTGCTAGCAATGTGCCTAGATAAACAATACACCCTATTAGAATAGAATGCATGAAAAAAAAAATGATATTTACTTATTTTCTATGCGATGCAATGGCATAAGAGAAACAACATTCTTTGAGCATGTAGAAGGCAAATTTTTGCCAACATAACTAGAAGAAAAAATTGACTTGAAGAAATCTAGATATAGATGACGATTTACACCTGGTATAAACCAAAACTCCATTGACAAGCGTAAAGGCAAAGCAACTGTGTCACTCGCCAATATATTTCTGCTTCTTCGCTGTATTCATGTAAGGTCGGATCACCCATTCAGTCTGTGCTTCACGTTGATCCACAGTTCCTAACTTAATCTGCAACAGCAACAAGAAGATAAAATGTCAATGCAAAGGTGGGACTTCTCTACTCAACAAGAATATGACTAATCAAAAGAATACACACAAGAAACAGAATAAATTTGTAACAAGGTTAAAAAGAATTATCAAACATATAAAATGGTCTCCAACAGACTCGTTCAAAACTCATAATTATATGTTCCTGAAAAGAAACCAAGACGCTGACAAGACAAACTTCACATCCTAGTCATCCAGGTTCCAGAACATAAAAGTAATACAAGCATACTGATACAGCATATTCATTCTCTACTAAAAAAGAGTGCCTTTTGACAAGAGGGTGATAAATTGAAAAGTTTACTGAATGGCATTGGCATAGTAGCTACCTCGTAGAGCCGCAGTTCAAAACGAGGACCAATCTCCTTCAACTCGATGGACTTTGGACCTCCTTGCTTTTCATAAACATGATGCCTATAATTTATCATCGATAATATATCAAAGCAAATATGTATAGCGTTTAATGAACTTGTATAAGTGTGAACACTAATTATTAGTGGCAGCGACAACCATCTCTCCTAGACGTGATAGAACCAACCTGAATGAAATATAATCAGATTGATTGGCAAAAGTGATAATGCGTTTTGTATCCGGCTTTGGCACTGGAAAGAGATGCTTCAAAATATTTGCCGTCCTCTCACCCAGCTAAACCAGTAAAAGTAAACCAACACAAAATAATGTCCGCTATTAGGTACATGCAGTAAAATCTTAGTCAGGGAAACTCAATCTGCAACTCTACATCTCATGTGAGAGAGAGAGAGAGAGAGTCAGGGACAAAAAAAAATCATCTCGTCCATTGCTCTAACCAGGACGTTTAGAGCAGTTTATAAGACTATAGTGTGTCCAACCATGAAATCCCTCAAAGTACTTTCAGCAGTCAATTCATCATTTCCAGACAAGTTTAATAAGTCATCTTACTCAAAATAGATATAAGAAATAATTATCTTAGGCTGCAACATTATCATCTCTCTGTTCCAGTGGAAGCAATACTACCAATTAAACTGACCTCGAAACGCACTGATAATTAATTAGATTGTATTTGTCAAAGCAAGATGAACCAAATCAGATGACTATTTAATAACTTCAGCTCCAACCAAATATAATACCTTGGTTGTAAAATTATTAAGAATCAAATGTGGGTAGGCCTGAGGCATTGTTCCAATGCCTTTCTTGTCCTTGATGTCATGTCTAGTAACCTACAGGAAAAAAATAGGACCAGCATACCAATTAAAGTAGTTAGCGAAGAAAAATGAATCTGGTTAGCAATAGAAAGCCTACAAGTCCTACTAAGATGGGAGTAATTAAGAGGCTATAAATTTAACACGACTACTCAGATTTAAAGGGTGTAATTATTAGAAAATTCAAAATTGTGCATACGTCAGAGATCCATATAGTAATCGCAGTTATACAAGCATGCAAGAGACGTCTCCTTGGAACTCCATAATTAGTTTACCTTACTCGATCTGTTAATGGCATAATTTAAATTTCTATCACACATTATTTTCAAAAAGGAAGGAACATGTATGGTCCTTATTCTATCTCTTTCTTTTTTGGCATGTAGGAGTTCCTTAATCCTTGTTCAACTACAAAACTTGCCAATGCATCATCACCCATTGACCAAGAAATCACTATTTTCAAAATTTCTGTTCTGCTCTACCATTTCAGTTATTTAAACACCAACAAAAGATGAAAAAGATTCTACCTACCACATTGAGTAACTGGAAAGAAGCAGTCGGACCAAAAGGCAAATGGCTAATAGTTAATGCAGCTGGTACTCCACGATGTTCATGGACCAATATAACATCAGTGAAATCATGAGCACGGCAGGTTTCAATAATTTCAGAAATAACCTACAAAGGAAGCAAATTCTTCATCATCAAAAGGCCATAGTTTTGCACCCAATATGATTATATATCCCTTTAAGATAAGCTGTCAAAAGGCACCAATTTCCTTCATCTCATCCTAACACAGACCCAGGAAAATAGAGAAGCAGAATGTCAGATTCAGAAAAAGCCAATATCTTTATTTATGGCCCATTGGTTCATAGGTTTGAATTGCGAGAAAATATTATAGCAAAAAGGTTTGAACTGTGATTCAAATTGCAAACCACAGGGGGCTTAATTCTTGATTTATTTTCCCAAAAATTTGAATTGATAAGCCACTTAAACAAATCACTGACACTACTCATAGGAAAGTAAAAACAGATGTCTTCACAGTTCTATACTCTCACTTTTGAGACAATAACATTTTAAAATTAAAAACAGATGTCTTCATCCTTATCCAATAATGTTTTCTTCCCTCATGTCTGCCTAATAACAAACGAAACAAACGAAGCACAGAAAAGGCCAAAAAGGATAAAAGATTTTACTGACCTGGCCACCACGATTCATTTGCTGTGCATTAGGGAAGACAAACTTTAACTCCTGGAAATAAAAATGCCATTTTAATCACACTTAGTATCAAACCATAACCTTAAATAACACAGTCAATACGATGCACAAGTATAAACTACAGCCCCAAGAGAAGAAAATACTATAGCACTATAAACAGTCCAAAAAACCAACCTTTGCAAACTGAATAAGTGGAGCACTTGGGTCCCTGGATGTAGTTATCAAAATTTTGGGATCCCTTTCCGATGCATTAGCATACTCATCATCAATAGTTGATCTCGGGACTAAGATCAACAAAATCAAAGGAAACAAATATGAGCATTGAGCAGCATTTCAACCAATATTTAACATAGTCCTCTACTTTAAATTAAAAGCTCATTTGGAAAATTGAAAAATACCAACACAAAACAACAATAACAGCAATCAAAATACAAAATTGGGCACTAATTCAAATAAAGCATTAACTTAGTCCAAATAATGTAACCAAATTTCACCATTACCAAGGATCAAATTGAAAAAAAAAAAAAAAAAAAAAAAAAAAAAAAACAACAACAACCACCTTACCTGCGGTGTTTTCGTCCTCAAGATCAATTTCATGGCGAAGAGCTGTCTCCTCATTCCGAAGCTCTGTGGGAATCGGTTTTCCCTCTGCCATAGAAAACAAACAAAAAAATAATAATAAATTAAATAAATTAAAAAAAAAAGCAATGAAATTGGGTATTAGGTACTAAAGTATGGTCTTTTTATCGTAAATACAACATATATAACATTAGTATATACAGATTTCAAACCTTCAAGGATTTCTCTGATTTTGCGCTTCTTCTCGTAGAGCAAGCGAGCTTTGCCTTCTAAGCTCTTTCGGTAAAGATACTCTCTCCTCAGACGGATGTTTCTGCGCAACATTGTCGCTCGAGACTGTAACAATGCCCTCCTCTGGAGAAGAACGAGAAATTTCTCTCTCCGTTGATGATGTTGCAGAAGGGTTTAGGGTTGGGGTTTTGGAGGGATTTGGCTGAAGAGTACAGCGCCCAGACAAACGACAGCGTTCTGTAGCACCATTCGAAACGGGCTTGGTTCGATTTTAACCCGACCCGAATTATAATCGGTTTGGTTCGGCTTTTGACCCGACAAATATTTGCTATTTCTATGCCTCTGTCTCTTCTTTCCCTTTTGAAATGTATTTCTCTTTTTTTAAATTCCTTTCAAAAAAGAAAAAAAAAACAATGGAAAGTTTTTTTATTGGGGCACTAATCCATAAAAAACAGACATATTTAATTAATAAGAACATTATTATAAGTTTTAATTATTTCGTGGGGATATAATATAATCTATTTTAAAAAGGACAGAACTTAAATCTTAAAATATTTGAAGTATGAAAAATTAAAATTTAAATCCAGATATAAACGTGCTCCCACTCTTGTTTTATGTGGCTTTTTTTTTAGGAACTAGTGTTATTTATTTATTGGTTCGAAATTTTTGCTGAATTGGAACTGGTTATGTGTGCTCTTCCACTATTTCTAGATTGTTTTCCATTTATGAGTTTGCATGTAAATCTAATATATTTGAGACCTATCGCCTACACATGCTTGCAAATAATAAATTATTTTTTCTTCAAAAAGACGAAAAAAGAATACAATTTAGACGAACAGTGCACATTCAATTAAGGTCTCATGATTAATTTTTTTTTTTTTCTAATTGAACTTTGATTCCCTTTAAGTTAGAAGAAAGCATAATTGAATTATTGAGCCAAAGGTTAATTGATCTTTGTGTAATAACTTAACGACCAAACATTAATTAGTTTAGTTTTTTCTTGTAAAACATTTGTAGTTTATAATAACTTAACTAACACTTTAGTCTATTTAAAATAAATAAATAAGTTTATTCATAACTATATGAAAATTCCAGACAGATTAAGAGGAATGTAATCCAATATATTCCCTTTTCATTCTAGAAGAATTTACTCCACGGCTTTTCCACTAGAGAAACCAAGTATACATTCCCCTTGAATTATTTAAAAAAAAAAAAAAGCCAGTTCACATTTAAACTTTTCGCTCTGTCATTTGAGTTTCACATTCCCTTTTCAATCTTTATTCATTCTCATGGACATGGCGCTTTTTTTTTTCTTTTAATTAGGGATGGTGATTTAAACTCTTCACTTTATAGTGTAGTCATGTATAGATTTATCGGGAGGCTATGCTCTCGACCACTTAGGACGTGATACTTTTCCATTCTTATACTGCCACTTAATGATTCTCCTCCCTGTAGTCTAGCTAGAAGGAGGACAAAGATTTTGATATTAATATTCTGATTCTAAGGGCCTATTTGGGAGGGCTTACTAAAAGTTATTTTTAGCTTATTGAGTCTAAAAGCTACTACTGTCAGAAGCGCTTTTGATTTCCAGAAGTACTTCCTGTCAAAGCGATAAAATGTTCCTTATCAAAAAAGTATTTCTACAATAGACTTTAAAACTTGTACGAAAATATTATTAATAATATATTATAAGCTTAAATATAACATTTTTGTAATTTTTTTTAAAACATGGAAACCTTGTTGATCCATTAAAATTCTTTTAAAAATATAGTTTCAAACACTTAGTTAAAAGCTATAGCTTTTGTTTCTCTTCTTGTACTGACTAAAAGCATAAGCAGAAGTTATACTAAACTGGCCCTAAGAACGTCGTAGAAGAGGAAAAGCCACATTCCACCACAAGTTACCACTATAAATAAACATATTTTGCAATGACATAAATTCAGCATTCACAAAAGGGAATAATAAACATCACTAATGGTTCTACAATGGCCAGTAATGGAGAACATAATCATTCAGTAACCCAACAAGATCCAGCAGAAAAGAAACCTAAATCAGGTCCAATTTATCTCTTTTCTCTACTATCTTTTTTTTTCTCTTGATCTTTTTAGTTTCAAAGTTGTTGCTGACTATTTTTTTTTTTAATGTAAAACAACAGATTTGAAGAAAAAATGTTGCCCCGGTACAAAAAGAAAGGGGATAGAGGTTTTATTAAAGGATGGTAAGCATGTATATCATAATTTTTTTTTAGGTGAAACTAAAATCATAATTCATGTTTGTTATGCGACAATTTTGCAGCCTTTTTGCTCTATAGTCCTTATTGTAACATCTTAAACGTTTTTGTTATGCGACAATTTTGCAGCCCTTTTGCTTTGTAGTCCTCATTGTAACATCTTAAACGTTTTTGTTATGTGACCGTTTTGCAGCCTCTTTGCTTTGTGCTGCTGTTGGCTCTGCGATGCTTGTTTCGATGTCACTGTTGTCGCTTGATAAACGCCGTGATATGCCAGCGGATGCTTCTCGGAGAGTGAATAGCTAGCAATTTTCGATTTGAAGTTTACATGAAATTTCTGTAATTTTTAGTATTTGTTGCCTATGAGTATCTACTATTCCTGAGTGCTTTGGATAGAATCAACATTTGTATAGGCATTGACCTCACCCTCTGATTTTCCCATTTGCTATTTAGTTTGAGTAAAGATTTCGGACTTAAAAATATATATATATATATATATATATATATATATATTTAAGTCCAAAATCTTTTATACTAAGTAATACAGCATTCTGGTTTAATAGTTGAAATCTTAACTTCGCCATCATTGTGACACAAGATCTGTTGTACTCTCCATAAAGAATTTAGTAAAAAATAAAAACAAATTTCAAATTCTGGGACCTCAAAACCAATCTCAGATACAAAAATTAATGAAAAGAATAAACTTCCACCAAACTGATATTTTGATTAACATATTATACAAGAAACTATTTTGAAAGTGCAGACTATTATATATATATGTATCAGGAAATATATGTATGGCTCATCTAATAAGTAAATGAAAGAGCTATACGTTAGAATAAAATTCTGATGAAAACCATCATCACCCAAGATCGTTCATGTCAAATCATCAAGAATATTAATAAGATGCGGAAGCTAACCTGAATCCATTGATTGAATGTGATTCTTGAGTCTGTAAGTTGAGGATCTTTCAAGTCTGGTACGTAAATCCTCCTTCTCAAATTGCTCTGTAATCTCTCTGTAGATGGAAAACAGAAAAATAATGTACGTACTGACTTGGGGACCACAACTCCTTATATAATTGCTAAACCCTAGCAATTATCCTTAATTACCAATTTAACCCATCATAAAATTAGTAATTATATTTTTAGTCTTTACACATAGGAGGCTCACACTTAATGATGCATTAAAAGCTCAAAACCCAAATTGATCACTTTTAATTGGACAACCTTATTGATAGCCTTTAATTCACATTTATGTAATATATTAGCCCATATATTGGATTTTGATCCAACAATCTTCCACTTGGGCTATATATATGAAACTTTATACATGTGAATTATACTTTATGAGCTCATGAATTTTGCTATTGAAACCTTATGCACATCAACAATCTTGTCCGTTAACCATATCAATATAGGACCAAAGCGACATTCGTTACATATGTCGTAACTAGACCCATCAATAATCACATATACCAATACAACTAATGACAAGATCAAGCATGGATGTGTAGTATGGAAATTTTATGCAATATGATCTTAACATGCCTATTTCCAACTGGTCCACCTTAATACCTTAGTAGGATCAAACCATATCAAAATCAGAGTGTGAATAAACTGAAACTTTATTTATGTAGAAAATAACCTTAAAATATTCATAAACTAAAATAACAAAAATATCTATATCATAAGAGCATTTAAAATTACAAACTCCCACTAAAACTAAATATCCTGAAATGATATGACACCCATACGAGCAGTGTGCTCATGAAACATTTTGGGTGGCAATCCTTTAGTAAGCGGATTCGCAATCATGGAGTTTGTGCCGATGTGCTCTATAGACAACTGTCCACTCGGAACTCTTTCTTTCACAACTAGGAACTTGATCTCTACATGCTTTGACTTCGTTGAGCTCCTGTTGTTGTTGGAATACAAAACTGCTGACTTATTGTCACAAAATATCTTGAGTGGTCTTTGAATACTGCCCACTATTTGCAGCCCCGTGACAAAATTCCGCAGCCATATTCCATGATTGGACTCCTCATAACACGCTATAAACTCTGCCGCCATTGTAGAAGATGCTATAAGAGACTGTTTAGTACTCTTCCAAGAGACAGCACCTCCAGCCATAAGGTAGACATAGTCCGATGTAGATTTCATACTATCTTGGCATCCAGCAAAATCGGAGTCAGTATACCTAATGATCTCTAGCTGTTTTGACCTCCGATACGTAAGCATGTAATCCTTTGTTCTTCGAAAATACCTCAAGACTCGTTTGGCTGCTACCCAGTAATCCTTTTCAGGATTACTTAAGTACCTGCCCAACATCCCTGTAATGTACGCAATATCCGGATGCGTACAAACCTGAGCATACATTAGACTCCCTACTCCTGACGCATAAGGAATCTTCTGCATTTCCTTAACCTCAAAATCATTCTTAGGGCACTGATTGAGACTAAACTTGTCTCCCTTAGCCATAGGGGTATCACCTGGTTTACAATCCTGCATGCCATATCTCTTAAGAATCTTTTTGATATAGCCCTTTTGTGATAATCCTAAAATACCCCGAGAGCGATCCCGGTGTATCTGTATACCCAACACAAAAGAGGCGTCACCAAGATCCTTCATCTCAAATTTCTTTGATAGAAATCTCTTGGTTTTGTGAAACAAGCCTATATCGTTGCTGGCAAGCAAAATGTCATCGACATATAAAACCAAGAAAATGTACTTACTCCTACTGAACTTGTGGTATATACAATCATCGACCAAATTCATCTCAAAACCGAATGAGATGACAACCTGATGAAATTTGTAATACCATTGACGAGAAGCTTGCTTAAGCCCATAGATGGATTTCTTTAATTTGCAAACCATCTTCTTTGCATCTCCCGACACAAAGTTTTCCGATTGCACCATATAGATTGTTTCATCAATGTCACCATTAAGGAACGCAATCTTAACATCCATCTGATGAAGCTCAAGATCAAAATGTGCCACTAATGCCATTATAATCCTAAAAGAGTCTTTCGAAGAAACCAGAGAGAAAGTCTTTTTATAATAAATGCATTCTTTCTATGTAAAGCCTTTAGCGACAAGATGAGCCTTATACCTCTGCACATTGCCTTTTGAATCCCTCTTGGTCTTAAATATCCATTTGCAACCAATGGGTTTCTGTGACACCCGTTATTCTCCTAACGGGTATTGAGGTAATTAAATTAATTTTTAATGTATAAAAAAAATTGCTTCATTTAAATTTATTTTATAATATTTATTTTTATCTATTTTTAAATTTTCTAAAATTCTCCTATATTTATTTAGTATGATTACTAAAAAGCCTTAGAACTTCTAATAAATCTCAAAAATGTCATATTGGCATTATATGTGTTAAAGTCTTTAGATGAGACATAAGGATATCTTTTCCAACTACTCTTGACCCTCATTTTCTTTATTTCCTCTGTGACATGCTTCAACATGTCTCCTCTATAATTGTTTCCATCACTTCTCTTCAAAGACTTCATCTTTTCTTCCTTTCTCTTCCACGGTTCCCACACTCTTCTTCTCATTTCTTTGCTGAAGCAAAATACTTAGAGAACTTCTTCAAGGCAGCCATAAAAATCAGCCACCATCACCTCCATTTGAGCAAGAATTTCAGTCATACCGAACTAAAGGAACCTGTTTTGAAGCCATTTCAAGCTTCCAACTAACCATAATCCGAGGTTAGAATCTTATGAACAAATTTAGTCTTTCATTTATAAATTTTCTTTTATACTAAAGGATTATTCAAATTTGCGTTCTTAAACCTAAGTATATGTTTGTTGCTATTTTGGAGCATATGTATGAAGTCTAAGTGTATATGCCCTAGACAGAAAATTTATATTGTTAAACTTTATAATACCTCTATGGGCAGTGGTTATTTCTTGAAATTCTAAGATTAAATTAAAATAAATTTTATGAATGTAGTTGTATGTTGTGCTTTAGTTTTAATTGTCCTTATGCACGCCTTAGGATCAAGGGAGTATGGAGCTAACGTTAATTGATTCCAGGATTAAGAGACTGTTGATAAGCTTAAAAGGTAGGGATTCTATTACTCATCTTTTGTGAGGTTTTTATAGAATTAAAATTGATTGTTTTGCCGCAATATATCTATATCTATGTTGAACTGATATTATATGAGTATCACATATGAAACTATGACATGGACTCGTCTTGTATTGTACGGCGAGGAACATAATGAATTGACACATGTTATAAATTGAGAAGCATGGTTAGGAAAACTGACTATATTAATAATGATTCAATATAGAGAAATTGTGAGACATGAAGAGGGCGACGGTTACGTCCTTGGGCATGAATACCCTAAAAGGTAAAATAGGGGGAAGGCGATGACGCTTCCTTGGGTTGAAAGTCCCAGAACACACTGTACAGGAATCGATTTGGTGAGGACTCGGGGCTTGATGTCCCCTCACCGGAACACCCTTGGAATGTTTATAGGGTGATCAAGTGCGCCCATTTGGGTTTCGATGAGTTGAGTGATACTCAATTTAACATGGATACCTAGGAACAATGATGATTGGTAATATTTGTATAAATGTGTAATTATGACACTTGGTAATGATTAACTACGGTATCCATAAGATGTGATCATAATAAACCTCATAATCTGGAATATGATGTAACTTATTAACCATGCAGATTTTAATGTGGTAATGATAAAAACCTAAAGATGAGTAACGGCTTTCTCTACTGAGCATAGTGTTGCTCATACCCTTATATTTTTATCTTTTCAGGACTCACTAAGTGTGAGGTGGCTACGAGAAATATAGTTGAGGAAGTGATGTAGCTATATTACATTGGGACTGCTTCAATCGTTGAGAATGTTCTTCATGATAATGTAAGCATCAATTGTTACTTTCTGTGACTGTATTATAATGTGTTGAGGGTTAAAATGATGATGACAACAGTTTATATTATTAAATTAAAGGTGCTACATTAAAACTGTGGTTTATTTGTCGTTTATATTTTTATTTTTGAGTTGAGAGTTTTCATTTAAGTCCCGGGCAAATTTTATTTTTAAGGTTTTACTTTTATTATTTATTTTTATTTTATCTCATTAAAAACTGTTAACCCCCACATAGGGGCGTTACAGAATTTTTGGTATCAGAGCCTAGGTTCGGTTAACCTAGGGAGTGTAGCACCACTTTAAAAAAATATATTTTTGAGATGGTTTTGAAGCTGAATTTTCAGTGTCATCATCAAAATGAACCTTCACATTGATTTATACAGTTTAGAAGGATGTAACATGGAAAGGCCATAGAATGAAAATATTAATAGTTATATGAGTACAATAATTATATAGAAGGAAAGTATTAATAGTTATGAGGGAATGATAATTATATGGAATGAGTTTATAAGTAGATTGCTTATGAGAGATTCGTATAATATTTGGATCTATAAGCATATCTAATTCGTATAAACGATGAGAAATTCGTATAGATAAGAGGATTTAAGAGCCTTTTGTCTCGTGAAAAACAATAAAAAATATATATAAATATAAGGCTTGATTTATTGATTTTAAAGTTTGACATAGATATGCCAATTTTTCGTAATTGATTCAAACCTAGGTAATGATTATGTGTGGATTCGATGGAGCACATTAGTGTCAATAACTTTTCTTAAAAGTTCTATTTATTTGAGGAATATGATATAAGTTGGGAATCATGGTATTGAATCTTGAGAGAGATAAATGTTAGACTTTTGGTCTGTTGAGACTGTGTCAAGTCTAGAATGCATGAATCTCAAAATTGGAATATTTTGTTACGTACATTGTATTTAAGTGTATCAGTGAATCTTTTGGTTACCTAAGGTTTTGTTATATGAGGAAATTATATATTGTATAAGTAGAATTGTGGGGATTGTAGATGTTCTTAAGTAGTAACATCAAGTGTCTTTGTTCGTTGATATGGTCTATGTTGGAAGACGTAAATCGTATTGATTTCAAGGTTAGTCACATTCTAAACCCTTGGTAGCAATGATGATGAATCCATTGATAGATGTTGAGTATTAGGAATAACATATGGGTGTATGCATTGTTCAATAAGGTTTTGATTAAAACAAAATTATTTGAGTTGCTGGAAGATTGTGTTGTTATGAAATGATTTTAAATATCATTCAGGAAGATCCTTGTTGTCGTTAAATTAGATTTGTTGTTCATAGTTAACTTTATCTATAGTGGGCTTTAAATTGGGTTTAAGATTTATACAAATTGGTTTTCAATTTTATGTTTGTTATTTAACTCGTTCCAAATGTGTTAAGGCCTGAAACAACTTGACCATTTTCAACTAAGAACATTTGGGCCTAGTTCAAATCTTAAATCAGTTTGATTCACATTGTCTCTCCCACGTGGTCTCTATACGTGTCATATACAGTGGTTTAATTATTGTTTACATATACGTTTACTGTGCGTAAGACCTTATTTCTCCGAGTTCACTTTTTCCCTCTTAATTTGTTATTTTCTCTCTAAATCGCAAATCCTCTTCTTTTTCATTAGAAATTCTTCTTTTCCTCTAAAAGAAGAAGGAATTCTAGGATTCTGCAATTTACTATCTTAATTTTTCCTTTCTATTTACTCTTCTTTCATCTCATCATGGACCCAAAGTACCAACATCTGAGAAAGTATTTCCCATCACTCTCCCAAAAGATTCTCAGAAAGAAATACAAGGCTAGAATTACTCGGTTGTGGATTCTTATGCATTTTGGCATCCCTTGTGATGTGAGAATGTTGATAGAGGGGAAAATCCGTCCGAGTGACTTTAGTCAAGATGTCGGTTTACCAGGAACAGGTACCAGTCGTAGTGCAATGAAAAGAAGAGCTCGTGCCATCGTGGTCACTTGTAACAAATGTGGAAGACAAAATTGTAACGGTAAATGTACTTCACCTGGTTATATGTCTACGAATAGAGAGGATAAAATAAGGTTTTGTAGGGATGGACTTTCAAAGGAGAACTTGGATAGCATCCATCCTCCTCTCCACGGTCACCCTAGTGGATATGTTCAAGGAGCTATTTTTAAACTCTGGCCTAAATTTTATACAGAAAGACAACGCCTCAGGAATATGGTATTTCTAGATCCTGTTTGTCAAGCCATAAGAAAATTGGATGGGGAATAAGTCATCGCTCTATAAAGGTTATTTAGTCGTTACTTATTTGAAGCAGTTTTAGCTGATGTTCAACAGTTTGTGTTTTTCTTTTACTCAGAATATTTGCTTTTGTGTTTGAAATAATTGTGATTATTAGATTGATACAGTAAGTGTTAATATCTTATTTAATTTATGATTTTCTTAAATATATATATAATAAAATATATTATCTTATCAGACACGTTACATACGGTACAGTAATATGTTTGAATTTTGAAAAGCTTATCCAGATATTTCAAGATTTGTGTCTCAAATTTCAAAAGTTCTACAGTATTTGTCGTTTATATTAAATTTCTAGACTTGGTGTATATTTGTCAAAAAGTCTACAGTTGTGTCAAGAGGGTCTTTTGTTAAATTGTTCTCAATTGTCAAAAGTTATACAATTAAAGTCTAATCTTTTTCAAAAAGTGAATCAGATTTTCTGTAAACTATCAATCACCTTATCTTACTTTCTTATCCGCACAAGATTTTGTTTAAATCTTTGGATTACCTTTTCATTACCTACTCGTCTATCTCTTTAGCCCTTTTTGTATATTTCTCATCTTTAAAATCTCATGTAGAACCCGAAGTCTAAGTGGAGCAGACATTAAGCAACCACTTCTATAAACCAAATATGTCTACCTCCCAGTCCACGAAGAAAATAAAGAATGTCTGTGTCTTTTGTGGTTCCAGCCTTGGAAAAGATAAAGCTTATTTAGAAGCTGCAAATCACTTAGGGCAAGTCCTAGCACACAAGAAGATTAACATAATCTATAGGGGTGGTAGTATAAAAATGATGGTAAATATGGCACTAGCAGCTAGGTCTAGCGACGCTACTGATGTAAGAATTTGGCCTCATATTCCAGTTGAAGGAAACATTTGTAAGAAAGCCATAGGTAAGGGAGAAGGAGTCAGGAGTATCCCTAAAAATTTTAAAGACATAATCTATAATTCTGATGCTTTTATAGCATTACCTGGTGGTCTAGGTACTCTTGAGGAAATATTTATAGTTGCTTGTGGGCAATTGTTGGGCTTTTATTCCAAACCTTTGGGACTGCTGAACGTAAAGGGTTTTTATGACGGTCTTTTGAAATTTCTAGATTACGCTATGGAAGAAAACATCACTACAGAATCGGAGAGACAAATCTTTGTCACTGCTTCAACAGCTGAGGAATTGATAGATAAAATGCAAATCATACATCCAGAATCCGACACTGCAACATCCAAGCTTGAATGGGAAAGGGAAAGCCGGGAGCGGCCAATTGATTTGAATCTCCATCTGTAATCTTTTTGTTTTATCTTTGGCATGTAGGCATGTGTGTCCGTATTTCGTGTGTTACGAATAACCGTTTGCCTTGTATTCTGTGTTTCTTGTGGTACGTCGTTGTTAAATCTTTTAGATTCATTGAGCCTAATGCCGGGATGGCTGGATATGGAGTACTTGATGCTCTCGAAACGCATCCTTCTTAAGGTCCGATCTTTTGTTTATCGATGTTTTTGTATCCTCTAAGCATGCATGATATGGATAGCTGGTATACGGAGTGCCTTGTACTCTCGAAACGTATCCGTATTATGTTTGTAATGTGTAATATTCTGTTAATATTATGTGGAAGTACCAGAGTCAGTTATGAGGATATTCCATATGAAATATGAGTATAGTATTTGGGTTGAATGTTTGTGTCATGAGGATAGCTGTTTAATGAAAAATATGTCGGGTATGTTTGCAACTCTGAGATTCCGTTTAATATCTCTATGAGTAAGTTTAATGTATAGTTTTGAATAAAAGTGTTTGTGATATATGTTTTATGATTATGTTTTAGTTTATTAGTTGAGGTATGGAATCAAATATATTTGACTTTTCCTTACTCAAAAAGGAAAAGGAACCTAAAGATGAAGTATATAAAATTTCTCTGGCAATCTCCTTAAATGTGATTGTAAATCACAGTCCATGGACAATGAAGGACTGGAATCATGGTATGGTAAATATGTATGCCTGATCAGATTCTTAGACTATTATACGGTGTTACAAGTTGAAACTTGTCAGAAATACTCTCATTGAGGGATTTAGGAGTAAGATTTATTATGCAAGTAAATAAGTGGAGGACAAACAACATTAACGGTTTAGACTCAGAATTGGAATCATAGTGGAATCATAATTTTTACTAGTATTGCTAGAATTGAAATTTCGAGGACGAAATTCTTTAAGGGGGGTAGAGCTGTGACACCCGTTATTCTCCTAACGGGTATTGAGGTAATTAAATTAATTTTTAATGTATAAAAAAAATTGCTTCATTTAAATTTATTTTATAATATTTATTTTTATCTATTTTTAAATTTTCTAAAATTCTCCTATATTTATTTAGTATGATTACTAAAAAGCCTTAGAACTTCTAATAAATCTCAAAAATGTCATATTGGCATTATATGTGTTAAAGTCTTTAGATGAGACATAAGGATATCTTTTCCAACTACTCTTGACCCTCATTTTCTTTATTTCCTCCGTGACATGCTTCAACATGTCTCCTCTATAATTGTTTCCATCACTTCTCTTCAAAGACTTCATCTTTTCTTCCTTTCTCTTCCACGGTTCCCACACTCTTCTTCTCATTTCTTTGCTGAAGCAAAATACTTAGAGAACTTCTTCAAGGCAGCCATAAAAATCAGCCACCATCACCTCCATTTGAGCAAGAATTTCAGTCATACCGAACTAAAGGAACCTGTTTTGAAGCCATTTCAAGCTTCCAACTAACCATAATCCGAGGTTAGAATCTTATGAACAAATTTAGTCTTTCATTTATAAATTTTCTTTTATACTAAAGGATTATTCAAATTTGCGTTCTTAAACCTAAGTATATGTTTGTTGTTATTTTGGAGCATATGTATGAAGTCTAAGTGTATATGCCCTAGACAGAAAATTTATATTGTTAAACTTTATAATACCTCTATGGGCAGTGGTTATTTCTTGAAATTCTAAGATTAAATTAAAATAAATTTTATGAATGTAGTTGTATGTTGTGCTTTAGTTTTAATTGTCCTTATGCACGCCTTAGGATCAAGGGAGTATGGAGCTAACGTTAATTGATTCCAGGATTAAGAGACTGTTGATAAGCTTAAAAGGTAGGGATTCTATTACTCATCTTTTGTGAGGTTTTTATAGAATTAAAATTGATTGTTTTGCCGCAATATATCTATATCTATGTTGAACTGATATTATATGAGTATCACATATGAAACTATGACATGGACTCGTCTTGTATTGTACGGCGAGGAACATAATGAATTGACACATGTTATAAATTGAGAAGCATGGTTAGGAAAACTGACTATATTAATAATGATTCAATATAGAGAAATTGTGAGACATGAAGAGGGCGACGGTTACGTCCTTGGGCATGAATACCCTAAAAGGTAAAATAGGGGGAAGGCGATGACGCTTCCTTGGGTTGAAAGTCCCAGAACACACTGTACAGGAATCGATTTGGTGAGGACTCGGGGCTTGATGTCCCCTCACCGGAACACCCTTGGAATGTTTATAGGGTGATCAAGTGCGCCCATTTGGGTTTCGATGAGTTGAGTGATACTCAATTTAACATGGATACCTAGGAACAATGATGATTGGTAATATTTGTATAAATGTGTAATTATGACACTTGGTAATGATTAACTACGGTATCCATAAGATGTGATCATAATAAACCTCATAATCTGGAATATGATGTAACTTATTAACCATGCAGATTTTAATGTGGTAATGATAAAAACCTAAAGATGAGTAACGGCTTTCTCTACTGAGCATAGTGTTGCTCATACCCTTATATTTTTATCTTTTCAGGACTCACTAAGTGTGAGGTGGCTACGAGAAATATAGTTGAGGAAGTGATGTAGCTATATTACATTGGGACTGCTTCAATCGTTGAGAATGTTCTTCATGATAATGTAAGCATCAATTGTTACTTTCTGTGACTGTATTATAATGTGTTGAGGGTTAAAATGATGATGACAACAGTTTATATTATTAAATTAAAGGTGCTACATTAAAACTGTGGTTTATTTGTCGTTTATATTTTTATTTTTGAGTTGAGAGTTTTCATTTAAGTCCCGGGCAAATTTTATTTTTAAGGTTTTACTTTTATTATTTATTTTTATTTTATCTCATTAAAAACTGTTAACCCCCACATAGGGGCGTTACAGTTTCACACCTTCAGGCAATGGGACAAGATCCCAAACGTCATTGTCTTTCATAGACTTTATCTCTTCATTCATGGCATCAATCCACTCTTGAGATCTAGAACTTTCCATGGCTTGACGGAAGTTGATTGGATCATCTTCCACCATACCAATGTCATACTCATGTTCTTGGAGAAATACAATATAATCATCTGGCACCGCACTTCTCCTTTCTCTAGTGGATCTCCTTAATGACATAAGTTCTTGAGGTGGTTGAGTTTGTTCTTTTGGAACAATTTCTGGAATGGGAGGTTCTCCGACATTGTCTTGATTTGGGTCTGCTTCTTGAACGATGTCAGGAGTAGGAATCTGATCAATGTCAATAACAGCTGTGGGAATATCAACATATTCCTCTTCAAAGACAAAGTCCCTAACCATATCTCCCCCCGCAAACTCAACATCCTCAAAGAACCTGGCATTTCCTGTCTCAAATATCAATTTGGTCGTGGGATCATAAAACTTGTACCCCCTGGATCTTTCAGAGTATCCAATAAAATAACAACTAACCATCCCTGAGTCCAGTTTCTTTTTATTAGGCCTATAAGGTCTTGCCTCAGCTGGACATCCCCAAACATGCAAATGCTTTATACTAGGCTTTTTGCTAGTCCAAAGTTCGTAAGGAGTTTTGGCGGCTGCTTTAGTTGGAACCCTGTTAAGGATATACGCTGCAGTCTTAAGTGCTTCTCCCCAGAGTGATTCTGGTATGAGAAATCATACTCCTCACCATGTCTTTAAGCATCTTGTTTCGTCTTTCAGCAACACCATTCATAGTGGGCAAACCCGGCATAGTGTACTGTGGGACGATACCGTTTTCCTCTAGGAACTTAGCAAATGGTCCTAGATGTTGTTCACCTGAACCGTCATAACTACCATAGTATTCACCACCACGGTCAGATCTGACGCTTTTAATCCTTTTGCGGAGTTGATTTTCAACTTCAGCTTTATAAGTTTTGAACACATCTAGCGACTGTGACTTTTCATGAATGAGATATATGTAGCCATATCTGAAAAAATCATCTATGAACGTTATAAAATATTGTTGACCATTCCAAGAAGCCGTAGGGAATGGCCCACAAATGTCTGTATGTATAAGTTCTAAGACGTCCAAAGTCCTGTTGGCTTCAAAGCTCCTTTTATTGGTTTGTTTCCCCTTAATACATTTAACAAAAATATCAAAATCTGTAAAGTCTAAGGGGTCGAGAATTTCGTCTAACACAAGTCTCTCTATTCTTCTTCTAAAGATATGACCCAATCTCTTGTGCCATAACGCAGCTGAATTCTCATTGGTTAATTTTCTCTTTATACCTCATGTACTTAATTGCAAGGATTCATTAAATGAAGCAATTGTATCAAGTAAATAAAGATTATCATAACCTCATAAAGAACCGGAACCAACTAATTTTGAATCATGAAACAAACTAAATTTTTCATTTCCAAATGAACAAGAATAACCAGATTTGTCCAAAACTGAAATAGAAATCAAATTCCGTCTAAAAGACGGTACAATAAATATTTCATCAAGATCCAAATAAAATCCAATCTTTAACAATAATCTAAATTTTTCTATTGCTTCAACTTCAACTTTCTTGCCATCGCTCACGTAGATGTATCTTTCACCATCATTTGGCTTTCGGTATCTCAGGCATCCCTGCATAGACACACTGATGTGAGTGGTTGTACCAGAATTTATCCACCAAGTGTGTTCAGTTATCGAAGTTACATAAACCTCAGAACAAACCAAATTAAGAAGCATACCTTTTCTAGCACGCCAAGCGTGATAATTGGTGCAATGCTTCTTCTTATGTCTTGCAGCTCCATAGAAGAAACAACCCGTACTTTTCGGATCAACCGGTCTCTTTTGTTGCTTCTCTTGAGGTGTCGTAACTGCAGTTTCCTTATCCTTCTTCCTTTTCTTCCCTTTGTCCTTGGAAGTATTAGCCAAGTGAGCACTTTCTATCTTTCTTGCTTCAACCTTTCCTCTTCTTGCACACAATGTGAGATGAGCTCATTAAGAGACCAAGTCTCCTTTTGGCAGTTATAGCTCACCTTAAACTGACTGAAGTGTGCAGGAAGAGATATAAAAACTAAATGCACTAGCAATTCCTCAAAAAGGTCAAGCTTAAGTGCTCTTAATTTTGAAGCAAGATGAGACATCTCTATGATGTACTCCCTAATGTTCCCCTTACCTTTATATATCATTGAGATGAGGTTTGCCAAACGTGTACTTGTTTCAGCCTTTTCATTTTTGGCAAATCTCTTCTCAATGTCCTCAATGAACTCTTTGGCTGTCTTTATCGTTTCTGATATAGTACTCCTGAATGCTTCTGGAATGGCCTTCTTTATGATCATCATACACATGTGATTTGACTTCTCCCACCTTTCCATGTCCTTAATTTGATTAGAGGAACTTTTATCTGTAAGAGGTGCAGGAGAAGGAACCCTTAACGCAAAGTCGAGATCCATGACTCCGAGAACTATTAGGAGGTTCTCTTGTCATGATTTGAAGTTGCTACCATTCAGCATAGGAATTGAATTGATGTTGGCAATAATATTAGAGGCAGAACTAGTAGCTGAAATAGAAAACAAAATAAACAAAACCAAATCAAGCTCACATAAGAATCCATAATAACAATAATAAATCCAAATAAAGGTAACCCCATCTCAAGATATCGAGCACTCCATTAATATTTAGTCTTTGGACAGAAATATTAACTTGTAAGTGATATCTTGTGTAGTAATCAAACACTGACAATAAGAACATGTCAAACAATAAATCTTCCTTTGGGCTGATTTATTGCTTACATGTAAAACCGAATAATCATTACGTATTTATCACCACAAGTGTACATGCAATTCTGTCAAATATTGCCTTCCTTTGGGCCGGTCAATATTCACATAAGTTACATGAACACAACCGTTTATATTTCAAAACAAATTAATTTCCACAAGAGAGGCAACTTTGGTGACATGTTGTTTCAATTAATTCATCTCAATATATATATAAAATACCAATATTTGAATTTAAAATTGCACAAAAAATGACCAAAATTAAAAAAAATAAAAAATAAAAAATAAAAAATTATGGTCAATGTCAACATTGACAGGGTCGGGGCTGGACCGGGTCGGGAGAACCCTACCCGGATCCTAACCCAGCCCCCCTTTATTTCCTTTTTTTTTTTAATTTTGGGTCACCTAGGGGTTGAACCCCTGGTGACTGACCGGTCACGGGCCCAGCCCGTGTATGAATTCTTTGTCCAGTCACGGGCCCAACTGGCCCGTGTTTTTTTTTTTTTTTACTGGTAACCCAAGAGCTTAACTCCTGGGTTAAGACTGGTCACGGACCCAATTGGGCCCGTGTAAAAGACTTGTCCGGTCTGGGCTTCGGCCCATACCAACCTAAGAAAGAAACTTTAGGAAGAGAAACGGGCGGCCCGACGGGCGCTACCCCTGTGCTGCGGCCAGACCTTCTCTACTCCATCAGGTTGCGCCCAGACACAGCAGACGCCGGCAATCGTGGGGCCAGCTGCCAGCGAAAGCCCCTTTTTTTGTTTAATTCCTCATTGGCCGCCGCTTTCTGGCTGCGCCACGGCCTCTGGCCGAGGCACTGTCTATCCGGCGCAGCGTCACGGCCGCGCACGAAGTCCTTCGCCGACGACAATAAGGATGCCGCCGGCTTTCTGTATTCCCGAACCATAAAACCCAGAAACGTTAATAACGATTTATGTACTCTGTGCGATATATATAAACCAAGCATCCAGTGAAACGTTAATAACGATTTTATTTTTCTTTTCTTTTCTCGGCAACAGAGTCGTATTCAGGCAGAAAAGAAAAAAAGAAAAAAAAAAGGTTTATGTATAAGGAATCCAAGACCGACGAAAGCTTTAGAACATTTATTTTCTTTTCGGCAATCGTGCCGTATAAAGTAGTTCAAACAATCAAAAAATAGAAAATTTCTTTAATCAATTGTTCTCAAATTCAACAATTTTAAAAAACTATAGATTGTTAAATTTGAGAATTTGTATGAGAATCACATCTACAAAAAAATTTTAATTCCCAATGATTCAACATGAAGAGGCTCTAGATACCACTTGTTAGAATAAAATTGTGATGAAAACCATCATCACCCAAGATCGTTCATGTCAAATCATCAAGAATATTAATAAGATGCGGAAGTTAACCTGAATCCATGGATTGAATGTGATTCTTGAGTCTGCAGGTTGAGGATCTTCCACGTCTGGTACGTAAATCCTCCCTCTCAGAATGCTCTGTAATCTCTCTGTAGATGAGAATCAGAAAAATAATGTACGTACTGACTTGGGGACCACAACCCTTCATATAATTGCTAAACCCTAGCAATTATCCTTAATTACCAATTTAGACCATTATAAAATTAATAATTATATTTTTAGTCTCTACACAAAGAAGGCCCACACTTAATGATGCATTAAAAGCCCAAAACCTAAATTGATTACTTTTAATTAGGCAACCTTATTGATAGCTTTTAATTCACATTTATTTAATATATTAGCTCATATATTGGATTTTGATCCAACACTATATACCATAAAATATTGAATGAATGTCTTTACAGGGGAAAAAAAAGAATATCACAAAGTATAATTCTAGATTTCATGAAACAACCTTATCTCAAAAGTAACTAGATTGATCCTGTAAGAGCTCAAGCTGTGCTAACAACTTTGCAATGGTTGATTTCAATCTGGAATCTCCCTGCTGAGCCAGATCAATAAGCACAACCTGAGCAAATTTGCCGTATTTAACTCTGTGTTCCTCAACCCTGAATATCCTCTCAAGTATCCACATTGCTGTCTCTTGCGTCTTTGTGTTCCCTGATTCCAAAACTCTTACAATGGCTTGTACTCGTAACGTTTTTGCTATGTAATTGCTTCCGTTCTCCCAAATTTCGTCCCGCAATAGAGTTGCGAGGGCGCTTAGTACAGCTTCATCAGCTTCCCTCTCTTTTCCTTCCAAAATTTTGAGAAGTGGAGGTACAGCTCCGGCCTTGACCAAACAAAACGTGCTCTTCACGAAGCAGTACCCATCGTGAACTTCACAAAAGGCCTCCGTAGAAGGCGGAACGCACAACCACCTGGACGTCCTAGACTTTCTTAGAGAGAGAGAGTTCTGCGATAACTGAGCTAGCGAGGTTGCAGCTCGACATTTGGCAAGCGTTGACTCGCTCGATAGCAACTTCACAAGCAAAGTGATCACCCCATGTTCTGCTGAGTACAGCTGTAGCTTCTTATCGGAAGGACTGGTGAACCGGATCAAGAAACTTGCAATGCTCTCTGCCAAATGTCGCGTTTCAGGCGTTGTAGTCACGGGGCTTGAAGTCATTATGGAAACAACAACGGGCAGTAAGTTTTCCCTCTTAAGTATATCAGTAACTTTCTTATCAGTAATAGGAAAGTTGCCTATAATCCCAAGTGCATCAGCTTTTTCACTCTCATATATTGATGAAGAGACAATGTTGATAAGTGTAATAACATGACTTTCTCCTATCTGTTCTGACAATTCTTGTGATAAATCTTTGGAAAGAGTGTGGAGCAATTTCAAGGCACTACTTCTGATTTTGATGTTGGTTTCCGTAAGAAAAGGTAAGAGAAGCTGAACAGCACCATTTTCCTTCATTTTTCTTCTAACCTTGGATGCACTGGAATGAGAAGCAATGCTATTGAGTGCTTGCAATAGGTGAATCTGGATAACTGGACTAGAAAGGTTCAGAAGTGAGAGCATCTGCTGAGCCACATCTTGATTAACAAGGATGGATTCTGACTCGGCAATCCTCGCAAGAATCGCTGATGCAGGTTCGCGAAGAGTCATGAGCACGGAGGTGACGGAGAAGAGGAGTTGAAGCAGAGATGCCAAAATGCCCGAATGGATCAACCGTTGGACATTTTCTGCCAAGCTTGACAAGTTCTGCAGGGCATTTAAAGCAGAAAATTTGGCTTCTAGTTTTCCTGTGGTGAACATTCGTACAAGGGGTTCTATCGCCCCTTCTTCTCCGAGGGAAACTCTACTTTGATCTGTGAGCTCCATCCTTGAAAGTGCTGTTGCCACAAGGATCTTACTCATATCAGAGCCTGCAAAAGCAGATTCATTTATTTTATTTGGGAGACAAAAAAAAAATGATCACAATTCTAAAACAGAACAATATAGCAACAAGTCCTAGAAAGACATGTTTTATTACCTTCCTTTAGGTGCTTCACTATTGGCTTGAAGTAGCCTGCCTCAGCCATATGAAGCGCGTTTTGTGTGTTGCAAGATAAGCAATTCAACAACTTTGCAGCATCGCATGAAGCGACAGGGTCATCCCCATTTCGCAAGGCGACCAACATGACAATGCAGCCTTGGATTCTGCCAATCCACCGACGGATGGCTGAAACCTCGGAGAGATCCAATAATAGACCAACTGCTTCCCTCCTCTCCTCCTCATCTCTTACCAATGACTTCACCAATGTTAACAAGAGCCCCATATCTGCCATCTTCTCCTGCACACCACTCCACAATATGAGCTAACTAACATTAAGCTCAGTTGCTCAAGAACACTCTATATTCATCACCACATGTAATGCATCACCACATCACACTAGTGTCAGTAAAAGAGAACTGTCACATAGTAAAACATCAAAAAAGATCTCACTCTATTATCCAATGGCGAAGACACAAAGAGAGTTGAGTGGGGCCGCCACAGCCAGATTTCAAACTTTTTATTTGTCTTCCAAAAATTTTTCTGAAATTTCAATTTTCCCCTGTTTAATTAAAAATTATGATTATGCTCCCAATCTCTCAATAAAGAAAGTTTACAATTATGTATCCATTCAATTAAATATGTCTCTTATATTTTTCATATTGTTCCTTAACTGAAAAAATAAATTTTTCTGTCTCTACCAATGCTATTATGTAGTCGTTTTAATGTACTGCTACATATGTAGTGATTGCATTACAAAACCAACGGTGATAACTTTAGATTCTTGACATCAAAAGGTGCTCAAAAATAAATACACAGATCATACATACTTGTTTACCTTGTTTTCAGCATTGTCCAAAGCAAGGGTTCTTAGCAAATGAATCATGGTCAAGCTATATTCTGGCTTACTAGAACTTAGCCTGTTAAATAAAACAGGAATGACTCCCTCATATTTAATCCAATCATTCCCTACCTTCTTACCTCCAATCAACTCGCTCAACACCAAAAGTGCCACTCTAAGCTCTTCATCATCACCATACTTGATTTTCACCACAACCTCATCCACACCAATACTAACCACCCTCTCCTCCTGTATTTCCTCTTCCACTTCTGACTCGCCAACACTCACAGAATGTCGACTTGAGCTCGCAGCAGAACTCGGGTCTAGCCTGGCGCTCATCAATTCTCTATGCAGGCCCCCAATCTTGTCCTTGAAATCTGAACAAACTTCAAGGCTGGCAAATAGAACAAGGCCTAATGACCTTCCCAAGTCATGAACCATGTTCTCCACTTGTTTAACCAATGTTTTCGGGTTCGGACTTGTGATCATAGCCCTGGCTCTGTTGAACTCTTTCCCTAGTGATTCTACAGCTTTTTGGACTGGCGGGTGGTCCATAATCTTAACATCTTCTCTTAAATCATTCAGAATTGGAATGAACTTATCAACCAAGAGAGCAAATTCAGTGAAAACTTGCCTCTCAGTTTCACAACTTTGAGCCCGAGAACTAACCTTCTGAGCTGATTCTATTACCTCTGACATAACCTCTTCTTGCAATCTTCCAATTGCCATGGCGAAAAACTGTAAGGGAAATTATCATTAAGAAACACCCAGATAAAGAATATATACAAAATCAACAAAACGGACAGAGAAAAGTCAAAAGCAGATAACTGGAAATCCAAAGAGAGAGAGAAGAATTAGAACCTGAAATCCAAAAGCAGATATTGATCTTCACATGTTGGTCATAAAGCAAGAGAAATCAAGACAAAAAAGCAAAAATAAGACTCATATATGTACACATATATGAAAAGAGGACTCTTTCCTTCTACTTTCTCCGGATTTAACAAGAAACAGAATAGAAGAGAGAGGGAGATTGATGAAAACTTGTAATTTTGCCGTTTGGAGGCATATGAAGAAAAGGGTATTTATTAAAAAAAAAAAAGAGATCACCATCAGACGGCAAAATTATGACATGTTTAAATATATTTATGAAAGGAATAATTGAAAAAAAAAAGTTTATTATATTGTTTGTCTTCCTCCATTGGAATGTAATGAATTTCTTAAAGAAGAAGGAGAAGAAGACACAGTCAAACAGTCCCGTTTCCTACTCTCTTTCCCAGTTGGAAGATTTGGCTGTTTAATTTTAATTCTGGGGTAGTTGGCTGGTTTAATTGACGTGTTCACATTTTATAATTAATTTTGTTGTTGTCGGTTCTAACTTTTAATCCTAGCTTTGAATGTAGAGGAAAAGACTGTGTTTTTGTCACTGGGTCAACGGCTACGGGAAATTATGACCACCCGTTTGTTTGGTCCGGGCTATGTTCGATGGGACTTGGGACTTAGGTTTGGAAGGCTTTTTGTGCTTTCGTTACTTTTGCTTGGCTTTGGAGGATTATTAAATACAACGTTCAAATGACGCGTCAAAGACAAAAATACAAATCTAACGTTGGAGCGTAAAAAATACTCTATAACGTAATGTCTTTTTTAATTTAATGATAAATTTGTTACTAAATTTAACGTATAATAAATTTAGTATTTATTTTTTATTAATTGATATATCAATTTTTTTATTTTTATAATTATAATATTTTTACTTATTAATCATTTTAATATCAAAAGTTTATTTTTACAAGCTTTAAGGTTAAATAATTAATAATTATGACAAACGGTAAAGATAAAATTTTAAATAACATCATGTATTAAAGTATAAAATAAAATAACATAACAAATAAATTATTTCAAAAAAATCTTTTTCATCCTTGTGAGGTTACGACCTAGCCACTCACAAAACTATAAACATCGGTCTAATATGTAGTGTATTTTTTAGACTGGATCTCAATGTTTTGTTAATAGCAATGTTATAACCCCATGGGTTAAATAGGATTGTTCATTATTTTCATTATTTTCACACTTTTTAATTGAAAATTACAGCATTTACATTAAAGATAGTCTTTAAATACCTTTTTAATTTTTTATTTGGTGGGACTTCTTTATCATTAGACGTTTCAAATGCCATTTTTTTAAAGTTTATGAACTTGGGTGGGGATTTTTACTTTTATTTTATGGTAGAGTTAGTTTTATCACTAGATTATGCTTACAATCATATGTTTAATGTCTAATTGAGTTTAAAAAGAATATATATAAAAAAGATAATAAATATGAAGGATGTATTATCAACATGTTCTAAAAGCACTAAAGTGATAATGTGGTGTTTGCCAAAAATGGTTCAAACCAATATGTAAAGCTCTCGCTTCTTATGATATAAAGTAATAAAATGACCTATAGTATAAAGCTCTCATATATTACAGTGTGATTTTAGTTCAAACCAAAGTTCTCAAACATTCTATATATTTTTTATTTTTTGGGGCAAATTTGTACTAAACCTCTAAACTTTTGGCCTCACATTTTGTACTAGAATTATTTTATTAAGCATTACGGATTTTATATTGACATTCCTCAAATTATTTATTAGACACTAAGGACCCTTGTATATTGACACTTTTTTTTCTCCAATTTTAAAGTTGATCAAATTACATATATACGAAATGGGAAAAGAAACAAAATATATTTCTAAACTTATCACAAGGATTTAGTTAGAAATCACTACCATTATTCTATAATCGACCGCAAAACCGACATTCTATTGAAAAATTCAAAATTTCAACTACAAAGATTCGGTGTTGACGTGGCCTTGCCCGGTTGGTCAGCCTTTTTAATTAGCCGATTTGGCGGTTTAAACTAAAACCTTGTGTCTAAAAATAATAACATAAAATTCTTAATGTAAAAAAATAATATTCAGACTATAAACAAAAAAACACTGATTATGAACAATAATACAGAATTCTTAGCGCTTAATAAAAACAATTCAGGTGACAACATCAAAGGGCAAAAGTTTAGGAGATACCGGAGCCAATTAGCCTTTATTTTTTATCATTGTCAAATAGAATTATCACATGATTAGGTCTCATTCTCTTTCTAATATACTACCAACAATTTTAATGCAATGTCATTTTTGCGGTGTGAATTTTATTTCTTTTATACGGCCAAAAAGTCTCCACATTCTACTTTACAGCTCCACTTTTCAAAGTCTACATATGACCGTGCTTTTAGATTGTATTGAACTTTTGGATTGGAACTGGGTGCAAATTCTGTTTTAAATTATGTAAATACGCGAGTTTAATTAATATTTAATAATCCTGTGTGGAAGTGACATAAAATTGTTTATTATTGTAGCCGTACGGACTATTTGACTACTAAGCAATTATAACAGTCTTAGCTTCAATATGGCTTTAGGGGATGTGGGAATGTTTTAAATTTAATTATTAATTATATTCCACGGGTCAAATTTGCACGTGATAACTTTTCCCCCCTCTAGATTAAAGGCCACTTGTGATGAACGTTATGCTGGATTTTTTTTTTTTTTTGAGGGAGCTGGATTTTTTTTTGGCACTTGAAATAATTAAAAAAAAAAGGAAGTTTTATGTTCAATTGTTAATTCCATTAAGCCTGTATGCCATTCATTAGTTGCAAAAATTTGAGACATTAAAGGAAATTTCGGAGACCCAAAAGAAAAATAAGGTTGCACATGACAAAAGTGAATGAAAAAAGGAGAATGTAATTGAAAAGGGCATATTTTTATATGATTCTAGAATAATGCTCAACTACAATGTATTATAATCTACCACGAGGCAACAAGCCCTTGGAAAACTTAAAATAATTTAAGAAAAAAAAAAGTGGCAGCCAAAAGAGGTAGTTGGAGAATTCATTTACGATGGGTACGCTTGTTTGCATGTAGCCTTTATCTACCAATCTGCAACTTTGTTGAACATAGTGAAAATGAGTAATCTGTTTAAGACAACCATTCCAACAGTTTCTTTTTTTTTTTTATAATTTTGTAAGAGAAAATACTACAATAAAAATATAAGATTTATACTCGAGGGGCGCCAAAGCTGTTGTCAAGGCAGTATTATCTTTGGCAAGGCAGATGTAGGTAAATTGTGAGGCTTTGAAGGAAGTCCTCTCAAAGTATGAAAACAAGCTTCAGGTCAAAGGATAAACTTCCAAAAATGTGTTGTCACCTTTAGCCCTAATCTGAACGAAGACCAGAAAAGTACCCTTCTATCCCCCCTGAGGTCTTTCGGCCACTGACACTCATGATTCTTGCTTGTGACTACCGTCCTTCGTGGGCTGAGAGAAAAGGAGAATTTTTGACAAAGTAAAGGAGAGGTTTTGGAAGAAGTTGCAACTTTGGAAGAGTAACCTATTTTCTATGGGTGGTAGAGAGGTGTTAAAAAAGCAGTTGCCCAAGCTATCTTCACCTATGCGTTGTGTAACGCCCCCTTGTGGACGTCACAGATGTCGTTATATTCATACATTACATATTTTTATTTAAGGTAAACTATTTGTACAAAATTTAATTGAAACTTTATTTGGGAAAAACTTACTCAGGATCCATGCATGAATTTTTTTTTTGAACTTAATCATAAACATCCTTTAAATAGAAATTACTTTACTTTTTAAAACATTAATAAAATGTGCATACAAATTTCGGTAGGCCGAACACGACCGGCAGGCCGATGATCAACCATCGGCAGGCCGCCCGAAGCTCTACAAAACAGGGTTTTTAACTTCTCTAAGTTCAGCAGGCCAGAATAATGGGATCGGCAGGCCGAAAATCACATCGGCATACCGACCAGTAATGGTCGGCAGGTCGTTCGAGTTAAAAAAAAAAAAAACTTTTAGAAAACTTAATTTAAAGATAAGTTCAATACTTCAAAATGCGGAAGACCATATACTAAAATAAATTAAGACAAAATAATAAAACAATATATCAATCCTTAAAATTTAACAATAAAACATAATCAAAATTATAAAATATTGTTCATATCTTTAAATTTCTTTTAGGCGTTCTTCTGTTTGCAATCCATCGTCTTTAGCTCACACGCTTTTCCTTGTCCTCCACCTAGTCCATGACCTTCTTACCCTTATCTGCAGCATGATATAAAACTGGATAAGCTAATGCTTAGTAAGTACATTATTATCTCACAACTTAAAACATTTATGAACATCATCATCATCATACATCATAATAGTGCGCTAGGCATATTTTCATAGGAACATATCTTTCATTACTTTGACCATATTAAAACTTATTTCATTTTATCTTAAGGGCCCAAGTATTGCACCATAATCATCATCGTAAGCGCGCCGTCATGAGAGGAGAAGGGTAGTTAATCTTAAACCAAACATGACATCATAACATATCATAACATAACCTTGGTGTGTAACACTTATTTAAGTGACACATATATACATTTATAAACTTTCATACTTTGAAATACGTCATCATCATACATGCATAACTTTTAAAACATAAAAATCTTTCATGAGATATATAAATGAAACCATCACAAATTCATCATAGGTATCATAATGAACATAATTTCAAATCTTTTATAAAACATATCATATTACAGGTAAGAATGTACTTACAGATGAAGCTTACTTAACCTTAATTTGTAGGTGACGACGTCACAGTCTCGATGTACTCGTTCCTTAGTGTGTTCATGCTATTCATTCATTCAAAGATACAAAAATTAAAATTTATTTATTTATTTTCATAGAATAAATCATCCATTTCATAAATCATCACACATACATTCATCTCTTTGCAAACATAATTTATAACATATTTTCATTAACCATAAATTATAAGAACAAACTACCAACACAAACATTTTCTGACTTCCATGAATTTTCAATTCAATAACCCAACATTCTCACATAATTTAGGTACCACACTTGGCAGGAACCAAAATAATACATAAATATATTATCATGACTTTTCCTAGGTCATAAAATTACATTTAATGTCTCAAACAAAACATACAACATACTCATAAAAACTGCCAGCCATTTAGAAACACAAAAACAATGAATAGTTCTTACTTGCATTCCTATAATGAATTAAAAAAAAAATCTACGCATAATAGACATTTAAAATTACAACTTAGCCAACTATTTCCTTAAAAATAATCTCTACATAGTCAAAAACATGCATTAAAAGACAAATACAATAATAACTCTAATATTAGACAATGAATTGTGTACATTTGTCATTTTCCATTAATTAAAATAAAACCATTCAATTAAACAAAACATCACACAATAAGAGTTCAACAATTTACCAATAAAAACAGTCTAAAAACCTAGCTTCATTAAAAAATTCCATAACACATAAAATATTTGTCATATTATCATGAGACTTTTCAATTCACAAATAGACATATTCATAAACATATTTGTCAAATTTCGTGCAAAACAACACTCATTTGCATTAAGAACAAAACTTATATTTTGTGCTTCATAAATAATCAGCAATATGTTACCGTGAGTGACAGAGAGAAGAAAATTCATAACTTATCATAGAAATATCCAATTAACTTGAAATTTGAGGAACATTACATGACACATTCATGAATAACATATTAAAATTTCAGAACCAACGGAAATTCCTAGACAAAAATATGGGGTTCGGAGCACAAGTAAATTTACAATTTTATTAATACCGAAGAAATGAATTCTTACCTTTAACAAATTCCTTCTCAATCTCCTTCGAATTCAACCAAAGAAATTTCCAATATTTCTTTCAAATAATTAGCAGGGAAATTTGGGAGGGAGACAAAGAAGAACGTGAAGAGGAGAGAGAGTGAGAGAGAGAGGAAACGTCTAAGAAAATAAAGAGAGAGAAAAAACAAAATTATCATGAAAAGGGAAAATGAGAGTAACATACATAAGAATGCTTGTCTTTATTGTTACTATCAGAAATTTTCTAATTAAAAGTTGGCTAATTGGCGTGGAGGAAGGAGACGATTGGGGAAAGCCAAATCAATTTGCATATCTTAGCATATTTCATAATTTCAAAATAGGAAACCATCTCAAATAATTCCAATCAATCAAAAGTCAAAGGTTTTATATCCTTAAATAAGGAAATTAATCCTAATTTATGCCAATCAATCAATAATCATTATCCAATCATCATCGTCACAATTTAAGAGATTTCTACTGACTGCTCGTCAGTTGTCATCGGCCTACCAATTCCTTACTTTGGCCTGCCGATTCTCCTAAGTCCGGTCTGTCGATAATTTCCAACGACCTGTCGATGCTTGAGGGACAATTCGGACTGTCGAACTGTCCTTACATACAAGAATACATCATAATATTATTAATGAATCATAAATAAATATACAGTATAAATAACATGAACACTTAAGCACATTAATTCCACGTGATCGTCACCTGTCATAACACTTAGAATAAATAGTTAGTGACAATAATATCATAAATCAATATAGAATAAAATAATTAACATCATCACTAATATAACATTATCTGTTACAGAAAATAGGCGGGTGTTATACGTTGAGCAATTTTAAAATTCCTTCCACTATTTATGACGACCTTCAATCTCTAGTGGCAAGATTTTGGTGGGGTGGCGGTAGAGATGACCGTAAAGTTTATTGGATCAGATGGGAGTACTTTGTCATGTGAAATACGAGGGTGGGATGGGTTTTAAAGATTTGGAGGCTTTAATAAGGCCCTCTTGGCAAAACAAGGATGTAGGATCCTCACAAACCCATCACCCCTTAGGGCTAGAGTTTTAAAGGTGAAACACTCCCCTGAGATGAATTTCTTAAACGCAAGGATGAGTCATAATCCTTGGTATATATAGCGAAATATTTTATGGGGAAGAGATCTAGTAAAAGAGGGAGTGCGGTGGAAGATTGGGTGTGGAAATAGTGTTAGGATCTTCAAAGATCCTTGGTTACTACTTCAAAACACTTTTCTTCCTATTACAAAGCCGCAAGCAGGAGATGAGGAGCTATTGGTGGAAAGTTTGATAGACTCTATGGGCTAGAAAGTGTCTAGAGTCAAAGAGATGTTCTAGAGCATTGACTGGGACACTATCTTTGGCATCCTTTTGGGTTGTACAAGACGCAACCATTGCTATGTTTGGCACTATAACAACAAGGGCTCGTTTTCCGTGAAATTAGGATATCGGCTAGAAATAGAATGTAGAAGAAAGGAAAGTAGTTTAGGTAGAGACAGGGATACCTCTTAGTGGGACAAGTTATGGGGATCAAGGGTGCCCAGCAAAGTTAAAATTCACACTTGTCGAGCTTATCATGAAGCTATCCCTTCACACTTGGCGAGCTTATCATGAAGCTATCCCTACAAAAGTTCAGCTTGCTAAAAGAGGTTTGAAAGTGATAAAAAATTGCTTGGGTTGTAGAGAATCTATGGAAGATGCGGCCCATGCTCTTTGGAGTTGTCCACGTGTAAGAGAGGTATGGTTGGCTAATGCTCTTTGGCCTTTACTTAACAAATTCCCAGGTGGTCCCATTAGATCCCTTTGCTCCTTTTTGTCCACATATGGCTCTAAGGATGATATGGATGTGTTCTGCATGTGATTATGGAGCATATGGAGTGATAGGAACAAGATGGTTTTTGAGGGGCGCATAGGTGACCATAAGGAAATTTTAGCTAGAGCAGGTCGTGTTCTGGAGGATTATATTTCTTATGAAAAATGGGCTATCCTTAAAGATCCTCAACTAAGAGCCAAGCCCGTCTGTTAGCGACCACCACCACCTGGCATTGTCAAGATAAATGTTGATGCGGCTATTAAAGACTATCTTGACTTTATTGGTGTTGGCATTGTTATTAGGGATGCATGATGTGTTGTAGGTGCAGCTGCTGTTAGAATTGAGGGAAATTTCTCCCCCTACATCGGGGAGTGCTTAGCTGTTTCGGAAGGAATTTAACCGGTCACAAAAAAAAAAAAAAGGTTTTACTCAATGGGTGATCAAGATGGATGCAACAAATGTAGTTTTGGGGATAAAATCTCTAACCTCGAGAGCTCTTGAAGCTTTCATCATTGACTTGTAACAGTTTCTTTTAACGGTTTCAAAAGAAAAAGAATTGAAACCAATTTGTTGCATTATTGGCCTCATATTTATGTCCATTAAAATCAGCTTGGTAACTGAATTTTCTAAAGCAGTATAAAGATTGCTTGATGGAAGCAATGACTGTACAGAAAATTTTTCTTTTGTTTGTGCATTGAACAGAGTATTGGGTCCCCAAGTTCAGAAAACTCTCTTAAGAATCTAACACCATCAGTTGAGTTTTGTGAGAACTTGGAAGCATCCCAAAGTGCAGGCAGCCACATCATCCCTCGTGGAACACCGGAGAAACAGTGCAATGGCAGGAGGTATTATGTTCTACACGCTTCCATTTAATTCAATTCTTGATATGCAGATTCAAGCATGTTAGAATTCGTTTATGTTTTCATAACTATCTCATGCTACTAGTGGATCTGTTTACTACGTTTCCCGAAAAGGAAATACGGTACCCCACTTTCTATTTTTTTGGTTTGGATTGACTCTTTGGCAAACTTTATTGGCTCTTTTGTGCTAGCTGATCTAGCATTTGAGTGATAAAAGCTTTTATCTTATTCGTAAAAAAACAAAGACGAGAGTGTAAACACTATAAACAATGAAAACGAGTAAAAAGTACAGTAAATGTTGACCACACAACAATTTCGTAGAAGAACAATATAGTTTTTGAAACCGCCGACAACGAGAGAAAAGAAAAAGACATCACAAATAAAAACAAAAAGAACGTTGAAAATTACGACAGAAGAGGCATTGAAAACCACAACGAAGGAGATAAACACAATAAATTCAAACAACGATAAATAATGTAAAACAATTTAAAAGGATGAAAACAACAAAAAAATGGAAAACAATTAGGGAAAAAAATATCAAAGGGAACGAATGACTTTAAAATGAGTAAACAAAAAATATTTATGTAAACAAGAAAAAGACACCTTTAATTAGGATTCTCCCTTTTTTTTTTAAATTTTTCCTTCAAAAAAAAATAAGGAAAACCACGAGAATAGAAACCACAAGACAATAAAAAAAAAAATAAAAAACGCGAATACTTTTTTTTATTACTAATAACACTTGACAAAGTCTCACTTTTCTTTTTTTGAAGAACATAAAAAAGTTTGTGAAGATTGATATTTGTCCTTTGACAAAGGTTGTGAAGACTGATATTTAAAGATTCACTTGTAAGATTTTAGTTGCAACTGAAATGAAAGTTCTCCTTTTAAGCCGTACAAATCCAAGTTTCAATATCGGTGGCCATAATCAGAATCTGCTTTACAAAAGTATGTTTGATAACGAATAAAGGAAGAATTAAAAATCAAATTATTCCGCACTTTTCTTCTGTATTTCTTGTTTTGTTCTATTCTAGAAAAACGCTTGACTATTTTACACGAGATAATTGCTTTTGAAAAGCTAAATTGAACATTTAGAAATGTCGACCATAGTTGGAAAATTACACACAAATGTGCTCAAATTGACTTTTAAAAAGAATGTGGTGCAGGCAATGAATATGCCCACAAAAAAAAAAAAAAAGAATACCAAACAAAATAAATAATGAATTTTAGTATGAAAGTACTCATGAGTCTTCTGTTCATGCATCTATGTAACATAGGAATAAATGTCGGCGTCAATTAGAGCAAGTAATTATCTTTGTGTTTGGAAGATGAGCTCAAACCGTTCATAGCGTAAATCTCTCACATGGTATAATATAAAATAAAAATATATTATAATATAAAGCTCTCACATGTTATAATGTTTGAATTTATTTTTTAAGTTCGAACAATTGTGCCAAACCCTTAATATTTTTCAAATTGAGACAAGAAAGAAAATCGGTATTATCGCAAGAGGTGGAGGAAATTGTTCCTAGTGAGAGCAGACAGGTTCTTGATCGTTGGGTATCTGGTACTCAAATTTGTTTTATTGAGCCAGGTTGTTACTTCCATGGACGTAGGTAATTTTGGCCCGTTACTTAAATATATTTTTCTCTATGTTGTGTTGATTTATTCCCGAGTTTATTAGTATAGCGTGTGCATTATAACTCCAACATTATTTAAGGTTAATTATGTGGGATTTTTTTTTTGTTTGAGGAAAAAGAATATAGGGAACTTTGATCATGAAAAATATTAAACAATAAGCGGTGAGACTCTGCGGTCAATGAATGGTCAAAATAAAAGAATAAATGAAGAAGAAGAGAAATGGTCATTAAGACGACAAGAAACTTGTAAACACAATAGTGTGAAAAACGACAATAGTTCGGTTATAAACAACGGAAGAAAACAGGACGACTTAAAAAAAGAGCGCAAGGTCGGAACCGTTAAGAAAGAAGAAAAAGGAGAACACAATAAGAAATGAACAAGGAACAAGTGTTAGAACTATGGTAGAGGTGGAAAAAACGAAATAAAATGAAAAATAACTGTGAAATGAACAAATGACTCTTTATAAGAAACTACAACATGAGGAAAGAAGAAGAACAAGGAGAACGGACAACATTAAAAACGTTATTCAGAGACGGAATTTTGTAATTGGCTTCACACAATTTCATTAACGGAGAATAGCTATATATACAATATACATGATTAAGTAATAAAAGGAAAGAAGTGATTAATAATTATTAAAATATTTACATCCCAAAATTAGATAATTTATAACTCATCTATAGGTGGCTGCCATTTTCCTTAATATACCCCCTCAAGATGGTGTCCGTGGGAAGGATGCCAATCTTGACTCGAAGAGTATCTAGCCGTTGATGAGATAACGGCAGGGTGAGTGCGCTGGCCAATTGGTCATCAGATGAAACGTGAGAACCTCATATGGCGCCACTTTGCACTTTTTCTCGAACGAAATGAAAATATACGGCAATGTCTCATGCGAGAGTGAAATACTAGATTTGCA
Organism: Artocarpus heterophyllus; assembly: GCA_025403435.1. Taxonomy (NCBI): domain Eukaryota; kingdom Viridiplantae; phylum Streptophyta; class Magnoliopsida; order Rosales; family Moraceae; genus Artocarpus; species Artocarpus heterophyllus. The sequence continues at coordinate 1,202,059 of CM046345.1, read as the reverse complement.
CGTAGGTATGTTGCGCCAATATTGTCACAATAAATTGTAGGTGTTGTAGGCAATTGAATTCCTAGTTCATGTTACAATGATTGCAGCCACATAATTTCAGTGGTGACGGAGGCAACTGCTCGATACTCAGCTTCAGTGGAAGATCGAGCAACAGTGCGTTGTTTCTTCGAAACTCCATGAAATGGCATTATGACCGAGAAATACGACATGAGCATTGGTGGATGCTACGATCATCAGCATTACTGGCCCAGTCTGCATCTGAAAATCCATGGAGTAATAACAGAGAATTTCGATGAAGAAACAAACCATGAGGTATAGTACCTCGAAGATAACGGCGTAATCTTTTAACCGCTGACCAATGTCGGGTGGTTGGACACTGCATAAATTGGGATAATTTATTGACAGCAAAAGCAACGTCTGGGCACGTGGGCGATAAGTGTTGTAGACCACCAACAATGGATCGATATTCAGTTGCATCCGTGAGTGACGTACCATAATGTAGACTTGGCACATGATTGGGAGACATAGGCGTGTGAACATCCTTTGCATTTAGCATGTTGGTCTTCTCCAATAAATCATGAATATATTTTTGTTGGACAAGAGAACACCGTGATTGGAGCGAATGACTTCAACGCCAAGGAAATACGAAAGTGTGCCAAGTTCTTTGCTGGAAAACTTGGTGGCAAGTTGCGTGGTGAACTGTCTGAGAAGGCGATCGTCGTTACCCTGTGAGAATCAAATCATCCACATATAATAAAAGATACATAGTTGGATGCATGTGGTTGTACATAAATAATGAGGCATCCAACTTGGAGTTGACAAAACCAACGGACAATAGAAATCGCCGAAGTTCACGATACCAAGCCCGTGGGACTTGTTTTATACCAGACAACGGCTTCTTTGGGTGACACGCGTACGTGGGGTTGTTCTTGTCAAGGAAGCCCGGGGGTTGAATGATAGTGCATAATTTCACATTGTTTTCACATCATTCTTCTATATATTTTAGTTGTTAGTTCTTTGTATTATTATGTTTTTTTTTTTTTTGTATTTTTATGTTTGGTAGGTGATTTGAGTGATAATAAATGTTTTAGAGTCAATAACGGAATTAATTCTACTTGATTTACATATAGGAGTGATGAAATCTCATTCTTACTCTTATAGGTAACTCATGCGTGACTCATATAGGCTCCATTTTGTCTATTTGGATAAAAAATCGAAGATCAAGTGGCGCAAAAGGTAGAAGTGGTTCAAAATTCAGATACGAAAACGAGTCATTAAGCGGGAAAAAAAGGTAACATAAAACAAAAGCATTAGGAAAAATAAGGAAGGGAGAAAGTTACAAACTTGTAAAAAGGCATGAATAATATGAAAATCAATATCAAATGGAAAACAAGAACTAATTGGAAAGACACCGACGGAATTCAAATCACACCAGTGTATTTTGGAAGTAAGTTAGAACTTTAAGCTCCTACTATCTACAATGCAAAACCCTCACATATTACATATTGTAAAGCAAAAGTATATTACAGTATAAAACTTTTACATATTATGCAATACTTGAATTCTAACATTAAGTTTCAACTTCATCCTCAAACATACTCATAAATAATTAAATGACAAAACGTTATATAACAATTAAAAAATTGTTCAAGGTGACAAACGACTATGAAACGGGGAAGGGAAAAATTAGCTACAAAAAATGATAATAATAACAGGAAAAGAGACAACACTGCAGTGTGCAAAGAATTCAAAAACCTTCTTCTGAAAGGATATATCATCAACTCCAATATGCCACAATATCATAACTGCAATACTCCAGAACAAAGCATATATAATCTGATCAGATTGATCATGGCAATTTCTGTCTTTCCATGAGCAAGCCTTCTGCCAACTTCACCCTTGCATCCTGCAAAGGAAAGCAAAACATGACATATATAAGAACCAGATCATAACGGTAAAACAGCTATATATGTTTAAAACAAGTAGATGTTTAAGTTTATTATGACATAACTATAATACAATGTTTTATTTGAGAAAGAGACGAGAGGTATTTGACATATAAAAATCTAGGATTGTAAATATATTGAGCGTTTACAGATTCGCAATTGACATTGAATTAATCTGAAAATCGAATAAAATCTAATTAAAAGAATATCTACATATACACATACACACACACACACACTAAGAGTGTAGTAATAAGTAGGCAAGCACCGGAGCCTTCCATAGCGAACAATAGTCAACTCTGCAAGAGATGAAGTTGTTGAATTGCCTTGCCATTGGTTCAAGGTTTGGATGACAATTAGACTGAGACTGGCAGGAAGCAACCCCTGGCATCTTCTCATCTAGAGTTGGATGACATTTCTAGAGGATAGTCTTTGTAGATTCCAAATCATGCGGTTCTCGAAAAGCTTTTTCTCAATTCCATATGTAAACTTCCTGTACTTTTGAATCCGATCCCAATGCAGGACACGCTTATACAAGTATGTAGACTGTTGAGTAAAAAAAATATTAATAAAATAAAATAAGTTGAATTTTCTAACAATTTACACAACACAATTTCATCTATACCATAATTTTAAAGCATAGGAGTTTATTATTTTAAGTCCTACCCATTCAAGATTATAAGAATAATCCCTTGATTACAATCTATTGATACAATAGAAAAGTATCTTTTGATTCCAATAAAAATGATAAACCTCATTCATATAATAATTGGAGAAAATTTGTTTATTTGTCATTGTAACTAAGCTCGACGAATTTGTTTTATCGAGTTGTCAGCATATCCCATTTGGGGATCAAGCCACTTGTAGTGCTTACTCTAAGATTTTTTCGTGAATTTATTTTTGTGTTTAGAACATTTCTCGGTATATGTCCCTAAGAGGGATTGGAAAGACTTTAGGATTGAATTTATGCAATCCTTGAAAATTTGGAGACTTGATTTAGATTTGAAACTGCACCTAATTTGCAATTAGACTGCCTATGTATCCGTTTACAATCAAGTCAAACATAATTTACGACCTTGAATTTGAATTTGGAAAACTCTACGGTTTATGACCTTGCGAAGAATTTAAAGTACTTTTAGAATTTTGATTTTTTTATTTGAAAAATCCCTTGATATATGACTGTGGGAAGAATTAAAAGTACCCTTTTATTTTAAAGACTTGAAACTTGTCTGTTAATGGTAGTTTGGGTACTATATGGTTTTGCGAGTAAATGGCTCTCTTTTTTTTTTTTTAAATTATATTAAAAATATATATACTTTTTTTATCTTAATCTAAATAAATAACACAACTTTAAAAATATTTAAAGTATATAATATTTTTGTAATTTTATTATTTTTTTAAACATTACTTCTTAATTTTATCCTAATTTTTTTCATCTCCTCTAAAAAAAAAACCCAAAATCTATTTTCTCTCTCCTCTCCTTCCTCTCTTATCTTCTTTTCTCTTCAACCCCGGCAGCAACTCTAATGACGCTACTTTCCCCGGCTGACTGTCACGCCCCGGAGTACGGGAGGTGACGTGGCGGAATATTTAGATTAATTAAAAGAGAATTTAATTAAAACCAAGGGTTTAAGAATCAAATTAAATGAGAAACAAGAAGATTTTCACCATATTTTTATAAAAGAATGTATAAATATTAAGCAAGTAATAAAAATTAATAAAGAACCGCGAGTATGGGTTCCACAACCCACAACTTGTGCACACACATGGTTCTGACAATATCATAAATACAATCACAGTCCAAATACAAATAAAGTTAAACTTTTACATGCCTTGATTAAATAGTACAAAAGATAAAATAATCCTCCTATTGCTCCTGAGTTCGGTCCGAAGAATCCTCTCCAAACCTAAATGGGAAACCACCTAGAAGGGGGGGAAAATTTAAAACAGATAAAACGTGAGCGAAAGGCTCAGTAGGACTAGGTTTTATAAATAATTTAATTTAAAGAAACAATTCATTGTTAGGAGTACTCAAAAGAAACCTTAAGTAAATAAATGAATAAATAAATAAATAATTTGAGTAGAACCGTTCTGACTCAGAACAGTCTACTCGCATAATTAGAAATACCATTTTTCTTTTCCTAGGCAAACCATGATATCACCACCGTAGTGGCCCAGCTGGGTTTCGGGACCTGCCCCCAAGGTCGATCGCTACACGACCCAATCTCTGATATGGCATCATGCCTTTGTGTTTATTATCATTATCATTCAAAACCCAATTACCGAGTGTTGTCAATTACGTTCATTATGAAATTCATTTCATAATCACGGTATATTAAAATATAACCGATAAAACCATTTTCAAACAACCGTTGAAAACATTTTGATAGAAATCCTTTTCAAAGCCAAATCATTTCAAAACCAGGCTACCAAGGAAATAGGATAGAAGTCCTACCTCAATACTCGTGCCGGTGCCCCACACCGTAATCCCGGTCCGCTATACGTTAGCTCCGCGGAACCACGAACGATCCTAGATACAAACTAAGTCGATCAATATCTAGTTTGAGACATTCTATGTTACAAAACCATTTCATGATGTCCTAGTGTGCTATTTGTACCTTTAAAATCATCCTATAAGGTTGGGATTTAAATCAGGGTTCAAAACAGTAAAAACGGTGAAAAATCACAAAATTTTCATGCCTCGGTCGGCCTGCCAGGACTCCCTGCTTCGGCCTGCCGAACTGCACAGTTCGGCCTGCTGGAAGCAAAGTTCGGTCGGCCGAACACTTCCCCAGGTTCGGCCTGCCGGTCGAAAGAACACCGGCCTGCCGATCATCACTCTGGCCTGCCGAACACACAGTTCGGCCTGCCGAACTGGGAAAATCCAGAAATCCCAGCCACGGGTTTCTCGATCCCCAAAATTCAAATCTTGATTCTAATATGTTTTTCTCAAATCTTAGGTATAGAAAACATTCATAGATGATAGAAAAACATACTAGAACATGTTTGGACTCATTTAAACAAGATTTAAACTTGAAATCCTCAAAAATCCGAAAATGAGAAAATGAGGAGAAAAATGAAAAATCTTGAATCCGATTTGTTTTTCTTCAATCTAAGCTTAGATTCTAGTTGTTCTAAGTTCGTTTAACTCAAATCCATGGTTTTCTAAGCTTAAACAACCCTAGATTTCAAAAATGCACCAAATTGAAAATTTTGTAAAAAGTTTAGAAATTTCGAATCTAACCTCGAATCGAAGCTTCAATCCGCGTCCTCGGTTGCCGAATCACGTCCCCGAGCCTCCTCCTTGCTAACCCGAAGCTTGGACTCGAATTTGGTTTCAAAAATTTGAGAGAGATGTAGAGAGAGAGAGTGCTGCCGAGAGAGAAATTGAGAGAGAGAGAGAGTGTCACGGGAGGGAATGAGAGGAGAGAGAGAGGAAGGAAATAAATAGAGAAAATCGTTGGGCGGTTTTACTGTGCGAAAACCATGTGCCGCCCACGGTTTTGTAGAACGGAGTATTTTTAACATTTTACAAATTGTTGTGTTTTAAAACTCAAAACATCATTTTAAAACAATAAGGAATCATTTGAATGCATCAATTTAACAAAACAACCAAAAACTAAAAATCCAACCAAGTAATCAAATAAATGTTAAAACGTTAATTATGGCACACTAATTTATCATTTATATTACATTAACATTAAATAAATTTCGGTGCGTTACACTGACTCAGGCTGACGCTTCCCTCACTGGCGACGCCTCCCTCTGCGACGGAAATCTACTCATCTCTGCTCTCTTTTTCTATCTCTGTCACGCATTTTAGAAAATCAAGATCTGTGGAGATCGTTGGGCATGCTTTTTTGGTTGTTAGAATAACGTCTATGTTTGAATCCTTTGTGGATGTATGCGTAGGTCGATATATTTGTCTGGCTATTGAAATTGGTTGCTTTTGGCTCGATTTGCAAAACTAAGCAACACATTGTATTTCTACTTCTTTGCCTGAAATGATTGTTCTAGAAAATTGATAAACGATTTCTTCAAATAGTTTGCCCTCAATTGAACCACCGGCGAAGATGCTGATTCTGCTGGTTCAGAGACGCAGAAGAGAGAGAAAGGGAAGAGAGAGAAACGAGGAGGGAAGAGAGTGAAAGCAAGGAAGAAAAAAAATGTTAATAATTAAAATAGGTTATTTTTATCATTTAATTAGTTTATAAATATGCATTTATATTTTTAACCTAATTTTAAAATTTTGGAGCATTCTTACTCCCATTTTTTCCTTTTTTTTTTTTTCTTTACCAAGCCAAATCAATTGGTTTAGTTTGTTTCTTTCTTCTTCTTTTCTCTTTTCCACAACTGCTGCATCCCTTGTTTAGGGCATCTGCTAAAATTCTCACGTTGCAATAAGAAATTCAAATTTTAAATAAGCATGTAAGCCAACAAGGATGGAAAAAACCACCATTTGCTGACAGTTTGTAATGTGTAGATGTTCCAAGGATGGAAGATAACCAGGTAAGCCAACAACAAGCTGTGGACAATTTTTCAATACAAATTTAGTCAGACGAGGGAATATTATGTCTTCTTGGATATTAGCTTTCTCTAAATGACCATTATTGCCACTCAAGCACGTTTCTGAAGCTTAACGACTCTAGAGATCTGAATGGAGTACTACTGTCCGCAATGAAACTCATCGCCTAGTGAGACCACAGTATCTAATCCATCAACTGTGAGATCTATGAGGGAGGAAAAATTCTAACAGTTTCTTGGGCAGAGTGATACCATATTAGCAAATGAATGACATGCCCTATTCCAAGAATGTTTTCCTTCTGTAAAACGCAATGTCGAGGCCTCTCAAGTCTGTATGAGGTAAATTGCATCGACTACTTCTCTTTCGTTTAGGGAACTCTCAACATCAGCAGACTTGGTTCTGTAAGGAACTTCTTGTCCTCCAAATTGCCTCCAAAGCCTCCATTGCATTCCATCTCACACGAACAGGGTGGCGGCCGCTCTTGAACTATTTTTTTTTCAATATTGTATATAAATATTATAAAAATTATATTAGCCCTTCTGACATTATATTTAGCTCTTAAAGTTTTATATCTTATTCATTAATTTTTCTTGAAAATATTAGTATATGTTCTGTCCTCCTATTAATTTTTTTAATTCCGCTCCTATTGACAACGTTTTCAATTCCCAAAAATATCAAGTTTGCCATACAAATGTTGAAGTTCTACAAATTGTATAAAGTACAAATTGAATTAGGTGACTCTTGGATCTTCGCACTAGACAAGTCTAAGTACCTTAAATGTAAGGGTGTTTGCGGGCCGTTTGGATGATTTTTTTTTTTTCAAATTATCAATCAAACTGAAACTAAATTTTATTTTTTGGCGGTTTGGACATATTGATATTTTTACACAAACCAAACTAAATCAAGCCACTCATAAACGGTTTGAATGGTTTGTAAAGATTCATAACATATCTTGCAACTGTTGTGCATGATGGAATATGAAACTTTGGACAAGGCATGCTACAAAAAATCTTAAACCCTTCTTGTTCAACAAATAAAAAAGGCAGCTCATCCACAACTACCATTTTTGCAATACCATTTGAATGCTGCTTGACTATAACCCACGCTACATGGTTAATATCTTCATTGTTGTAGCACTTTTTTGCTTGAAACATAACATTTGTTGCTTGGCATCTTCCTTCTTATAAGGGTATTTCTTATATAACTCTCTAAGATGGTTCCACAAGGTATTAGTACCTTTATTTTTTTTTTTTGAGGTATAAGAATAATCTTTATGATAATGTATGCACATATTATTTCGCTCATTCTTAATTTTTCTCTTCAAAATGGTCCTGCACTAGAGAAGTTGTTATACCCTTTCTTTTGCTAGGAAGTGGACGTCTGCAAGCTTTATTTTGCTTTGAGTTTTTTTTTTTTGGCTCTCAGTCAGTGATATGAGTTAGTCATACGTGTTTTTCTCCTTTATTTGATTTTTTTTTTTTTTTGTTTTTATACATGCTGATGAGCGAGTAACATTTAGGAAAAAGTGAAGGAAAAGTGAAATTTTGATTAAAAAAAAGAGAAAAAAGTGAAATTATAAGATGTGGAGAGGTGAATGTTATATATGTGTAGAACTTTTTTCATTACCAATTAAAACTAATCTATATAAAATATAATAAAAACTCTCTTATATAAGAAATATTTTATAAAAAATCTATACATGGCGAATTGGTGGGCGGTTTTAGAGTATCAAACCACTAACCAAACTATCCAAAATTATTTATATAAAAACCACTCAAATCATTCAAAATTAAAATAAAAACCACTGAATTACTTCGGTTTAGACAGTTTGATGGATTTTTTAGACACTCCTACTTAAATGTTTCAAATGCTAATTCAATCTGGCAACTATTTGATTGAGTTAAAGAAAGGACTCTCAAGTATCTTCCCCTAGTTAACAATAAATCATATTTAGTACATGGTATGCAAAGGATGTTTTATCAATCCTAAATGGTAATGCGAGAAAGGTACACAAGCTCTTAGCTTTACATGAACCGTCCCTCTCTGATATGGCAAAGTGCGAGTCTTGCTTGTAAGCTTGCATACTCATTACCATCATTCAGCCTAGAACAACATTCACCAAATACAAACATAGCTAAATCATGCATGAGGTCATGCATAATAGGTTCACCTTCATGACTTAATAGTTAGACCAATGAGCTTGACAAAAGATTTTAAAAGAACTCTCCAAGTTCCTCCATTCTCTTAGCTTGTTTGTCAATTTGTAAAAGACCTTTTTCCATCCACAAGAGGATTATCTTTTCTTTTTGACATTTATAATCCTTGGGAAATATTGAGAAATTAGAAAAACATCATCGCTTTAGATGTGTAGGCAGATGACGATAGCTTAACCATAAAGCTGGAAGAATGATTTCCCCCTTTCTAGACAACTCCCATACATAATTTTTTTAGTATGGTCTCCCATTTCTTTGGATTTTGCTCCGAGTCCGTAGAGATTTGATTACTGATGAAAGGCCTTTGCACTTGTTCACAATTTCTCGCCCGGTTGCTCGCAGATCTTGATGCATATCTAGGCCTACATTGGTTTCAATGACATGTTTTTACAAATAATTGCCAACAAAATCCATTCGACAAATCTGAGAGGTATTGATGAGTGGGCTCAACAGCCATAATTAATGCTACAGATGCACTTTGCGTAGTCACTATGATCTCACTTCCATATGCTCCAGACTCCAAAGAGCTCTTCAAAGTGTCCCAAAAATTATAATTCTAGTTCAAACTTCAAAGTGTCCAAAAAATTATAATTCTAGTTCAAACTTCAAAGTGTCCCAAAAATTATAATTCTAGTTCAAACATTGTCCTGAAAAAATAGAAATTTCTTTCCCACTCAAAGCTTCCTCAATCACCGTTGAAGTTAAAAAAGCTCATCAACACCACATTTTTCTGAAGTTCAAGATGTTGGAAGATGATGTCAAAACAACAGCTTCATTTATACAAACACAGCCGTTTTGATCATTGCATTGTTTAGCATCAAAACATACTTATCCTTAGGCAATTCACCAACCTCTCATATCCCCATGATTCAGTCTACAGCCCACGTTTCAGGACTACCGTACGAAAAAGTTTGTCTATTTCTCAGCTCTTTTTATTGCTAGGATTGTACATAATAGAGTTGTATAGCACACTCATATTAGCCAATAGCATTCAAACAAGTGTAGATATTTTAGTAGCCTTTTTCCCTGCAATCTCTGCTATATAATTGCAACATTGTACACTAAATTTCTCGAGCAAATCAATACAATTGAAAATTCTTCTTTCTTAGTCATCTTTCCATTGTTTTATTATATGGTATCAAGAGCCATCTTGCTCCTAGCTCCCAAAAATGGCCGACTAAAACCCTGCTAATCCAAATATTGCCGTTGAAAATGCCAATCCTCTGCCTAACATAGAAAGCCCATTGGTTCAATTAAATCCTAAAAACCCCATTGTCCCTGCTATTCATATTCCTCAGTTTCAGCTTATTCAACCACAATATCATGTTGTGTCCATTCATTTGCTTGAAACCAACTATCTTCTTCGGAGGCAACAAAGTCCTTGCAGCTGCTCATGCTTGTGGCCTTCAAGGCTATCTTCTCGGTACCGTTGAGATCCCACCTGAGTTCCAACTTGATGAGAATGGTGTACTTAGGAATCTCAATCCTATTTATGTTTTCTGGCAGCAACAAGAGTAGTTAATGGCCTCTTGGCTTCTTGCTTCCGTCTTTGAAGGAGTTCTTGTTAACATGGTGGGAAATGATACATCTAGTGAACTGTGGCATACACTAGAAATGAACTTTGTGAATCAGTCAAGAGCAAAGATTATGCAATACAAATTGCAACTCCAAACATTCAAGAAGGGTAATCCTCAATGCATGAGTATCTAACCAAAATGAAAGCTTGATGTTACATTCTTGCATCTGTGGGCTATAAAGTCCCAGAAGAGGTCCAAATCCTCTATTTGCTTGCTGGCTTGGGCACTGAGTATGACCTAGTCATGGTTACAATCACTTTAAAGGGCAAAACCGTACACTATGAAGGATGCTGAGGCTCTATTGATGAGCTTTGAAACTTATTTAGAGCGCGGTCAAGATGTCAACTCAGATGGAATTATTTCAGCTGCCAACCTTACCTTCAATAACACTCAGAAACAAGGGAACAACAGTCAAAGGTTTCACACCAGTGGCCACAACTCCGACCCTTCTCATGGTGGCAATCAAAACTTTTCAAGAGACAGAGAAACAAGAGGATGTACCCGTGGAGGACCCAATAGCTAGAACAATTCGAGACCTCAATGCCAGCTCTGTGGAAAGATGGGGCATACTGCTCATTGTTGTTACTATAGGTTTGACACTAGCTTTCAAGGATTTTCTTTAGCAGCTCAGAGAACCAAGCAGAACCATTCCAACACTCTGAACAACAATGTCACAGCCTTGATGGTGTCTCAAGATACCCTTACAAATCCAAATTGGTATCCTGATTCTGGGACAACGAACCATGTGAGTAATGACTTAAGCAAACTCAAACTTGGGACCAAGTACCATGGAGCCAGCAAACTTCATTAGGCAATAGAGTGGGTTTGTGTATTTCTCATGTTGGATCTTCTACAATTATCGATTCAAAAAATTCAAAGGCTTTAACTCTTAAAAATATACTTCATGTTCCACATATTAAGAAAAACCTTATTAGTGTTTCATAATTTGCACTTAATAACTCAGTTTATTCTGAATTTCATCCTTATTTTTGTCTTGTAAATGACCGAGCCACGGGGGTAGTGCTACTGCAAGGGAGTCTTAGTGGGGGCCTTTATCACACCAACTCTAATCAGTCTCAGTCTAAAGTTCCTTCAATTTGTCTTCAAAATTCCTTCAAAGGACCTGAGTTATGTTCTTTAGGTTGTGTCAAAAATGTGTCTATACCTGGTTGTTTGAATAATAAGTCTAGTAATTCAGCCCTTAACCTATGGCAGGAAAGGCTAGGGCATCTAGCATTAAGTATAGTTTCTAGAGTCTTGTCAAAGTGTAATCAGTCTCCTTTAATGAAAGAAAATTTTGAGTTTTGTTGTGCTTGTCAACAAGGAAAGAGCCATAAATTGCCTTTTACATATTCTATCATTGAGCTAAAAGAACCTTTACAATTAATCCACTCATACCTATGAGACCCTCACTAGCTTAATCATCTAATGGTTTTTCATATTATGTGACATTTATTGATGCCTTCTCCACTACACTTAGATATATCTCTTAAAATAAAAATATGATGTTCATAATGCCATCTTTCAGTTCAAAACTCATGTTGAATTGCATCTAAATAAGAAAATCAAAACCTTACAAACAGATTGGGAGGGTTAGTACCGATCATTGACCAATTATTTCAAAGAATCCGGAATCCTTCATTTTGTTTCTTACCCTTATTTTCCAGAATAAAACGGTGTCATAGAATGAAAACACAGGCATATAGTTGAAACAGGTCTCTCTATGCTTGCATATGCTCATATGACTCTTAGAGTTTAGGATGATGCCTTTACCTCTGTTGTATATCTGATCAATTGCCTTCCCACTGAGATCCTCCAACATCAATGCCCTCTAGAAGTTCTTTACAAGATGAAACTTGATTACTCTCAATTCAAGGTATTTGGTTGTATAGCTTATCCTCGTTTAAGACCATACAATGATCATAAATTGCAGTTCCGTTCTATGCCTTGTACCTTCGTTGGTTCTAGCACACAATACAGAGGATATAAATACTTAGCTCCTAATTGCAGATTGTATATTTCTAGACACACAATCTTTGATAAAAAAAAACCTTTCCTTTTGCAAGAAAATCTGATCAAAATACACAGCACAATTTCAAGAGTTTCATGATTTGGGTACACCAGTTATACCAATAATTCAAAAACCTCAAAGTAATCTGCCTACTACTCACCCATTTGTTGATACTTCCATTCTAGTCTCTGCAGATACAAATCACACACTCATTGATCACAATGATATTTCACATCCTATTTCCATTCTTTCCACTCCTATCGAAAGTTCAAGCCTTGCACACACTCACATAGATCCAATAGAGTCCTATGAACCTACTACTTATAGTACCAGGTGAAACTACTTATCCAACTAATACTAGACCTAGGAGAACTTGAAATAGTCAAGCAGGGAACACTCATCCATGGAGATAAGAGCCAAGCATGGAATTCACAAGCCTAAAGTCTGGAATGTAGAGTGCAATGATGAGTGCAAAAATGAAATTGAGCCTACTACTCTTAAAGAGGCTATGCTATCTCTATATTGGAAGGTAGCAATGCAAGAGAAATATCAAGCTCTAATGAAAATAAAACTTGGGAAGTTGTACCAATTCCTCAAAACAAAAAGCTTATGGATTGCAAAAGGATTTTTTAAATTGAAGAGGAATCAAAATGGCATGTAGCTCACTATAAGGCTAGACTTATGGCTAGAGGTTTTAGTCAAGTTATAGGTTTCAACTTTACTGAAACTTTCAGTTCAGTAATTAAACATGTAATAGTTCAGGTTGTTCTCATTATAGCTCTATCTCGAGGCTGGAAAATTCACCAAGTTGATGTCAACAATGCCTTTTAAATGGCACCCTTGAAGATGATGTATACATGTCCTAACCTCCTAGCTGTGAAATTGGGAATCGAGCTATGATGGTATGCAAACTCTATAAGGCCCTTTATGGCCTCAAACAAGCTTCAAGGGCTTGGTTTGACAAGCTGATGAGCACCTTGTGCAAACGTGGTTTTGGGTCCTCGAAGTTAGATAATTCACTCTTCATGAAGCTTACTCAACACTCACAACTTCTTATATTTGTGTACGTTGATGACATAATCATCACAGGCAGTCATGAAGCAGAAGTTTAAAAACTAATTCAATTACTGAATATGTCTTTTTCTTTGACGTACATGGGGCAGCTGCACTACTTTTTGGGAATAGAAGTTCATAGTACCAGCATGGGTTTTCACTTATCTCAAGCAAAATACATCTTGGATCTTCTTAAGAAGGTTAAGATAGAGGATGCTAAGCCTTTTCCTACTCCAATGATCATAGGTCAGCACTTGTTAGCACACAATGTAGATCCCTTTGAAGAGGGGCAGCTATATAGAAGCACAGTAGGTGCCCTTCAATAACTTACCATAACCCGACTTGAAATTGCTTACTTGATCAACAATGTAAGCCATTTCATTTAGTGTCCCTTAAACATGCACTGGAAAGTAGTTAAGAGGATTCTTAGGTATCTCAAAGGGACTCTCCATTATGGCTTGAATTTCACCAAGTCAGGACACTTGAATTTAACAGGATACTCAGATATCCATTGGGCTACAGACCCGAATGATCATTGCTCAACAACAAGTTTTTGTGTTTATTTGGAAAATAACATAGTCATATAGTGTTCTAAGAAACAGACCACCATTTCTTGGTCCAGTAATAAGGCCGAATATAGGAGTCTAGCCAATGCCACTGCTAAAGTTCTTTGGCTCAAGTCCCTTTTAAAGGAATTGCAAGTTTGCTGCAATAGAATTCTAGTGATTTGGGTGGACAATTTGAGTACAATATCTCTATCTGCTAATCTAGTTCTACATTCAAGAACTAAGCACATTGAATTGGACTTATACTTTGTCCAAGAGAAGGTGTTGTCTGCAGTTCAGCATGTCCCAGGCACAGACCAAAATGCTAACATACTCGTGAAGCCTCTATCCGCTGCAGTTTTTTAGCTATCTCAGGAACAAATTGGGAGTCATTTCTTTGAAGGCTGTCGAATTAAGGGAGGCTGTTGGAAGATGATGTCAAATGCACAGCTTCATTTATTCAAACACAGTTGTTTTGATCATGGCATTGTCAGCATCAAAACATTCTTATCCTTAGGCAATTCACCAGCCTGTCATATCCCCATGATTCAGGTCTCCAGCCCACGTTTTAGGACTGTTGTACGAGGAAGTTTGTCTGTTTTTCAATTATATCCGTTGCTAGAATTGTATCTAATACAGCTATGTAGCATACTTATCTTAGCCAATAGCATTGAAAAAAGTGTAGATATTTTAATAGCCTTCTTTCTTGCAATTTCTGCTATATAATTGTAGCACTATACACTGAATTTCTTAAGCAAATCAACACAATTGAAAAGTCTTCTTTCTCAGTCATCTTTCCATAGTCATCTTTCCATTGTTTTATTATACAAGAAGTTCACATTTAGGCTATATTGGTCTAAATTTGTTTATATTTTTTTTTTTCTGCTAAGAATCTTCTCAATTGGAGTATAAACCAAAAAATTATGAATTTTTAAACCTTGAGTTATGAAAATATTACACGCATGACAACTGAGAGTTGTCTCATTAATTTATTGTGCTTCAAATTCAATCTCCTCGTGGAAGAGAATAATACTGTTAAATTTTTTGTTTATAAAATAGGAAATGTTGATGAAGTGTACGTGGGGACCTTGGGTTGTTGTAATAGTGATATTGTTGGATGTTGCGTGAAAAGGTGTGTTCGGATGAGGACTTTAGACATATGCTTGATAGTTTGATATATTGGTAGATAAAGACAATGTGGTGGGTATAATGTATTGTGATGTATGACTTCAAGGGAATAAAATATGTTGTGGGTTTATTGTGATGGACTTTGGCAGGTATTGGAAAAAGTCTGATATGGTGAGGAGTAGTTTGTAGTGGGAGACAAGGTGACCGGTGTTTTTGTGGCGTATATGCTATTGATAGGACAATAGGAGAATGACCTCACGAAAAAAAGTGGATAAAGAACGCGCTTATAATATAGAGAGGCTTTATTTATTTATTAAACGTTGTTGTTTGTAGCTGCATTGTTTTCAACTTGGTTACAAGAGACACTTATAAGTTCTAGAACACCATTAGCTATTATTTGTTTCCAGGCTTTTCTTTAATTATTTTAGTGCCTAGAATCTTCAGCTATTGAAGAGATATTTTATCACATTTTATGACAAAAAATCTGGCTTCAGAAAACTCTAGTACAATGAGGAAATCTGCAGCATTTTTAACTATTACAACCTGCCGTATTATGTTTCACAAGGACCCGGATCTTTTGTCCTCCTTCTCCGTCCATTTATCTGTACGACCAATATCGGTTACCACGCTAGCCGCTTTATTCAAAACGCCACGAACAGTTAAACCGGATATCTCCGTTTCTGAGCATTGAAAATCATCTCTCTGTCATTTCTCATTTGCTTTTGTTTTTATTTTTTATTTTTTGCCAAGAAAGTTCTCTCTTTTTCTAAACTTAATTTTTCTCTTTCATCAGCTCTCTTTCTCTTTCTCTTCGCCATCTGTATCTAAATATTTCTCATGGGGGTAGAGGTAGAAGAAGATAATATGAGCAACAATATGCACAGAGAAAATTCAGGTTAACTTTCTACTTTACTCAAGCTTCTCTCTCCATTATATATGTCGTAACCTGAACCCTTACAAATAAGGATTTATAGTGAAAATTCTAGAGGGAAAGTACTGTTAGCGAATTAGTGTCTTAATTCTAACGAAAATGAAAAATATAGAAACATAAAATAAATAAAAAATAAATAAAAGCATGTAAAATTTATAATGATTTATTTTCAATGTAATATTATGTCTATTTTTAATTACTATAGAATAATTAACTGTAATGATAAACAAATTATAAAAAAAATAGCACATTTTTTTCTCAATACTTTTTTCAAGACTCTTTATCATTTAATTTTTTGAGTATCACTCTCTTCAAAGAAAAAAATCAATCTATTTATTTAAACTTTTTTTGCGTAAAATGATATTTTAAAAGATGTTAAATTTGACTCTATACTTTTTAAACTCAAACAAAGCAAAAGGAGAAAAGGCGAATTAGGCTCCTCCGATGACTACTGAAAAAAAAACAAACAAAAAGAGAAAAGGTCAAATAATGTGCAGGAATCACCTAAAAAAGAAAAATCAAAGTGCAGGAAACGAAATTGGAGAGAGAAAGAAGGGTAGAGAGAAAGTGGTGAAGAGAGAAAAGATTAGTGTGAGAAAGAACGTCGTAGAAAACATAGGAAAAAAAAGGAGAACTTGAGTTGTTGAGTAAAACTCGTGGGATTTGAAAATAACAAAACTATACCTTTGTGCCCAAAGTTGCTATTTTGAAAAAGCTGGATGAAAAGTTTTGAGGTATTGTGGTTTATTTTCAAATTTGAAGAATTTGAGGGTTGAAATTTAATATCTAGGACAGTCTCACTTAAAAGCACCCCTGCCAAAAAAATCAGACCAACATCCCTCTCCCTAAAAACAATCCACATGCCACTGCGACCAACGACCTTTTGGTCACCATCAACTAACACGTAGCGGGAAAACTGACGTTACTCTAGGACACCTGGATGGAGTTGGCTGTTTTGAGGAACATTACTAGTGGATAATTAAAAACATTTATTAGTTATTTTTCATGAGTATTTTAGATTATTTTTTTAGCTATAAATAATATAAAATTTTTATATATTACAATAAAAATAAAAAATTACTATAATATAAAAACAGTTTAACTAGTTTGCCAAACATTTATTTAGTATATGACAATATTTATGGTACACCACTGGAAATATAAAACTACATTTGGAGTCACAGGTTCAACGATCTTTCCATGTATATGACTATATGTATAGAGTTACTTGTTTACTTATTCTTTAAATTGTGGATATTTAAGTTCTTTGATTAAACTTAGTCGGTAGGAACAGCGGGCATTGTGTGTATACTCCTTATTTTTCTTTTTAGGTTAGTCTGTTGTTAGTTCACGTCTTAGATCGTTGTCAATGCTCTTTGTCATTTGACTGGTATATTTTTTCTAAAACTATAAATTATTTCTAAATTTTTTGTTTGTTATGTAATTTTTTGAGAGAATAAGAAAATTAGACCATCATTTATTAAAAATAAAAAAAAACTAAAATATAACAATTTTAAGTTAGAACCTATTTATATTAAAACGAAAAAAAATACAAAACAATAATGAGATAACAAAAAACAAAAACAAAAAGAAAGAGAAGCAAAAGAAAAATAAAGGAGATAAAATTAAAAATTTAAATGTTTAAAAAAACACGTGATTTTAAAAATGTTATGTATTTAAATATTTTTAAAAATATACTATTTATTTATATTAAGAATTAAAACTATACTATTTAGTGCAAATTAATATGTTATTGTATAGGTTTATTTAAATTTTATATTTGTCTTTTATTATTTTCTTCATGTGGAGGCTCCAAAACAAGTTTGATTTATTTTCAAAATTTTTATCAGGCCCAACTAATATTTTTTTTATGTTCAAATTTCTAAAATCTTCAAAAAAAAAAAAAAATTTTAGGTCGGGATAGTTAGGGTTACAAAAAACTCTGTAAGTGCATACCTATCTTGTCGAACAGCTGGTGTAATAATTATTACACCAAGGAAAACGGGATAACCAGTAGATTGTGGATATACATAGATTAAATAGACTTATCAAGAGGTCATGTTACATAATACCGACATACTCATTTATTTCAAACATAGCCAACACACCTCAAATCACTCCATCTACATGGTAATAATATAGTCAGTAAAACCAACATAAAAATATTACCATTACATAATTGGCGATTTGAGTTTATTTAATTACACTACTATTTTCTTTAGTTACTTATTATCTTAAAGGGACAAGTACATGCTAAAGTAGTCCAACCAGTAGCCGATACTTCCTTTGAATCCAACAACTAAGCCATTTTCAATTGGGAGGTTGAAAGGTGTGCCGCTTGTAACTCCATATGGTCCATAGGTTTTCTTGTTAGTCTTGAATGTCAAAGAGCGTACTACTGTATACCCACTCACGTTACCAATGTACCCGCTCACTTCTACTATATACTCACTTGGAAAGTCTAGAGAAATCTGGATTTCAAAAAATACACCAAAATATAAAATATCAATAAACTAAAGTGTTATGAAAATGTATAGGGGAAGTATTTATCAAACAATTTAACTTAAAATTTATATGAATAATCTTTCATTAAATATCCTGATCAGTTCAGCATATGTGACATACGTTCATGTAATATTTAAGTTGTTCACATGGTAACACTTAAAAATGTTTAAGAAAGCTTTTTACAAAGACGTCATAGGGTAATGGGCCAGAAAAGAAATTATATAGCTTAAAACAATGAAGAAATGAACAAGAAACTAACCAACCTTCACTGGTGTGAAGCCTGTTATAAAACTTTTATGATTTTGTCCTACATATGGCGATCCATTCAAGTCGTAAACAACTTGGAAGTCCCCAATGGCAGTCTCCTTATTATATGAAAGGTTGATTTCTCTGATTCCGGTGAATGCACCGTCATCAAAAGCTTTACCATTGGAGCTAGTGCTTACTTTGGCTCCCCATGATCCTACTATTACAGTCTGGCTCTTCCCGCTTTGTTCGTTATTTTTCGCTTCCTACAAAATATTTTCCAAGGAACAATAAAACATCCTCCTGAATATATATAAAAAATTTTCAATAGTAATTAATAAAGATATCAGGTCTCTTAGACCCCATTACCGAGGTTACAAAATAGTTTTATGTGCATATTCTACATCACCAAAAGTAAAATACATATGTACATATATACATAAGGGGCCTTACCATCCCGTTGAGGTTAAGGAGGTCTTCAGAAACCCCGACGGCAGCCTCGATTATCCCGATTGGGTTCTGGTTGATGCCATTTGGCAAAAACCACTTGCGGGTGTCAGCAGAGGAGATGGAGAAGAGGAGGGCGAGAACAGAGAGGGAGAGAAGGGAAGAGTAAGCCATCTGCATTAAACTATTGAAGACTAGTTTACGTGGATATTTGGATGTAGAGAAACTTGTGTACATGGCTATATATAGAGATGGAGGTGCTACACTTGTTTGGAATTCCGGGCTTATTTGGGGGCTATGAAAGTAATTTAGGCTTTGCCGATGGTAGATAGAAAGTTAAAATTTTAATGAACACATGAATTTTATGTAGTTTGGGATTTAATCTACCTACCAACGTTGCATACACACGTCGAAACCCTTCACTCACACGTGTAAGCGATGATATGCTCGCAATTTGATTCACTTTTAATTTTATATGGAAAAAAACTTCATTTTCTTTTGTATATTGCGCCAGCTCCAATAAACTCCAAAAAATCTGTCTGTAAGTCATCATCGATCCCAAAAAATTTAATAGGGAGGAGATTTTCACACGGATCTAGATGTCATAGTTTTTGCCACGAGTGTTCCTTTCCATTTCGGTGCGTGTAATTGTATGTTTTATTTGGCATTGACCCTAAATTGTAAAATACTACTCACTACCTCGTGGATGACATAATTTTACTTTAAGTTTTAACAATTTTTTAATTTATTTTTAAATTACAAAGTATTACTTCAATGTTTAAACAACTTATTTAAATTTCATCTTTATAAACAAAAAATTACACAAAACAACACAATTACCTTTCAAAAGTTATAAAAGATATTTTTATAGATTTTAGAAACATAAAAAATTTACAACAAAACATCAAATTTCAAAAAAAAAAATCTTAAGTCTTACGGATTTTTAAATGTTAAAATATATTTTTTTATTTTTTTAAGAAGAAAAATATTTCAAAAAAAAATCCTTTTAAGAGTTTATGCTTTGTTTGGTATTGTTTTTGGAGTTTTTAAAAATATTTTTGTACATTTTTTAGGCAAAAATTTTAACAATACGCTTAACATAATTCCCAAAAAATTCTCATTTTCTAAAACAAAACTATTTTCATCTATATTTTATCTTTATGTTTTTTCAGTCCAAAAGTCTATAAAGGATCAAATTTAAACAAGTTGTTTAAATTAAAAATATATTTTTATAGTTTTTAAATACACATGAATAAATTAAAAAATAATTAAAATTAGAAGCTATATTTTCCATGGGCTAGGCAATTTTGTTAGACCACATGAATGTCTGCCTTCTCCGTGTTGTGTTGATTTCTGCCTTCTTTTTTTTTTTTTTTTTTTTTTTCCGAGTAAAGCCCAGCACTATGTGGACTTTTTTTTTATTTGGTTTTACAGGGAAAAAAATTGGGAAAGAAGAATAAAACTTCTTTTGTGTGTTTGTGTTTTTTTTTTTTTTTTTTTTTTTGAGGAAAAAAGATATAGGGAACTTTGACCTTTAGAGGAAGAAGAAATATTGGTTAAAACGACAGCAAACTTGTAAACGACAATAGTTCGGTAATAAACAACAGAAGGAAACTGGAAGACTTTAATTAAAAAAAAGAAAGAAAGAAAGAAAAGCAACGTCAGAAGCGTTAGAAGAAAACAGTAAGAAACGAAATGAAAATATTATGTTTAAAATAAACATAAAATATTTTTGCACACATTATTAAAATAAAAATTTAAATGTTTTAAAAAAATATAATTCCTCTTGATGAGACTGACGACTGGCATCCTCCCCGGTCTGAGATCCAAGACGAGCACTCCTGATTGGGGCAATTCCTCTTGATGTGTCCGGGCTGCTGACAGAAATGACAACGGAAGCTGTAGGGATTGCTGCGCCTGCTGCCAGACGAACTGCTGCTACCACTGGTTGCACCGCCTTGCTTGCCTTTCCCCGGAGCTGGACGGTTACTGGTGCTCTTCCTGCCACTCCTCTGTGGTCCTCCTGAAGCCTTGACTCGGTCCTCACAATACTGCACATAATCATTCTCCACGGAGGTCGCCGACGACACAAGCTTTTCGAAACTCCTAAGCCGTAGAGCAATCAACTGCCGCTGAATAGGAGCCTTGAGCCCTTCCTGAAACTTAATACATTTCTCATGCTCCGATGCCACCGTTGATGGAGCAAACCTAGCCAACTCATTAAACTTTGCCTCATACTCCCGAACTGACATATCACCCTGCTGCAATCTATAGAACTCAGCTGCCTTCTGATCTCTATACCCCTGTGGAAAATATCGATCATAGAACAACTCCTCGAACCTGTCCCAACTGATATCACCACCGCGCTCCAGACGCTTAGCCTGTTTCCACCAAGTGTTAGCGCCACCCTCGAGCTTATACGCAGCAAACTCCACACGATACTCCTCAGGCACACCAAGAGTATCCAAATGCTTCAAGATCGAATCCAACCAATACTCTGCTAACTGCGGATCCCCATTCCCATCAAAAGTCAGAACTGACTCCCACCGAAATTCCTTAAAGTACGCATGCCGATTACCAACATCAGAATCTCCCGGTCTAGCCATGGCTGCCATCTGCCGAAAAGCCGCAAACATAGACCTCATCATGCTTTCATCGTTTCTGAACTCGGCGTTAGCAGTCGAACGACGTCTAGGTGCCATTCTCTCACTTCTGAAAACAAAATTTGGATTGTCAGAGGTATTTTATTGTCAAACCTATGTGTGCACAATTCCTAAGGTTCATAACCTTGAGCTCTGATACCATTCTGTCACGCCCCTGAGTACGGGAGGTGACGTGACGGATTATTTAAGTTAATTAAAAGAGAATTTAATTAAAATCCAGAGTTTAAGGGGGTTTGAATTAAGTATAAAGTGTGGGGTTCATTAAAACACTTTATAGAGTTCATATACATTAGACAATTTAAAACATTAAACGAATAAATATTAAAATAATAAAGTCGCGAGTATGGGTCCCATAGACCCACAACTTGTGCACACACATGGTACTGACAATATCATAAATACAATCACAGTCCAAGATACAAATAAAGTTAAAATCTTACATGCCTTAATTAAATGATACAAAAGATAAATTAGTCCTTCTATTGCTCCTGAGTTCGGTCCGAAGAATCCTTTCCAAACCTAAATGGAAAACCACCTAGAGGGGGGGAAATTTAAAACAAATAAAACATGAGCGAAAGGCTCAGTAGGACTAAGTTTTAATAAAATAATTTAATTTAAAGAAACATGACATCATTCAAGAGTCATTTAAAAGAAACCTTAAATAAATAAATAAATAAGCAAATTTAAGTAAAACCGTCCTTACCCAGAACAGTTTACTTGAAAAATCAGAAATATCATTTTCTTTTTCCTAGGCAAACCATAATAACATCACCACCGTAGTGGCCCAGCTGGGTTTCGGGACCTGCCCCCAAGGTCGATCGCTACACGACCCGATCTCTGATATGGCATCATGCCTATGTGTTTATTATCATCATCATTCAAAACCCAATTACCGAGTGTTGTCATTTACATTCATTATGAAGTTCATTTCAGATCACGGTATATTAAAATATAACCGATAAATTCATTTTCAAACAACCGTTGAAAACATTTTAATAGAAATCCTTTTCAAAGCCAAATCATTTCAAAACCAGGCTACCAAAGAAATGGGGTAGAAGTCCTACCTCAATACTCGTGCCGGTACCCCACACCGAAATCCCGGCCCGCTATACGTTAGCTCCGCGGAACCACGAATGATCCTAGATACAAACTAAGCGGTCAATATCTAGTTCAAGACATTCTATGTTACTAAATCATTTCACGATGTCCTAGTGTGCCATTCGTATCTTTAAAATCGTTCTATAAGGTTGGAATTTAAATCAGCGTTCAAAACAGTAAAAACGGGTGAAAATCACAAAATTTTCTATGCCTCGGTCGGCCTGCCGGACTCCCTGCTTCGGTCGGCCGAACTGTACAGTTCGGCCTGCCGGAAGTCAGGTCCGGTAGGCCGGTCATTTCCCCAGGTTCGGCCTGCTGGACGGAAGAACACCGGCCTGCTGATCCTTATTTCGGCCTACCGAACACGCAGTTCGGCCTGCCGAACTGGGAAAACCCAGAAATCCCAGCCACGGGTTTCTCGATCCCCAAAATTCAAATCTCGATTCTAACCTGTTTTTCTCAAATCCCAGGCATAGAAAATAATCATAGTTGATAGAAAAACATACTAGAACATGTTTGGACTCATTTAAACAAGATTTAAACTCAAAAATCTCAAAAATCCAAAAATGAGAAAATAGGGAGAAAAATGAAAAATCTTGAATTCAATCCGTTTTTCTTCAATCTAAGCTTAGATTCTAGGTGTTCTAAGTTCATTTAACTCAAATCCAAGGTTTTCTAAGCTTAAACAAACCTAGATTTCAAAAATGCACAAAATTGAAAATTTTGGAAAAAGTTTAGAAATTTCAAAACTAACCTCGAATCAAAGCTTCAATTCGCGTTCTCGGTTGCCGAATCACATCCCCGAGCCTCCTCCTTGCTAACCCGAAGCTTGGATTCGAATTTTGATTCAAAATTTTTTGAGAGAGATAGAGAGAGAAGAGAGGAGCCGAGAGAGTTCAAGAGAGAGAGAGAGAGAGAGTGAAATCGAGAGAGTGAGGAGAGAGGAGGAAGAGAGAGAATAAATAGAGAAAATCGATGGGCGGTTTTACTGTACGAAAACCATGTGCTGCCCACGGTTTTGTAAAACTGAGTATTTTTAACATTTTACAAATTGTTGTGTTTTAAAACTCAAAACATTATTTTAAAACAATATGAAAGTATTTGAATTCATCAAATTAACAAACCACCAAAATTTCAAGATCCAACCAAATAATCTAATTAATGTTAAAACATTAATTATGGCACACTAATTCATCATTTATATTACATTAACATTAAATAAATTTCGGGGCGTTACATATACGTATATAAATAGACTTATCAAGAGGTTATATTACATAACACCAACATACTCATTTATATCAAACATAGCCAACACACCTCAAATCACTCCATGTACATGGTAATAATATAGTCAGTAAAACCAACATAAAAATATTAACATTACATAATGGGCGATTTGAGTTTATTTAATTACACCACTATTTTCTCTAGTTACTTATCATCTTAAAGGGACACGTACATACTAAAGTAATCCAACCAGTAGTGGATATTTCCTTTGAATCCAACAACTAAGCCATTTTCGATTGGGAAACTGAAAGGTGTGCCGCTTGTGACTCCATATGGTCCATAGGTTTTCTTGTTAGTCTTGAATGTCAAAGAGCATATTACTATATATCCATGCACATTACCAGTGTTCCCGCTCACTTCTACTATATACTCGCTCGGAAAGTCTAGGGAAATCTAGATTTCAAAAAATACACCAAAATATAAAAAATAAGTAAACTAAAGTGTTATGAGAATGCACAGGGGAAGTATTTATCAAACAATTTATCTTAAATGTATAGGAACAATCTTTGATTAAATATCCTGATCAGTCCAACATATGTAGCATTATTTGTTAACAAATATAACAATGGTTATACGTTCATGTAACATTGAAGTTGTTCACATGGTAACACTTATAAATGTTTAAGAATGCTTTTTACAAAGACGTCATAGGGTAATGGGCCAGAAAAGAAATTATATAGCTTAAAACAATGAAGAAATGAATAAGAAACTAACCAACCTTTACTGGTGTGAAGCCTTTTATAAAACTAGTATGATTTTGTCCTACATATGGCGATCCATTCAAGTCGTAAATAACTTGGAAGTGGCGGTCTCCTTATTCTATGAAAGGTTGATTTCTCTGATTCCGGTGAATGCACCGTCATAAAAAGCATTACCATTGGAGCTAGTGCTTACTTTGGCTCCCCATGATCCTACTATTACAGTCTGGCTGTTCCTGCTTTGTTCGTTATTTTTCGCTTCCTACAAAATATTTTCCAAGGAACAATAAAACATCCTCCTGAATATATATAAAAAATTTTCAACAATAATTAATAAAGATATCAGGTCTCTTAGACCCCATTACCGAGGTTACAAAATTCTAACTATAGAAAATTCAAAATTCGAAATTCTAACTATAGAAGCTAGAGAAATCGAAGCTTACACGATCGCTTGGAAGGAGTTCCTCCTTGTCATCAACTAGCTGGAGGTTCTGCTCTTGGACTCTGATCGACAATGGAGAATTAGGTTTCTAATGAACAGTCAAAAAGCAAAATTGAAATGAAGAGAAGGAATTTTTAGATCGAAGAGGCTTACTTGAGGGAGATCGGTGCCGGAGATTGACGATGGAGATGAAGGAGTAGCTCGACGTCCGAGATGGAGGAGTTGGTCGGCGAGCTTTCAGAAGCTCTCGAGCTTCCCAGTCCACTTCCAAAAGAGAGAAAGAGAAATAAGAATGTGTAGATAAGATTGTGGGCGAGCATAATAAAGACGCGAGAAATTTTTTCTGGGTTTCAAGTTTTTACCTTTTTTTTTTCTTTTGCACTTCTGGCCTTCTATCCTTGATTTCCAAAGTTTAATATCCAAGTTCGGACTCTGAAAATGAAAATGAAAATGAAAGAAACAAAGTCTATATCCACCTTTTACAACATAAAAACATCAAAAATTAAAAAACGACAAAGAAAAGTGTAGAATATAAAAGTCTTCACCACGTTGTGGATAAATTATGACATTTCTAGTCTATCAACACGCTTTTTTTTAACTTCCTTTTAGTGCTTTTTTTTTTTTTCTGTCCAAGACTTTTTTTATTTTTTATTTTTTTCATCATGTAGGTTTAAGCATAAATAATGACCAATAAGTATCTTAGCAATAAATAAATATATATATATATATATAATAAGTATCTTAGCAATAAATATATATATATATATATATATATATATATATAAAGGTAAAGAATCTCAATTTGATGAAGCAGTTCACACAATAGTGCCTTCAACGTCTTCTCTCACATTTGAGCCATCTTTTTCCCTATTGTTCAAGTCAAACTGTGACACATCTTGTGGTGCAAATGAAGTATAAACATTTTCATCAAATGTTGCTAAGTCATGAAAAACAATAATTTTATCCATTTTTTAATAAAAAAACAATAATTTTATCCCCTTTTTTCTATTAGAAGAATAAGTTAATTACAACATAGAAATGAAAACGTAACAAACTATAAAGATAACGTATATTTAGCATTAATTGTTAAATACTTTCATGACATACAATACAATGTCATATAAAAACAACAAAGACGACATACGTTTGGTGTTAGTCGTCAAATAATTTCACGACTTACAATGCAATGTCGTTAAAAAAAATTACTTAACAACGCCAAACTATTGTCGTTAAAAGGCTTTCACGACATACAATACAATGTCGTATAAAAACAACAAAGACGACATATTTGGTGTCGTCGTTGAATAATTTTACGACATATGATGCAATGTCGTTAAAAAATTATGTTAACAACCAAGCTATTATCGTTAAAAAGAGAGCATTAGTACGACATCTTTATGAATGTCGTTAATTATTGTTTCAAATGTTATTAACAACATCTTTGTTGGAGATGTCGTTGTATGTAATTTTCAACGACATTCAAAAACTACATGTCATAAATAATATGTCTTTAAATGTAGTTTTTCTTGTAGTGTGATCAGGTTGTTGAAATATCTCGCTTTCCATGGGGAAGCCTTCTTCTGCCGACTTCATGACCCATGCACAGATCCTGCAAACGAAAGCAAAACATAACATATATGAACCAGATGACAGTAGAACAATCATATTATAAAACATGTTGCGTTGTAAAATTTGACAATAACTAAATTTTGTAAAAATATGCCACTCAATTTTTAAAAGGTAACATTCATTTTTCTAATTTATAGAATATTAAAAAAAAATCATTGTCTTAGGTTTTTTAAGAGAAATAACATGTGCCACACGAATGGGGTCGTTGAACAATTTATAAGTGAACAATTACTCTACTAGCTTCTCTTGTAATCACATAGAAATAAAGGCAAAGACAGTTATTATTTATTATTAAGATTTTGTTTAAATTTATTAAGTATTATACTTCTAATAGAACTTTTGAACTAAATCATTTTAAAATCAAATTAGCTTTAAACAGAATAGAGTTACAAAAATACCTCTATGTTATATGCCAATTCTATTATTTATGTGTTAAATTCCCTTGAAAGTCCTAACAAAATTAATGAACCTTTTGTTAACATATATAACGTTATGAGATTAAATAAGAAAATAAAAGAAAAAAGATGACATAAATTTTTTACGTAGGCCAATAGTGTGTCTACATGAATAGACTATGAAAAAAGGGAAAGGTTTAACAAGCATTATAAATGAGCTCCATATAAATATAAATTACAATCACAAAAAGATACCTAATACTTAACTAAAAAAGATTTCCTAATATGAAAATATACAAACAAAGTTTTAGATATTCATTGAAAAAAAATATTCTCTAATTAGGAGTACATTGCTACAAGGACGTAAGTTTGAGAGGTATTTTTTTTTTAATAAAACACAATTGGGATTTTAATTTGAGAAGAAGATAAAAAGTACTTAGCATATACAGTAACCTTTACATGCATCGAGCACTGACAGGTTCACACTTGACAATAACTTACTATGAAAATCGAATAAAATCTAATGAAAACAATATATACAGAAGACTAAGATTGTGCAAAGTAGAAACTAAAAAAAAAGGGGTACCGAAGATTATTATTGGAGGAAAGAGACCGAAGATTATTATTGGAGGAAAGAGATCGGAGACACAATTGTAGAACCGAGGGACATTTAATAATAATTACACTTCATTGATGTGGGCAACTTTAGGCCAATCTTCCCCTCCTTCCTGACATCGTTGCTTTAGCAAAGGACATCCGTATTGATAAACAAGAAAGAGGAGGAGGTAGCCCTTCTTCTGGCAAGCACTGGAGCCTTTCGCAGCTATAAATACACAAGTGGACAAGAGATGTAAGTTGTTGATTAAGAGCTTCAAGGTTGCTGCAATTCTGGATTAAATTTCCCTAAGGCTGGTTGGAAGCAGCCCCTCTTGATCAGGAAATGATGTCCCTTCCCATTCGGAGACGTTTCAGAATTCTAAAGAGGACAGTCTTTGCAGATTCCAGTTCATGCGAGTATCGAAAAGCTTTTTGCTTCTCCATAGCCAAACTTTCTTTAGTTTTGAGTCCGATCCCGATTCCAGAAGTGACTCCAATGCGGGACAATCAAATACAAACACAAAGACCAGAGATGAAAAAGCAATGGCAGTCTATTGAGGTCTTGGTAGCAAATCCACCATTTGTTGACAGTTTTTAATGTATATATTGTTAGATTAGGTGCCCAAAGAATTAAGCGATATAATAATTTTTTGGATAAATTTGATCAATAAATTATTTATTATTCATATATTAAATGTTGTCCATTTTATGTTCATTTCTGATGAATATATGATAAGTAAACAAAAGTCTGAAACTGTCAGTCTAAACTTTTAACATCGATAGATTATGTAGAAGACATCAATCTTAAAGGTGATAGTCTAAATAATAAGGTCCGCAATTGAAAGAATAACGTTGGACACTTTATTCATGTTAAGATTGTTATATTATCTACATCCTCAACGGGACAAAAGTTGAATTGATTTGATTAATAATTCTATTTGTTTAAATCAATTAACTTTAGACAATTATATGTATTGTGTCTTAATCTTGAAATAAATTAAGAAGGGCTAGTATCTCGACTTGTGTCTTTTGATGTACCAAAAGGTGACATTCTGATTTAATGATAGTATGCATACCGGTACGTTAGAGACATAACTCTTGATTGACGTAGACCCGTTATTCATAGATGTGGAATCCATAACTCTTTTGTAGAGTTAATGATATTTTTTTATAGGCATTATCCTATAATTGGAGGACTGGAGCGCTGAACCATTTGGATACATAGATATAACGGTGTGGTATACTATTTATGAATAGTAAGTATTCAAATGATGAGATAATAGAGCATAAGATAAAAATAATCGAGAAGGTAAAACAGAATTTATCCTTAAGCTGATTATGAATATCCTATAAGGATGTTACACATTATAATATGTCATAGACGATTAGCTTATCAAAACTTCGTAATTTTATATAGTTCGAGAGTGCAACTCTAAGCTTTTAGTAGAGTAGCGTTAGAGTTGATAATTATAAAATATATATATCTAAAATATGTTATTTTATAATTATAGAAGCTTGATCTACATATGTCTATTAGGTCCTTTTTGCTAGCTCATAATAATTCCTGTAATGACAGGGCACATTTTTTTTTTTTACATATTGGTGATTTATGTTAATTATTCGATTGGCTGAAATTCAATAAAGTGGATTTAATAATTCATGTTAGTTTATCAATTGAATTAATTTTGTAAATTAATTCAAGATAAACATGTTGAATTTTTTTGAAAATATTCTATTTGATATGGGAGTATCTGTATATGACTGTTTTAGTCAGTTAACTTCTCTATTGGGTTATTTAAATTAAAACTGAGGCTTTATCTAAGATTCTCATGTGAAATAAGACTGAGATTTTTCATATTATCGCTCGGTTGATAGGCCGATGTAGACAATTTGATAGGCTGATCTAGCTGATCCAGAGATCGACAGGCTGAATATGTGATATAATTATGCGTTTTTGGCATTTTTTTATCAAAAGCGGATCCAGACTCAAATTTTGAAGCCTAATCAGATAAGAACTAACCCTAAATTCAACCACTATATAAAGGGAACTATTTTTCATTGTTTCTCAGATTATTTGAAAAGTATGGAGTAAGTTTACTTGTGAGAGAAACTCTGAAACTCTCAGAGAGTTATTATTCAATATCTCAAATCTTAGCCCTTAGTTTTTCTCAAGTGGTTGAAAAAAGAGTCACCGGAGGAGGACTATACGACGTGTAACTATCCACACTCTGATAATGGAAAAAGAATAACATAGAAGACTAGTTTGTTGAGGCTCTTCCGAAACGTTCTTCTCTATTCTATTTTTCTATGGACTTCGGCATATAAAAGAGGTACATAAGATTTGTTATTAATTTATGTACTTAGCATGTCAAACTTGTTATTTGGAAAAGACTTTAATTTAAAATTTTAAAATTTCAATGCGTATCATTTTTCAACAATTGGTATCAGAGCCATGGTTTTACGTTGCTTTTACGGGTTTCTAATCATGCAATGTACATAAATTATGTGATTTTATTCTCTCTTACGCTTGAATTATATTTTTTAGAGAGTTAACACTCTAGGGTTTCTATATAATATATTGTCATGAGAATATGTGGTGGATGTTTATTAATTAGTTATTGTTAATTAAATTTCTATTTTAATTATTTTAATTAATTAATTTTATCAATTATGGTTCCTTAGAGGTTAGAATGTGTATCTAGGTTTTTCATGTAATTGATGGAGGTCTATCATCACCATCTATGATTTATTATTTTAATTTTGGTTTGTAAAATTTGCATTAGAATAATTATTCAAAGTGAAGATGGATCTAAAAGATGAAGATGATTGTAGTTCTATGTTTTTTCTATGTTCATAAATTATTATGTTTTTATATTGTTGAAAAATTAATTAAAAACTACTTAAAATTATTTTTACAAAAGTTTGAAAAACGTTGGTTCAGTATTGATCGGCATCCCAATTACCAAGTACCAGCTGGCCGGTTGTCGTAGACCAGCAAGCAGAACTATTTTTTAAAAAAACAATCCGTTTTTTGGTGCTGTTTTTTTTTTTGGAGACAATTCTGAAAAACATAATATTTTATGATAAGTAGAAGAACAAATTTTTCATCTGAGATTGAAGAATTGAAAACGAACGCCACATGAAGAATGATACAGCAAGAACATACAAGATGAAGAATCCATAATATGTCTTGATTATATTTTTGTAATCTTTATTTTCTTTTCTCTATGATGAAACCATGATATTATGGCTGTTTATTATATTGCTTGTAGCTTTGCATGTTGTGTTGTTTGTCTACATTATATTATGTTTTACCATGTATGTTGATAACATGTCATGTAAAATAGGGAGTGCTGCTCATTAAAAATTATTCATGTATGTTAACATAAAACCTTGTTTTAAAATATTGAGTGGGGAAGGTTTTCGAAGAGAGGACCTAAGGCCTCCATTGTTGGTCTATAGGTAACACATGATAATTCCGACCCCTAGAAAGAGATTAAATCATGTACTAGGTTCGATCTTGGAAGGGACAATTTACTTTAGCATGCCTTATCATTGTACACCCCTAGGTGGCGATTATAAATAATGGATCAAGTAGTTAAAACGTTAGTTATACACTCAAGATTAATTTTATTATTAATCTCCCATAGGAGATTTGTGTATAAAGTTAATGACTAAAGAAAACTATTATTAGTATATGCTAGATTAGTCGTGTCTTGGATGGCATATTTTAATTGGAGGAGATCCGTGTTCCTAACTGAATTTGGCAAGTCTCCCTTAGGCAGCTTGTTGAATTCTAAGTTGGGGATTATGATTGTAAGGTTGTAACTTTTTCAAGGTTTTGACACATAAACACATTGTATGCTTACTTGTTTGTGTTATCTTACTAAATTGTTATGGAATTTTGCTTATATTTGGTGTATGATTCTTTTTTGTAGATTTAAATGTCTAAAAACGCTTTATCTTGATACTCGATAAAAATACATTAACTGGCGAGAATTATAACGATTAGAAAAGGAACCTGAATATCATCATTTCTTTTGAGAAACTGAAATTTGTGCTAACCAAGTCTTGTCCTATTGAGCCTACCGGCGAATCCACTAATGACCAAATCTAAGCGTATGATTGTTGGAAGGGTGCTAATGATCAGGCCCGCTTTTATATTATGGATAACATGAATAATATGCTGCAGGCTCAACATAAGGATTATGAGACTGCTAAGTAGATTTTAGATAATCTGAAAGACATGTTTGGAGGCCAAACCTTAACGAAACGGTAAAGGGCTCTTCACAAGTTCCTCAACTGCAAACAAAAACAAAAGACTCCTATGAAGGAGCATATGATGTTGCCATTGGTTACCTCATTGAGGCTCAAACCCATGGAGCTGGCATTATTGCTGAGTTACAAATGACTATGGTCTTTAAGACTCCATCTAAGGAGCATCCCGTTTAGAGCTTCATATAATTTGAGCAATAGACAGGATGTGACTTTGACCAAGCTGATGAAGCAGTTACAGAGGTTTGAGAATTTGATCAGGGAAGCTCCGGCTCTTGGAGAGGCAAACTTAGCGGTTGTATCTGGTTATAATACTAACTTCGGAAATAGAAAGAAGCAGAGGGCTAAGAACGAAAAATCTTCTATTCTGGCAAAAGGCAAGGATAAAAATTCAAGGAACCTGAAGAAGCTAAAGTGCTTTTCTTTTTTTACTAGAAGGCTGGACATATCAAGAAGAA
Source organism: Artocarpus heterophyllus (assembly GCA_025403435.1). NCBI lineage: Eukaryota > Viridiplantae > Streptophyta > Magnoliopsida > Rosales > Moraceae > Artocarpus > Artocarpus heterophyllus. The sequence goes on along the minus strand of CM046345.1, from coordinate 1,169,387 downwards.
TTGCGAGGACTTCCAATCCAAAGAAGGTAAGTGCAAACTTCTAGTTATTGAGACTTGTTTAGTTGAGGAATCAAATGACATTTGGGTCATAGATTCTGGACCAACTAATCATGTTTGTGTTTCTCTACAGGGGTTCATAGAAATGAGAAGTTTGCTGCATGAGCACTTTATGTTGCGGATGGACGATGGATCCTTAGTGTTGGCTGAAACAGTAGGAGACATGGATCTTTACTTTAATAGTTATAGAACTTTAGTTTTAAGAGATTGTTTTTATGTTCCTAAACTTAAAAGAAATTTAATTTCTGTCGCTAGTTTATTTAAAGACTCTTATTCAGTTTATTTTAATAATAAAGTTGTGATTCGTAAAAACAAATATTTTATCTATAGTGGATGGTTGCAAAACAACCCATATTTTATCAAATCTAAGATGGACTTACTACTTAACACTGAGGTTAATGATAACTCTAAAAGTCTTAAAACTTTTCACTCTAATAAGACTTATCTTTGACACTAGCGATTAGGTCATATTAGCTTGGATAGGATTCAAAGGTTAGTAAGGAATGAACCTTTAAATAATTTAGAGGTGGAATCTATACCACAATGTAAATCTTGTTTGGAGGACAAAATGACCAAAAGACCATTTGGGTATAAGAGTAACCGAGCTGAAAGGGCCCTAGAACTTATACATAGTGATGTTTGTGGTCCCATGAACATCAAGGCACGGGGAGGGTATGAGTATTTTGTCACTGTTATTAATGATTACTCTAGATATGGGTAAGTCTACCTAATGCATCATAAGAGCGACACTTTTGACAAGTTCAGGGAGTTTTGAGCTAAAATGGAGAAGCAATTAGGTAGACCTATAAAGACACTTCGATCCGTTCGAGGTGGAGAATACCTCTCCGCCAGGCACTCCACAATAGAATGGCGAATAGGATTTTGTTCGACATGGTTAGGTCCATGATGAGTTATTCAAAATTACCTTTATCCTTTTGGAGATATGTATTACAAACTCTATGTCATCTCATAAAAATGTGCTTTCTAAATTGAGTCTTAAAACTCGTCACGCATTGTGGATGAGAAGAAAGACATCTTAAATCATATTCGCATATTCGGTTATCCTGCTCATGTCCTATACAAGGAAGCGAATAAATTAGAAGCACGTTCACAAGTGTGTGTGTTTGTAGGATATCCAAAAGGAACTAAAGGGAGTTATTTTTATAACCCAAAAGAAAATAAAGTCGTGATTTTGACAAATGCAACTTTCTTTGAGGAAAGTTACATGAACGACTTTAAACCTTGTAGTAAAGTGGTATTCAAGGAGTTAGTGAGTGATTCAATCACTCTAGGGATTCTAGTTGAAACCAATCCAATCAATGTAGAAAAATCGACCGAACAACAACCTTAAGAGCTTGGACGTAGTAGGAGAATCGGGCGTCAACTCGAGAGGTATATGTTCAATGGTGAAGCTTATTCGGCTGAAATGGTTGAACATGACAAGGATCCTTACACTTATATAGAGGCTATAGAGGATGTTACTTCCAAGCTCTAGACAGAAGCTATGAATATTGAGATGAAGTTTATGAAGACTAATCAAGTTTGGGAGCTTGTGGACCTTCCTAAAGGGGTAAAGCCCATAGGGTGTAAGTGGATCTATAAGAGAAAAAGAGGAACAAATGGGAAATTCGAAACATATAAGACTAGATTAGTAGCAAAGGGATACATGTAAAATAAGGAATCGATACAAGGAAATCTTTTCACCTGTAGCCATGCTTAAGTTCATCCATATTCTTTTGTTCATAGCTGTTGTTCTTGACTATGAGATTTGACAAATAAATGTCAAAAAGGTCATTCTTAATGGCTAACTTGATGAGACCATATATAAGGTACAGCTAAACGGGTTCAAAGCTAAGGTCAAGAGAGTAAGGCCTGTAAGTTGGTAAAGTCTATTTATGGACTTAAGCAAGCTTTTCATTCTTAGAACATAAGATTTAAGGGTTGAAATTTAGGGTATGTTTGTTTCATGCATTCTTTGAACTTAATGGACTCAAATTTAGATTCGAGTATCAAGAATCCTTTGATACATGTTTGTTTCCCCTAAAATCTGAATCATTTGAATATCAAAAATCTAAGTTTTCAGAGTTCTCATTCCTCTTAAACTTTTGATACTCGGATATCTTTGCTACAGTAAAAACTAAAATTCTCTCTCTTGTATTTGAGAAAAAAAAATTGTTGATGCTTACCGTGACCCGGCATCGGACCAACACCGCGTGCGGCTGCACACGGTCTGACCTCTCCTTGGATTCGCCTCTGCCCGGGCGGACACACCTGCAAGAGGAGGGATGCTTTGGAGAAAATAAAAGAGTGGGTTAACAGACAAGGGCTCTTCGATGCTCAAGGCAGGGGTTGCTCGGCAAGGGTCGGCAGCTAGTTAGGTGTGAAGAAGAAGTCTCTCTCTAGAATGCCATAATTGCATCCTATTTATAGGCCACCACTTGGATCGGGTGTAAGGTAGGTTTCACCCACTACTTGGGTGTCACATAAGGGGTGTCAGGCAATAGTTGACAAGTGTCGCGCCTCTCGTCCAATGGATTGGACTCCATCAGACGACGAGTTATCTGCCTTGTGTTGGCCTATAATGGCGAGTAGCAGCCTGCTTGTGAGTAAGATTGGACCGACCCGAGCTACTGTATATTTCGAGGTGGCAGCTTACTTGGGGCGTAGCCTTGGATGCCTGGCAGGCACCTCGAAAAAGTGTATGAAGCATCAGCGGCCGATAGCAAGCTTGTCGGTGTTCTGCCAAGCTCATTAGCCGACCACCAAAGTTTATTTCCTCGGCGGTGGAGTCGAGCTTACCCTCAACATTAGCACCCCAGTTCACCTAGTCGGTGTTCGGTCGGGTGGACTATGTCGAGTGGGTAAGGTCGGCTTAAAGAAAGAATGCCAAATGACACTTCGAAGGGGGTTGAGGCGAAAAGATGCACGGATCAGACGGGGGACGCGTGTCGCATTGTGGTCGTCTACGCCGCCTGACAGGCATAATGATCGCGCCTCCTGGCTTTTCGCGCCCGAATTCCCGCCTGAAATGGCTATAAATAGGGCCATCCTCTCTCTTATTTTCACTTCATTTTTAGAATTTTTGCACCCGAGGAGTTTTAGCTGCCGAGCTACAATTATATACCCGAGGATTGTATCTAATCTGAGCTTCCGAGAACCCACGCAGTAACTTCTCTGAGGTGACAAAATGAGTGATTTGAGCGATTCTCAAAATGTAGAGGTCTCCTGGTCAGACAGTAGTGTAGAGAGTAGTAGTTCCTCTAGCACCCAGACCGACACCGAGGAAGTGTCTCCGGGACAGGATGGAGCCGGCCGGCTCGAGCAAATCCTTAGGGTCGACTCCCAAACGGTACCTGAGCAGGAATTTTTAAATATGTTGGATTAGGCCGACGAGGAAGCAGGACCCATATATCGGGTCGGCTACTGCGGGCTCGTCCCAAGTTTTCCCAAGGGAGAGGGCTAAGATGTCAACTCGTGAGGATGCCCTGAGCACATCCGGCCGGGACGCTAGAGCCCTAGTCTAAGTTGCGGGGGGTGATAATGGTTGATGTTTTCGACGAGGAACAGGCAGGCGAGGAGGTGGAGGCGGAGCAGCCAGGAGATGGAGGAGCAGCAAGTCCAGGTCACCCACGTCCGAGGAATGACGGCGTATCGGGTAACCCGACCCAGGTAAACCTCAACGGCGGGCTACACGAGCGCCATTACAGAGTCACGGCTGGAGAATCTTTGTGCCGAGTACGGTATCCCAGACGACGTGATTATCACCGTCCCCGACGAGGGAGATTCACCCTTAGACGTGCCAGAGGGATGCATCACGCTCTATGCCGAGTTCTTCAGAGCTGGGCTGCGTCTTCCGTTCCACCCATTTCTCCGTCGGGCACTTAATGATTTTAACGTGTGCCCGGCTCAGCTGAACCCGAACAGCTACAGGTCGGTGATCGGGATGTACATATTATGGAGGTACCATCGGGACACCGAGATGCCGTTGGAAGCTTTCAAGCAAGTGTACAAGATGAAGAAGCTTCCTCGACAGTCCAGTTGGTTCTACGTCACCGGCTTCCGAAAAGATTTCATCTTGGGCAACCCCGGCTCGGACAAACTTTGGAAGTTCGAATGGTTCTACGTCGGGGGAAATTATCTAGCCCAAGCCGGTGAGACCGTCCCTGTAGACCAACACGTGCTGAGGTTGTTCGAGTAGGGGCATGTGTGGACTAAGCGTCTCTGGGCACCGAGCCGCATGATTAGGGCGGTCGATGAACTGTTCGAAAAGCCAGAGTCGACCAGGCAGTAGTCCTTCCTTTTAAGGAAGGACACATTATTCAGTTATGGCTGGTTCGGGGAATCCAGCAGAATAAATCACCAAGCAATCCGCCCTGCTTGGAGTACCGGGCAGGTTACCATTGCTCGGTCTGGTGCTGTTGACGTCCCGGGACTAAGCACTTCCCGATCTGGGTGGCCGACGAGGGAGCCTTCATCGTCTAGTTTTGAGGACTTGTTGAGTGGCTCCTATGATGTGGGGCCACCCGTAGCCGATGAGGATCTCAAGGACATGATTCGGCTCCTATACCTGTCTCGCCAGCTCCGGATCGGAGGTCAGCCCCGAGTATAATTTTTGTTTTCCCTATCCTTTTTTACCGACCTGGTTTTGACTGATTTTATTGTGCAAAGATGTCGTCGGCGTCGAGCTCCCATGCTAATAGAGGGCTCTGATGGAGAGCCTAAGAAAGCAGAAGGGCAAGGCTGTCGCGATCGGGAAGAAGCGTAAGCGGACGCCCAGGCCCGAGCTTCCCCCTCACCCTGAGCAAGTCTCTACATCAGTCCAAGCACCGCCAGCCCCGCCACAGCCGACTAGGGACGTGCCGAAGGTGACGCCAGCCGATAAGATGGCTAGGGGCTCATCTGAGGATCCGTAGAGAAGGCGCCCGAACTATCGCGGTATCGTCCTCGAACGTCTCGGGGACGCAATGTCTCAGAACGACTTCTTTATGAATATCCACGGAGAGGACTTCCAAAGTCTCTGTAATACGGCTTTTCGTGCCGCTGCCTCCATAAGAATTAGTCCGAACCGGTCATTTAAGTTCCCCATTTATTATGCCGCCAAGTACTGATGTTTTAATCTTTGCAGATGAGTGTTGTTCTGCACATGGTGCACTCCTCCGGGATGAAAGACATCCATAAGGAGAAGGAGATGCACAAGAAAACCCTCCTCAAAAAGGTGGATGCCGATAAGAAACTCGATGCCAAGAACATTGAGTTAGACTAAGCCAAGGAGTCTCTCTCTCAGGCCCAGGAGTCTCTTTCTCAGGCCTAGGAGAAAGCCCATAAGGCTAAGGCCGAGGCCAAAGAGGCTTTGAGGTAGGCAAGAGAGGTGAAGGATGAAGATGTATGGTTTAAATGGCAGCTGGCATCCCTCCAGGCCGAGCATCAGCACCTTATAGACGAGCTACCAGGGCGCCTGTCCCGAGTGGTAAACGAGTTCAAGGCATCCCCGGAATATGCCGACCTCTACTATTACGGCATGACCGACCTTCGCGAACATCTGATCGGGCAGCACCCCAAGGCCGTGAGCTTCGATTGGTCGGTCATTATCGAGCCCGATCAAGGCGCTGTCGAGCAGCAGCAGGGCGAGGAGGATGATGTCGTCGTGGTAGATGGCGATGGCGATGACGATGGGGATGGGCAGAGCACAGCCGGAGGCGAAGGCGAGGAGGACACAGTTGGGGGCGGAACCCAAGCTTAGACTCATTTTGTTGTTTGTTGTTTGTTGTTTTTGTTTTTTTGTTTTTTTTTTTGTCCGGGCTTGGGAGGTGTCCGGTCTATTTTACCTCCCCGATAAATAAAAGTTTATTTCCCGTTTTACTCTTCTTGGATCGTTGTATGCATTTTTGCTCTACATTATTTTCCAAGTGCGAGTGTCTTCGGGTTATTCGTTCTAGCTTCGACGGGAGGGATTCCTCGGACATACGGTTACTGTTATGAACTGCCAAGTAACTATATTTTCCAAGTTAGATGCTCCTCGAGGAGGATTCCAGGTTGGGACCCAGTTTCATCTTGATAGCTATCAAGTTACCCGAGCAGAGGTGATATCCCTCGTTTTCTCAGTTAGTGCGAGTAGTTTTCCTTGTCCGCTCAGTTCATCCGAGTGGGTTTTAGGTTTCTGATCTCAGCAGGGCTATCGAGTTGTCTGAGTAGAGGTGAATAGCACCTCTGTTCTCTCAGTTAATCCGAGTAGTTATCCTTGTCTGCTTAGTCAATCCGAGTAGATTTTAGGTTTCTAATCTCAGTCGGGTAGAGCACAAACGGTGTATGACTACCTTTACCCTGTTGCCCCCTAGACTTGTTTAAGTTTTGAAGAAGCTTTACAAGTGTAGGACTCATCGTGCATGCTATTGTGCCAAGCAACTTACTGGGTTATCTGTACAGCGACAGACCTAAGGTTGGTATATCGACCAGCCCCCCAGCCTGGTCAATCAGGATGACTCCCTTGCCGGGGGTTATTGTCTTGTCATCCGAGCTAGAGTTATAGCATTTTAGATCCACATTTTCTTTAAACACATTGCTCAAGTGGAATGGTATAGGAAAGTTGTATTCCATTAATATGATATGTACATGGATTTTTCTAGTCCTATTCGGCAGGTCTAGTTACAAAAGAATTCTAGCCAGAGGTCAAAAAAGGGGTTTTTGGCTCTGAATTTAACAAAAAAATCTTTTTAGGCGCTTGGCGTTCTAAGGATGTCTGAGTTGATTCCCTTTCATGTCGGATAATCTGTACGTGCCCGGTCGTACGATGTCTTCGACCCTAAACGGACCTTCCCACTTTGGACCAAAGGACCCGAGGCTGGGCTGTTGAACCGTGACCTTCTTTAGTACCAAGTCCCTAACCTTAAAACTTATGGTCTGGACTTTCATGTTGTAATACCGAGCTACTACCTGGTTCCGAGCTATGTTACGAACCGCTGCTCGGTTTCTTTTTTCTTTGAGTAGATCGAGCTCGGTCATCATCAACTCCGTATTCAGCGTCTCCTCGTACTATTCAATTCTGAAGCTAGGCAACCCTACCTCGGCTGGGATGACAACCTCTACTCTGTAAATGAGGGAGAACAGTGTTTCGTTCGTTGCTGTCCGGGCAGTTATTCGGTATGCCTAGAGCACTTGTGGGAGTTCGTTAATCCACGAACTTTTGAGCCCCTCGAGTTTTTTCTTTAGGTTGTCTTTGATTGTCTTGTTCACGGCCTCCACCTGGCCGGTACTCTGTGGGTAGCTCAGGGAGGAGAAGACCTTCCTAATGCCGAGCCTCTCAAATAGACCGAGGAGACCCAAAGATTTAAACTGCTTTGCGTTGTCGGTCACAAACATGTACGGGATTCCAAACCGAAAAATGATGTTCTTCCATACGAAGTTGGTGCACTTGGCTTCGGGCATGTTGGTACAGGGTTCAACTTTGATCCACTTCGTAAGATAATCTATGGCCACGATGTAGTACTTGAATTGCGATCGTGTCGACGGGAGGGGTCTGATCAAGTCGATGGCCTACTTTGCAAATGGCCATGCCGAGGTCATAGGATTGAGCGGCTCGGCGTGAGAGCCAGGAATTCTGGCAAATTGCTGGCATTTGAGGCATTTTCCAGCAAAATTCCCACAGTCCTGCTGCATGGTTGGCCAGTAGTAGCCCCGTCGGAGGCACTTTTGGGCCAAAGAGTGTCCCCTGGAGTGGTTGTAGTGTAATCCTTCGTGGATCTCTCTCATTAGGTACTCGGCCTCTTTGGGGTCCAAGCATCTCAGGCATGGTATGGTGTAGCCTTGCCGGTATAATCTTCCACTGATCATCAAATACCAGGCCGAATAGTTGCGTACCCGACGTGTTTCTTTTTGATTTTTGGGTAATTTTGTTGTGCTCAGGTATCGGATGATCGGGTCCATCCACGTTGTCCCAGGCTCTTCGGCTACGCTTTCAACTTCCTTGATACTCGGCTTGGCAAGTCTTTCAATGGGGACCGAAGTTAAATCACTTCTGCCCAGGCCAGAAGCTAGTCGGCAAGGGCGTCGGCCTTCGCATTCTCTGAGCGGGGGATCTGCTTCAAAGAATAAGACTTAAATTGTCCGAGCAGTTGTTTCACTTCTTGCAAATATGCGGCCATGGAGTCTGCTCGGGCCTGAAATCCCCCAATGACCTATTGAACCACAAGCATTGAGTCGCTGTGGATGGTGATACGATTTACCCCGAGATCTCGGGCGATCCGAAGCCCGGCCAGTAGGGCTTCGTATTCTGCCTCATTGTTGGAGGCCTTGAAGTCAAATCGGAGGGCGTAAATGACCTTATAACCGTATGGGCTGGTTAAGATCAGCCCAACGCCCAATCCGTCGATGCAAGAAGAGCCATCGACGTGCAGTTTCCAGTCCGGCTCCAAGGAAAGACTGTCTTCACTGCAGCTGGGTGCATCAGGCACTTCGATGGGTGACTTCTCAACAAGTGGAGTCGCCTGTCTGGCGTCCGTGAATTCGACAATGAAATTTTTGCTAGGGCTTGAGCTTTGATGGCCGTTCTCGACACGAAATGCACATCGTATTGGCCGAGTTCTACCGATCACTTGGCTATACGGCCCGATATCTCTGGGCTCTGGAGTACCTGCTGAAGAGGAAATTTAGTCGGGACGTTGACGGTATGGCCTTGGTAGTACGGACGTAATTTTTGGACCCAAGTAATTAAGGCAAAAACCAACTTCTCCAGCAGCGGGTACCGCTCCTCGGCACCTTGGAATGCGTGGCTTGTGTAGTAAATGGGCCTTTGAACTCCATCCTTGTCTCGGACTAAGACCGAGCTAACGGCTTTCTCTGACACGGCTAAATACGCTGTTAAAGCTTCGCCGGGCAAAGGTTTGGACATGAGCGGGGGTGTAGCTAAGTAGGTCTTCAGGCTTTGGAAAGCTTCCTCACACTCCTTGTTCCACTCAAACCTCCCCTTAAGTGCCTTAAAAAATGGGTGGCACTTGTCGGTAGCCTTGGAGACAAACCTTGATAGAGCTGCCACCATGACCGTGAGCCGTTGTACGCCTTTTGTTGTCTGAGGAGAATGCATATCAATAATCGCTTGGGCCTTTGCCGGGTTAACCTCGATGCCTCACCGATTAACAAAAAATCCAAGGAATTTACCCAAGCTGACACCGAAGGCGCACTTCGCTGGGTTGAGTTTTATCCCATACTCTCGAAGAATGTCGAAGCTTGCTCAGATATCGGCCATGTGGTCTTCTACTCGGACTGATTTTACCAGCATGTCATCCACGTAGACCTCCATCGTTTTCCCAATCAGCCGAGCAAACATCTTATTGACGAGGCGTTGGTATGTAGCCTCGGCGTTCTTCAGGCCAAAAGGCATTGCCACGTAGCAGTGTAATCCCTGGTCGGTAACGAATTCTGTTTTTGCCTGGTCTTCCTCAGCCATCTTTATCTGATTGTACCCGAAGTACGCGTCCATAAAACTCAGAAGCTCGTGGCCGGCAGTGGCATCAACGAGATGATCTATCCAGGGAAATGGAAAGCAATCCTTCGGGTAGGCCTTGTTGAGATCGTTGTAGTCAATGCAGACCAGCCATTTGTCGTTTGCTTTTTTGACGAGGATGACATTTGCCAACCATTCTGGGTATTTAACTTCTCTGATGAATTCGGCCTTGAGGAGTTTCTGGACTTCCTCATTTATTGCAGCGTACCGCTCTGGGTTAAAAGCCCTTCTTTTCTATATCACCGGCTTGTGGCTAGGTTGGACGTTGAGTCGATGGCTAATGACGTTTGGGTCAATGCTAGGCATGTCCTCATGAGACCATGCAAAAACGTCTCGGTATTCGGTAAGGAGCCTTTCCAAGTCGGCCTGGATCTCAGGTCTCAGCTATGATCCGAGTTGGACAGTGCGTTCAGGCCTTTTAGGGTCTAGGGAGAACAGCACCAAGTCTTCGATCGGAGTGGCTCTTACCTCCTCCTCGGGCAATCTGGGGTCTAAGTCTGCCAGCATCTTGGGTGTCAGGTCGGTAGGGAGGTCCGATTCATCAATCGAATAGATAGCCAAGACGCCTTGGTGGAGAGCTGACGCTGCTCTTACAGTATTGGCGTAACAAGCTCGGGAATCCACCTGGGACGAGCGGATCACTCTGACACCGCCATCTGTTGGGAACTTCATGGCTAGGTGATATGTAGACACTATGGCCTTCAAAGCATTCAGCGTTGGTCGGCCGATGATGATGTTATACTGCGAGGGTTTGTCGACGACTAAGAAGTCAACAACCTGAGTGACCCAAGCCGCTCCTTCTCCGAAGGTCACGGGCAAACTGACCTTTCCAATAGCTAGGAAACATTCCCCCGCAAATCCATAAAGCGGGGTCCGAACTGGGACCAGAGGGGCGTTGCTTATCCTCAATCTGTCAAAAGCTTGCTTGAAGAGGATGTCGGCTGAACTGTCATTGTCGATTAGGACACGCCGTACTACGTTGTTGGCGATGGGCAGCTCGCACACTAGGGCATCGTTGTGGGGGTGCATTAATCGATCTGCTTCCTCCTCGGTAAATGTGATTGGGGTGTCTTCTTGGCGACATACCTTGTTGATGTGCTCGGATATGTTTATGAATTCACCCCACTCGATCCGCCAAGCTTCTCTGACATACGATCGCCGCCCACTCAACGTGTCCCCGATAACAGGCCCGTCGAATATCATGTAAACAATATTCGGGGGATCCGAGGTGTTCCCAACGTCAGTTCTGGGACGGTTTTGTACGTCTCAGCTCGACGAATCATTCCTTCCTGAGGTGGTCCTTGGGGTTATAACCTGTTCAACAAATTCCTACAAATGACCTTCTCAGACCAGTCTTTCTATTTGGTCCTTCAGTTGGATGCATTCCCCAGTACTGTGCCCCACATCCTTATGGAACTCACAAAACCTCAACTAATTTCGCTTCACCTTGCTCCCTCGGAGCTTAGGTGGTGGTGTTAGCAAATTCTTGCCACTAACCTGGGTGAGCACCTCATCAATGGTCGCCACTAACGGTGTGTAGCTTTGAAACTTTCCGGTCGGCCCCTTTGGCTTCTCGGTTTTCTCTATTTTTTGCTTCTTGCTCTGCTCGACGTGCTCTATTCCAGCGCTTTCTTCTGCTTCTTATCCTTCTTCGTTCTGCTCGGGCCAGCTTTTTTCCAACGGCTTTTCATATATTCAGCAGCGTCAGCATGTCTCTGGGCATACCCAAGCATTTAGGAAAACGTGCTCGCCTGCTTAAAGGCCAGAGACCAGGTCAGCTTTTTGTCTTAGAGACCCCCTATAAAAATGTGTTTGAGGGTCTCGTCTTCGACGTGCTTGACCTCAAGAGCTGCCCAAGTAAACCGATTAATGTAATCCCTGACATTGCCGTCTCCCTGCTTGACAGCATACAAGTATGTTATTTCTTTCCTCCGTGTTTTGGTCGTGAAAAATGTCGAAGAGAAGGCGTCGGGCAGCTACCTAAAGGAAGAAATTGATCCGGGTTCGAGTCGTTGGAACCACTATCGAGCAGGGCCTGTAAGCGTGAGTGAAAAAGCTTTACACATCGCTGCGTCACTGGCATTCTGCAGTAGCATGTACCTCCGAAAGAGTTCAACATGCTCATCAGCGTCTGTCGTCCCGTCGTAGGACTTGATCTGCGGTACCTTGAACTTTGGTGGCATAGGGGCCCGCATTATGCTATCCGAAAAAGGTAGGTCCTGAGCTCCTGTCTCGTCTAGGCCAAATCGACAATTTTGAATCTCGTCGATTTGGCGTTGTAGTGCCCAGAACTGGCAGCTATTAGTGTCTTTGGGCAGTTCGACCCTATAGGGTACTCCGCCCTCAACATGGCCTCCAGCTCTCGGCTGGCAGTTTCGGTTTGCTCCTTGAGACCCTGAGCCGGTCAAATACCGAGGCTCAAGAACCTTGTGGCGAGGGAGCATGAGCTGCTTGGCGTCCAAGATGACATTCTTGGACCAACCTATTATTGGTCGAGATTCCACGGGTGGATCCTCCATACTGCTCGGAGTGGGCTTCTTCAAGGTCGGTTGCACTTCACTCTACCTGACCTCCAGCCTGGTCAACCTGGGCGGGGGGTGGCAGAGCTGGTGCAGCTTGGCGCTGAGCCTGCTGCGCGAGCTGTTGTGTTAAGATCCGGACTGTGTTTGTGAGTTCCCTGGATCGGGTCTTGACTGGCCGGGGCATCTGCTGGCTCAGCCCTGGCCGTGCTTCCTTGGCCCCCGAACCGGGACCTCGTGGTCTGGGGACGTCCCCTAGGCCTACCTGTGTTTGGTTGCCTATTTCTTGCTTCGCCCGACCCCTCCTGTCGGGCTGTATCGTCTCTAACGTTTCCTCGAGTCGTCATCTCAGGCGTTAAAGGTGATGTAGCTGAGGTTTGGGTGAAGGCATAGGGGCCCTCCTTCTAGCGCCAAAATGTTGATGCTTACCGTGACCCGGCGTCGGACCAACACCACGTGCGGCTGTGTACAGTCTGACCTCTCCTTAGATTCGCCTTTGCCCGGGCGGACACACCTGCAAGAGGAAGGATGCTTCGGAGAAAATAGAAGAGTGAATTAACAGACAAGGGCTCTTCGATGCTCAAGGCAGGGGTCGGCAGCTAGTTAGGTGTAAAGAAGAAGTCTCTCTCTAGAATGCCATAAATGCATCCTATTTATAGGCCACCACTTGGATCGGGTGTAAGGAGGGTTTCACCCACTACCTGGGTGTCACATCAAGGCGTGTCAGGCAGTAGTTGACAAGTGTTGCATCCCTCGTCCAACGGATTAGACTCCATCGGACGGCAAGTTATCTGCCTTGTGTTGGCCTATAATGGCGAGTAGCAGCCTGCTTGAGAGTAAGATTCAACCGACCCGAGCTACTGTATATTCTGAGGTGACAACTTACTTGGGGCATAGCCTTGGATGCCTAGGAGGCACCTCAAAAAAGTGTATGATGCATCGGGGGCCGATAGCAAGCTTGCCGGTGTTCTGCCGAGCTCATTAGCTGACCATCGAACTTTATTTCCTCGACGGTGGAGCCGAGCTCACCCTCAACAAAAATCATAACTTCTTCATTTGATATCCAATTAAGATGATTCTTTTTTAACTATGTTCCTAATGAAGAGAGGAATAAATCAAGATTTATATTGCATATATTTTTAAGATCATTATTATTAAGATTTTATTAGATTTATTAATAAATCAAAAACTATCTTCACTACCTCTCCAGACACAAATTTCAATTTTATTCTATACTCAGATTAAAACTTAAATGTACATCCAAACATCAATTTAAATAACAATTCAGATCACTAACTTAAATCTTAATTCAAATCACATTAACTCAAATTAAATTATTAATCTAAATCTATTTATCTAGCGGACCCTTAATATCTAGGATACTCTCACTTGAAAGCACCCTTGCCAAAAAATCAGACCAACACCTCTCCCTCTAACAACAAGCCACGTACCACTCGGGCTGATCACCCTTTGGTCAACATCAACTACCACGTAGCGGTGAAACAACATTACTCTAGGACACCTGGATGGAATTGAATCTTTTGAGGAACATTACTAGTGGACATGATTAAAAACATTTATTACTTGTTTTTCATCAGTGTTTTAAACCACTTTTTTAATTCAAACAATATAAATCTTTTACATATTATAATAATAATAAAATATTACTATAAAATAAAACTCTTACGTATTACAATAAAACAGTTCTAACCAATAGTTCTAATAGCCTATCAAACACTTATTTAGTTTATGACGATATTTTTGGTACACCACTAGTGAATGGAAATATAAAATTACATTTGGAGTCACGGGTTTAACGGTCATTCCATGTATATGACGATATGCATAGAGTTACTTGTTTACTTATTCTTTAATTGTGGATATTTAAGTTCTTTGATTAAACTTAGTTGGTAGGAATTGCAGGCATTGTGTACATACTCCCTATTTTTTATTTTAGGTTAGTCTGTTATTGGTTGACATTTTAGGTCGTTGTCTATGCTCTTTGTTATTTGACTGGTATATTTGTTCTAAAACTATAGATTATTTCTAAATTTTCTATTTGTTATGTAATTTTTTTTTAGGAGAACGAGAGAATTAGACTATCATTTATTGTGAATAAAAATAAATAGACTAAAAGATAATAAAGTTAAATTATAGCCTATTTATATTAAAACGAAAAAAACACGAAACAACAAGATAACAAAAAACAAAAATGATGAAAAAAGAGGAGATAAAATAAAAAATTTAAATGTTAAAAAAAACACATAATTTTAGAAATATTATGTACTTAAATGTTTTTGCAAGTGTTCTATTTACTTATATTAAAAATTAAAACTATGCTATTTAGTGCAAATTAATATATTATTGTATAGGTTTTTTTAAATTTTATATTTGTATTTTATTATTTTCTTGATGCAGAAGCTCCAGAGCAAGTTTGATTTATTTTCAAAATTTTTATTAGGTCCAACCACAATTTGTTTTTTTTTTTTTTGATGTTTAGATTTCCAAAATCTTCAAAGAAAAAATTTTCAATTTAATCATTGATCCTAATTTTAGGCCGTGATAGTTAGGGTTACAAAAAAACTCTACAAGTGCATAACTATCTTGTCGAACAATTATTACACCACGAAAACCGGATAACCACTATAACTAGCAGGATGTCTATGCACTTATTCGTACATGAATCTACACCATTAGATTTAATTAGGTTGGTCCAAACAAAGTGTTGTTTGGAAACTAAAAAAAAAAGGTGACAGCTTGTGGATATACGTAGATAAATAGACTCATCAAGAGGTCAAATTACATAACCAACATACTCATTTATTTCAAACATAGCCAACACACCTCAAATCACTCCATGTACATGGTAATAATATAGTGGGTAAAACCAACATAAAAATATTACCACTTCATAATTGGCGATTTGAGTATATTTAATTACATCATTATTTTCTTTAGTTACTTATCATCTTAAAGTGACAAGTACATACTAAAGTAGTCCAACCAGAAGCCGATACTTCCTTTGAATCCAACAACTAAGCCATTTTCAATTGACAGACTGAAAGGTGTGCCGCTTGTAACACCATATGGTCCATAGGTTTTTTTATTAGTCTTGAATGTCAAAGAGCGTACTACTACGTACCCACTCACTTTACCAGTGTACTTGCTCACTTCCATTATATACTCGCTTGGAAAGTCTAGAGAAATCTGGATTTCAAAGAATATAACAAAATATAAAATATCAATAAACTAAAGTGTTATGAAAATGTATAGGGGAAGTATTTATCAAACAATTTAACTTAAAATTTATATGAATAATCTTTGATTAAATATCCTGATCAAGTTCAACGTATGTGACATACGTTCATGTAATATTTAAGTTGTTCACATGGTAACACTTAAAAATGTTTAAGAAAGCTTTTTACAAAGACGTCATAGGGTAATGGGCCAGATAAGAAATTATATAGCTTAAAACAATGAAGAAATGAATAAGAAACTAACCAACCTTCACTGGTGTGAAGCCTGTTATAAAACTTTTATGATTTTGTCCTACATATGGCGATCCATTCAAGTCGTAAATAACTTGGAAGTCCCCAATGGCGGTCTCCTTATTATATGAAAGGTTGATTTCTCTGATTCCGGTGAATGCACCGTCATCAAAAGCTTTACCATTGGAGCTAGTGCTTACTTGGGCTCCCCATGGTCCTACTATTACAGTCTGGCTCTTCCCGCTTTGTTGGTCATTTTTCGCTTCCTACAAAATATTTTCCAGGAACAATAAAACATCCTCCTCAATATATATAAAAAATTTTCAATAGTAATTAATAAGGATATCAGGTCTCTTAGACCCCATTACCGAGGTTACAAAATAGTTTTATGTGTGCATTCTATATCGAAATACAAGCTATAAAAGAAATCATCACCAAAAGTAACATACATATATACATACATACATAAGGGGCCTCACCATGCCGTTGAGGTTAAGGAGGTCTTCAGAAACCCCGACGGCGGCCTCGATTATCCCGATTGGGTTCTGGTTGACGCCATTTGGCAAAAACCACTTGCGGGTGTCAGCAGAGGAGATGGAGAAGAGGAGGGCGAGAACAGAGAGGGAAAGAAGGGAAGAGTGAGCCATCTGCATCAAACTATTGAAGACTAATTTTACGTGGATATTTGGATGCGGAGAAACTTGTGTATGTGGCTATATATAGAGATAGAGGTGGTGCACTTATTTGGAATTCCGTCCTTACGTGGGGCTATGAAAGTAATTAGGCTTTAATGATGGTGGATATAAAACATTACGGACAGCTCGGAATCCATCACTGTTACCTGTAAGCTATGACATACTGACAATAAAATGCACTTTAATTTTGTATGGAAAAAAAATCTTCTTATATTAAATACTTTTAGATGAAATCGCTAAAGATCGTTTATTAGTCCACGTGATCAAAGAATTTCATTTTCTTTTGTATATTGCGCGAGTCGATAAACTCCTAAAAATCTGTGTATCATGTGGGAAAGTAATCGTCGATCCAAAAAATTTAATAGGGATGTTTTATTTACCATTCACCCTAAATTGAAAAATACTACTCACTACAAGGACAAATTGGAAAATACTTCTAACTACTGTAATTATACCTTTAAGTTTTAATTATTTTTAATTTGTTTTTTAAATTACAAAAGTATTACTTTAATATTTTAAACAACTTATTTAACTTTCATCTTGTAAATAAAAAAAATTGCACAAAACAACACAATTACCTTTCAAAAGCTACAAAAGATATTTTTACACATTTTAGAAATATAAAAATTATAGAACAAAACACCAATTTAAAAAAAAAAGGAAAAAAAAGATCTTAACTCTTATTGATTTTAAATGTTAAAATATATATTTTTAATTTGTTTAAGAAGAAAAATATTTTGAAAACAAATCCGTTTAAGAGTTTATGCTCCATTTGGTATTTTTTCGAGTTTTTGGAAATATTTTTGCATATATTTTGAGGCAAAATTTTCAAAACAACTCTTAACACAATTCTCTAAAAATTCTCATTTATCAAAACAAAACCATTTTCACCTCTATTTTATCTCTATTTTTTTCAGTCCAAAATCTATAGAGGATAAAATTCACAAAATTTTTTAAATTCAAAATATATTTTTATAGTTTCTATAAATAAATGAATAAATTAAAAATAATTAAAGTTAGGAGCCATAGTTTCCATAGGCTGCTTTGAAGTTTCCATGGGCTAAGGCAATTTTTTCAAACCACATGAATGTTTGCCTTCTCCGTGTTGTGTTGATTTCTGCCCACCCCTTTTTTTTTTTTCGAGTAAACCCAAGCACTATGTGGACTTTTTTATTTGGTTTTATTGGGAAAAAATATAGGGAAAGAAGAATAAACCTTATTTTGTGTGTTTGTATTTTTTTTTTATTTTTTAGGGAAAAAAGATATAGGGAACTTTGACCTTTAGAGGAAGAAGAAATATTTGTTAAAACGACATAAAAACTTGTAAACGACAATAGTTCGGTAATAAACAACAGAAGGAAACTGGACGACTTTAATTTAAAAAAAAAAAAGAGACAGAAAGAAAAGCAACGTCAGAAGCATTAGAAGAACACAGTAAGAAACGAAATGAACACTAAATAGGCTTTAGAACTACGGCAGAGGTGGAAATTGACTAGAGAAAGGAAAACAAAATAGAATGAAAAATAACAAAAAAAGAACAAATAACTCTTAAGCGGGGAAAATAACAACAAATTAAGAAGAATCGACAAGATTAGGAAAGCAACAAGACAAAAGGACAAAACATGGTGAGAACAAAGAAGATATTTCTAAGACGGCAATAGTAAACTAAAAGCGACATCAAGGAGTGTAAAAGGTAAAAGTGGTTGAACGAAACAAAAAAAAACAGTAAAAGAAAAACCAGGAAGGGAAAGGTCACAGACTTATAAAATGACAATAATGTGAAAATCAAAATCAATATCAAATAGAAAACAAAAAATAATTGAAAAGACGTCAACAGACTTCAAATCATATAAATGGTTAAAACGACAATCAATGATGAACAACATAACAAATAAAAAATTGATTAAGGTGACAAACGACTAAGAACGGGGAAGAGAAAGGTAAATTAATAAAGAATAAGGAAGCCAAAAGAAGCGAAAATTAAAAAACGGAATATGACATAAATGGAATGAAAAAAGAGTCACGTGTTACATGGAAATTAATAATGTGAAGAGAATCGGCGGAAGATGAAAATAAGAATCAACAGGAAAAAAGGACACCAATGACGAAACGACAGCATAAGGAGAACCACGATAAATTGGGAAAACGACAACTTGGTAAACAAAATTAGTTCTGAAAAACGACAATAAGAGGAAAAGTCGCAATAATGTACGCAAATATGTAAACGAGTATGCGGGCAGACGATACATGTACGCATTATCTTACTCAGAGAAAGTCGATGCAATACAACTTGCCTAGAATTTTTATCTGCTATTGAAATGCATATATATATATGTATATATGTTTAACAATAGCTCGTCCCAGTTTGAATAATATTCTATGAGAAAATGTTCGCTTTCAATTCATACGGTGAAAATAGCCTTTTCTTCTTCCCATGAAGAAAGTACTGAAGATAAAAGAAGTGAGGAAATACTACAAAATGGTTCCGTGAACAAACAACATTTCTACAGACTATTTATTAATCAAAAAAAAAAAAAATCTAGTACTTTTTTCACGCTGAGAATGAAAGAATTTAAAAACCTTCTTGTGATGATCGGCCATCAATTTCCATATATGCCACAATATAATGAAGACAATATTTCTGAACAAAGCGTATATAATCTGATCAGGTTGTTGAAATTTCTCGCTTTCCATGGGGAAGCCTTCTTCTGCCGACTTCATGACCCATGCACAGATCCTGCAAACGAAAGCAAAACATAACATATATGAACCAGATGACAGTAGAACATTCATATTATAAAACATGTTGCGTTGTAAAATTGGACTATAACTAAATTTTGTAACAATATGCCACTCAATTTTTAAAAGGTAACATTCGTTTTTCTAATTTATAGAATATTAAAAAAAACATCATTTCTTAGGTTTTTTAAGAGAAATAACACGTGCCATGCGAATGGGGTTGTTGAACAATTTAAAAGTGAACAATTACTCTACTAGCTTCTCTTGTAATCACATAGAAATAAAGGCAAAGATAGTTATTATTTATTATTAAGAATTTCTTTAAATTTACTAAGTATTATACTTCTTATAGAACTTTGAACTAAATCATTTTAAAATCAAATTAGAACTAAATCATTTTAAAATCAAATTAGCTTTAAACAGAATAGAGTTACAAAAATACCTCTATGTTATATGCCAATGCTATTATTTATGTGTTAAATTACCTTGAAAGTCCTAACAAAATTAATGAACCTTTTGTTAACACATATAACGTTATGAGATTAAATAAGAAAATAAAAGAAAAAAGATGACATAAATTTTTTACCCAGGCCAACAGTGTGTCTACATGAATAGACTATAAAAAAAAGGAAAGGTTCACTAGTAACAAGCATTATAAATGAGCTCCATATAAATATAAATTACAATCACAAAAAGATACCTAATACTTAACTAAAATGATTTCCTAATATGAAAATATACAAACAAAGTTTTAGATATTCATTGAAAAAAAAATTCTCTAATTAGGAGTACATTGCTACAAGGACGAAAGTTTGAGAGGTACTTTTTTTAATAAAACACAATTGGGATTTTAATTTGAGAAGAAGATAAAAAGTACTTAGCATATACAGTAACCTAAAGTTAATTATGTAGATGCATCGAGCACTGACAGGTTCACACTTGACAATAACTTACTATGAAAATCGAATAAAATCTAATGAAAACAATATATACAGAAGACTAAGATTGTGCAAAGTAGTAACTAAAAAAAAAAAGGCGTACTGAAGATTATTATTGGAGGAAAGAGACCGAAGATTATTATTGGAGGAAAGAGATCGCAGACACAATTGTAGAACCGAGGGGCATTTAATAATAATTACACTTCATTGATGTGGGCAACTTTAGGCCAATCTTCCCCTCCTTCCTGACATCGTTGCTTTGGCCAAGGATATCCGTTGATTGACAAACGAGAAAGAGGAGGAGGCAGCCCTTCTTCTGGCAAGCACTGCAGGATACTTTTGCAGCTATAAACACACAAGTGGACAAGAGATGTTAGTTGTTGATTAAGAGCTTCAAGGTTGCCACAATTCTGAGTGTAAATTTCCCTAAGGCTGGTTGGAAGCAGCCCCTCTTGATCAGGAAATGATGTCCCTTCCCATTCGGAGACGTTTCAGAATTCTAAAGAGGACAGTCTTTGCAGATTCCAGTTCATGCGAGTCTCGAAAAGCTTTTTGTTTCTCCATAGCCAAACTTTCTTTAGTTTTGAGTCCGATCCCCATTCCAGAAGTGATTCCAATGCGGGATAATCAAATACAAGCACAAAGACCAGAGATGAAAAAGCAATGGCAGTCTGTTGAGGTCTTGGTAGCAAATCCACCATTTGTTGACAGTTTTTAATGTATATATTGTTAGATTAGGTGCGTTAAGAATTAAATGATATAATAAGTTTTTAGATAAATTTGATCAATAATTTATTTATTATTCATATATTAAATGTTGTCCATTTTATGTTTATTTCTATTGAATATATGATAAGTAAACAAAAGTCTGAAACTGTCAGTCTAAACCTTTAACATCGATAGATTATATAGAAGACATCAATCTTAAAGGTGATAGTCTAAATAATAAGGTCCGCAATTGAGAGAATAACGTTGGACACCTTATTCATGTTAAGATTGTTATGTTGTTAACATCCTCAACGAGACAAAAGTTGAATTGATTTAATTAATAATTCTATTTGTTTAAATCAATTAACTTTAGACAATTATATGCGTTATGTCTTAATCCTGAAATAAATTAATGGGCCCTTATTCTCGACTTGTGTCTTTTGATGTACCAAAAGGTGACATTCTGATTTAATGATAGTATGCATACCGGTACGTTAGAGACATAACTCTTGATTGACGTAGACCCTTTATTCATAGATATAGAATCCATAGCTCTTTTGTAGAGTTAATGATATTTTTTTATAGGCATTATCCTATAATTGGAGGACTGGAGCGCTGAACCATTTGGATACATAAGTATAATGGTGTGGTATACTATTTATGGATAATAAGTATTTCAATGATGAGATAATGGAACATAAGATAAAAATAATCGGGAAGGTAAAATGGAATTTATTCTTAAGCCGATTATGAATATCCTATAAGGATGTTACACATTATGATATGTCATTGACGATTAGCTTATTAAAGCTTTGTAATTTTATATAGTTCGAGAGTGCAACTCTAAGCTTTTGGTAGAGTAGCGTTAGAGTTGATAATTATAAAATATATATATCTAAAATATGTCATTTTATAATTATAGAAGCTTGATCTATATATGTCCATTAGGTCCCCTTTGCTAGCTTATAATAATTCATGTAACGATATAGAACTTTTTTTTTTTACATATTAGTGACTTATGTTAATTATTAGATTGGATGAAATTCAATAAAGTGGATTTAATAATTCATGTTAGTTTATCAATTAAATTAATTTTGTAAATTAATTCAAGATAAACATATTGAATTTTTTGGAAATATTTTATTTGATATGGGAGTATCTATATATGATTGTTTTAGTCAGCTAACTTCTCTATTGAGTTATTTAAATTAAAACTAAAGCTTTATCTAAGATTCTCATGTGAAATAAGACTGAGATTTTCAGATTATCGCTCGGTCGATAGGCCAGTGTAGAAAATTTGATAGGTTGATCTAGCCGATCTAGAAGATCGGTAGGCTGAACATGTGACAATACGATTATGCATTTTTGGCCTTTTTTTTTAATCAAAAGTAGATCTAGACTCGAATTTTGAAGCCTAATCTGATAAGAACTAACCCCAAATTCAACCACAATATAAAGGGAACTTTTTTTCATTGTTCCTCAGATTATTTGAGAAGTATAGAGTGAGTTTACTTGTGAGAGAAACTCTGAAACTCTCAGAGAGCTATTATTCAACATCTCGAATCTTAGCTCTTGGTTTTTCTCAAGTGGTTGGAAAAAGAGTCACTGGAGGAAGACTATACGACGTGCAACTATCCACACTCTAATAATGGAAAGAGAATAACAAGAAAGACTAGTTTGTTGAGGTTCTTCCAAAACGTTCTTCTCTATTCTATTTTTCTATGAACTTCGGCATATAAAAGAGGTACATAAGATCTATTATTAATTTATGTACTTAGCATGTCAAACTTATTATTTGAAAAAAACTTTGATTTAAAATTTTAAAATTTCGATGCGTATCGTTTTTCAACAATTGGTATCAGAGCCATGCTCTTACATTGCTTTTACGGGTTTCTAATCATACAATGTACATAAATTATGTGATCTTATTCTCTCTTATGCTTGAATTATATTTTTTACCAATTATGGTTTCTAGGGTGTTAACTCTCTAGGGTTTCTATATAATATATTGTCATGAGATTATGTGGTGGATGTTTATTAATTAGTTATTGTTAATTAAATTTCTATTTTAATTATTTTAATTAATTAATTTTACCAATTATGGTTCCTTAGAAGTTAGAATATGTATCTAGGTTTTTTATGTAATTGATGGAGATCTATCATCACTCTCTACGATTTATTATTTTAATTTTGGTTTGTAAAATTTGTATTAAAATAATTATTCAAAGTGAAGACGGATCTAGAAGATAGAGATGATTATAGTTCTATGTTTATAAATTATTATGTTTTTACATTGTTGAAAAATAAATTAAAAAGCACTTAAAATTATTTTTACAAAATTTTGAAAAATGCTGGTTCAGTATTGATTAGCATCCCAATTACCAAGTACCAGCAGGCTAGTTGTCGTAGACCAGCAAACCGATCAGCGAGCAGAACTATTTTTTTAAAAAAAAACAATACGTTTTTTGGTTCCATTTTTTTTTTTTTTTTTTGGAGACAATTTTGAGAAACATAATATTTTATGATAAGTAGAAGAACAAATTTTTCATTTATGTGAGATTGAAGAATTGAAAACGGACGCCACATGAAGAATGATACAACAAGAACATACAGGATGAAGAATCCATAATATTTTTGATTATTTTGTAATCTTTATTTCTTTTTTTTAGGATGGAACCATGATATTACGGCTGTTTATTATATTGCTTGTAGCTTTGCATGTTGCGTTGTTTGTCTACAATATAATATGTTTTACCATGTATGTTGATAACATGTCATGTAAAATAGGGAGTGCTGTTCATTAAAAATGATTCATGCATGTTAACATAAAACCTTGTTTTTAAAAATTGAGTGGGAGAAGGTTTTCGAAGAGAGGATCTAAGGCCTCCATTGTTGGTCCATAGGTAACACATGATAATTTCGACCCCTAGAAAGAGATTTAATCATGTACCAGGTTCGATCTTCGAAGGGACAATTTACTTTAGCATGCCTTATCGTTGTACACCTCTAGGTGGCAATTAAAAATCATGGATAAAGTAGTTAAAACGTTAGTTATACACTCAAGATTAATTTTATTATTAACCTCCCATAGGAGCTTTGTGTATAAAGTTAATGACTAAAGAAAACTATTATTAGTATATGCTAGATCAGACATGTCTTGGATGACATATATTAATTGGAGGGGATCCGTGTTCCTGACTGAATTTGGCAAGTCTCCCTTAGGCAGCTTGTTGAATTCTAAGTTGGGGATTATCATTGTAAGGTTGTAACTTTTTCAAGGTTTTGACACATAAACACATTATATGCTTACTTGTTTGTGTTATCTTACTAAACTGTTATGGAATTTTGATTATATTTGGTGTATGATTCTTTATTGTAGATTTAAATGTCTAAAAACGCTTTATCTTGATACTCGATAAAAAATACATTAACTGGCGAGAATTATAACGATTAGAAAAGGAACCTGAATATCATCATTTCTTTTGAGAAACTAAAATTTGTGCTAACGAAGCCTTGTCCTACTGAGCCTATCAGCGAATCCACTAATGACCAAATCTAAGCATATGATTGTTGAAAGGGTGCTAATGATCAAGCCCGCTTTTATATTATGGATAGCATGAATAATATGCTACAGGCTCAACATAAGGATTATGAGACTGTTAAGTAGATTTTAGATAATCTGGAAGACATGTTTGGAGGCCGATCCTTAACGAAACGGTAAGGAGCTCTTCGAAAGTTCCTCAATTGCAAACAAAAACAAAAGACTCATGTGAAGGAGCATATGATGTTGCCTTTGGTTACCTCGTTGAGGCTCAAACCCATGAAGATGACATTATTGTTGAGTTACAGATGACTATGGTCTTTAAGACTCCATCTATGGAGCATCCCATTTTGAGCTTCATATAATTTGAGCAATAGACAAGATGTAACCTTGACCAAGCTGATGAAGCAGTTACAGAGGTTTGGGAATCTGATTAGGGAAGCTCCGGCTCTTGGAGAGGCAAACTTAGCAGCTGTATCTGGTTATAATACTAACTCTGGGAATAGAAAGAAGCAAAGGGCTAAGAACAAAAAATCTTCTATTCTGGCAAAAGGCAAGGATAAAAATTTAAGGAACCTGAAGAAGCTAAAGTGCTTTTTTTTTGCTAGAAGGCTAGGCATATCAAGAAGAATTGCAAGGATGTCAAATCCAAAGGAGGTAAGTGCAAACTTCTAGTTATTGAGACTTGTTTAGTTGAGGCATCAAATGACATTTGGGTCATAGATTCTGGAGCAATTAATCATGTTTGTGTTTCTCTGTAGGGGTTCACGGAAATGAGAAGTTTGCCGCATGAGCGCTTCATGTTGCAGATGGACGATGGAATAGGATTTTGTTGGACATGGTTCGGTCCATGATGAGTTATTCAAAATTACCTTTATCCTTTTGGAGATACGTATTACAAACTGTATGTCATCTTTTAAAAATGTGCTTTCTAAATCGAGTCTTAAAACTCCTCACGAGTTGTGGATGAGTAGAAAGACATTCTTAAATCATATTCGCATATGGGGTTATCCTGCTCACGTCCTGTACAAGGAAGCGAATAAATTAGAAGCACGTTCAGAAGTGTGTGTATTTATAGGATATCCAAAAGGAACTAAAGAGAGTTATTTTTATAACCCAAAAGAAAATAAAGTCGTGGTTTTGACGAATGCAACTTTCTTTAAGGAAAGTTACATGAACGACTTTAAACCTTATAGTAGAGTAGTACTCGAGGAGTTAGTGAGTGATTCAATCACTCTAGGGATTCTGGTTGAAACCAATCTAATCAATGTAGAAAAACTGACTGAACAACAACCTTAAGAGCTTGGACGTAGTAGGAGAATCGGGCGTCAACCCGAGAGGTATATGTTCAATGGTGAAGCTTACTCAGCTGAGCCTGTTAAACATGATAGGGATCCTTAAACATATATAGAGGCTATGGAGGATGTTACTTCCAAGCTCTAGACAGAAGCTATGAACATTGAGATGAAGTTTATGAAGACTAATCAAGTCTGGGAGCTTGTGCAACCTATAGGGTGTAAGTGGATCTATAAGAGAAAGAGAGGAACAAGTGGGAAATTCGAAACCTATAAGATTAGATTGGTAGCAAAGGGATACACACAAAAGAAGGAATCGATACAAGAAAACCTTTTCACCTATAGCCATGCTTAAGTTCATCCGTATTCTTTTGTTCATAGCTGTTGTTCTCGACTATGAGATTTGACAAATGGATGTCAAGAAGGCCATTCTTAATGGCTAACTTGATGAGACCATATATAAGGTACAACTAAACGGGTTCAAAGCTAAGGTCAAGAGAGTAAGGCCTGTAAGTTGGTAAAGTCCATTTATGGACTTAAGCAAACTTTTCGTTCTTGGAACATAAGATTTGATCAAGTGATCAAGACATGGGTTTGAACAAAATATGGATGAACAATATGTTTACAAATACATTAAGGATGAGAATGTGGTTTTTCTACTACTCTATGTAGATGACATTTGGGGCATTGTTATTGGTCAAATTATAGTTTACTAAGCAGTTGACATATGTTCTGGGTATCCAAATCTTTCGAGATAGGAAAAATAAAATAATAGCTTTATCCCAAGCTATCTACATAGATAAAATTCTTGAAAAGTATGCAATCCATAATTCGAAGAAAGGTGGGCAACCATCTAAGTCTGGAATTACTCTTTCTAAGAAAGACTCTCCAAAGTCTGATCAAGAAAGAGAATACATGAAGAAGGTGCCTTATGCTTCGGTAGTGAGTAGTCTCATATTTGCGATGCTTTACGCTCAACCATACATTTCTTATGTGGTCGAAATAGTAGGTTAATTTCAGTCAGATCATAGTCAAGTATATTTTCAAGTACTTAAGAAGGACTAGAGGTTATATGCTAGTGTAATCTGGTGAGGATCTAACACCTTTTGAATACACTAACTTGGATTTCTAATCCCATTTGGATTCAAGAAGATCAACTTTAGGATCAATGTTTACTTTAGGAGGAAGCGCCATTGTTTGGAGAAGTTTCAAGTAAGATTGCACTTCAGATTCAACGATAGAGGCCTAGTATGTGGTCGCTAGTGAAGCTTCAAAAGAAGCTTTGTGGCTCTGCAAGTTTCTTGGGGATCTTGAGGTAGTTTCTAGTATGGATAAAGAGATGTCGTTATATCGTGATAACACTGCAGTGATAGTTAATGCTAAGGAATCAAGATTTCATAAGAAGAGTAAACATATTCATTGGAAGTATCAAGTGATAAAGGACTTCGTTGAGGGTAGACATGTTGTAGTATGGAAGATCGTGTCCGAGGACAGTATAGCTGATCCTTTCACAAAGACACTACAAACAAGGGTTTTCTAGAAGGATGTAGAGGCTATGGAGATGCAAGACATGTTATATTTACTCACTTAGGGCAAAATAGTTTTCAAAAAATAATAAAGTATTAAAGTGTGGGTCGATTTAGTGTCAAGAAGGTTGACACGAATAGGTTGAAACAAAAATGACCCCAGCTTATTTTTTGACACTAATATATAAAAAATCGTGTCGTGTTCGTATCGTGTCATCATATCGTAACCTGTATTGCTAGGTCTAAAGTGACACATAAAGCCTAAAGTGAACTTTATGTGTGATTAACAACAATTAATCTATAACACTATTAGCTATTATTTGTTTCTAGGCTTTTCTTTAATTATTTTGGTGCCTAGAATCTTCGGCTATTGAAAAGATATTTTATCACATTTTATTACAAATATTTGGCTCTAGAAAACTCTAGTACAATGAGGAAAAGTGCAACATTTTTAACTGATACAAGCTGCTGCATTATGTTTGACAAGGAATCCAGATCTGTTGTGTAACTTCTCCGTCCATTTATCTATTTGACCAATATCGGTTAGCACGCCAACCGCGTCATTCAAAACGCTACCAACAGTTAAAACCGGATTTCTCCATTTGTGAGCATTGAAAATCCTCTTTTTGTCATTTCACATTTTTTTTGTTTTTATTTTTTCTTTTTTATCAAAAAGTTCTTTCTTTTTCCAAACTTAATTTTCTCTTGCATCAACTCTCTCTCTCTTTCTTTCCTTTTCTCTCTCTCGTTCGCTATCTTTATCTAAACATTTCTCATAGAGGGAGAGGTAAAAGAAGAAAATATGAGCAACAATATGCACAAATAAAATTTAGTTTAACTTTCTACTTTCTCTAAGCTGTCTCTCCGCCATATATGTCATAACCTGCACCCTTCCAAGCATTTGTATTGGAAATTCGGGAATGAAACTGTTGGTAATTTGAAGCCTTAATTATAAGGAAATCAAATATGTGGACAAAAAATAAATAAGAATATACGATAAATACCATAGTTTATTCTTGATGTGAGGGTTACGTTTATATTAAAATGGTGTAGAATAATTCACTATGATGAAAAAATTTATAAGAAAAAATAACACACTTTTTTTTTAAGATTTTTTTTAAGCTTATCTCTCACTGCATTTCACTTTCTACAAAGAAAAGAACTCAATCTATCTAATCAAAATCCTGTGTAAGGTAATATTATAAATGGTATTAAATTTGACACCACACTTTCTAATAAAAACAAAAAGAGAAAAGGTGAAATATGCCCCTCTGGTGACTGAAAAAAAAAAACAAAAAGAGAAAAGAGAAAAGGCGAAATAACGTGCGGGATTCACAAAAAAAAAAAAAAAAAAGAAAAGAAAAAACAATATGCAAGTAACGAAGTTGGAGAAAGAAAGAAGGATAGAGAGAGATTGGTGAAGAGAAAGAAAAGATTAGTCTGAAAAAGAACGTCATAGAAAACATAGGAAAAAAAGGAGAATTTGAGTTGTTGAGTAAAACTCGTGGGATTTGATAATAACAAAACTATACTTTTGTGCCCAAAGTTGCTATTTTGAAAAAGTTGGATGAAAAGCTTTGAGGCATTATGGTCTGTTTTAAAATATTGAAGAATTTGAGGTATTAGCCTAAAGTGTAGATATTTTAGTAGCCCTCTTTCTTGCAATTTCTGCTATATAATTGTAGCACTATACACTGAATTTCTTAAGCAAATCAATACAATTGAAAAGTCTTCTTTGTCAGTCATCTTTCTATTGTTTTATTATACAAGAAGTTCAAATTTAGGCTATATTGGTCTAAATTTGTTTATGTTTTTTTCTGCTAAGAATCTGCTCAATTGGAGTATAAACCAAAAAATTATGAATTTTTAAACCTTGAGTTATGAAAATATTACACGCATGACAACTGAGAGTTGTCTCATTAATTTATTCTGCTTTAAATTCAATATCCTCGTGGAATAGAATATACTGTTAAAATTTTTGTTCATAAAATAGGAAATGTTGATGAAGTGTACGTGGGACCTTGTGTAGTTGTGATAGTGATATTTTTGGATGTTGCATGAAAAGATGTGTTCGGATGAGGACTTTAGACATATGCTTGATAGTTTGATATATTGGTAGACAAAGATAATGTGGTGGGTATAATGTATTGTGATGTATGACTTCAAGGAAATAAAATATATTGTGGGTTTATTGTGATGGACTTTGGCAGGTATTGGAAAAAGTCTAGTGTGGTGGGGAGTAGTTTGTAGTGGGAGACAAGGTGACCGGTGTTTTTGTGTTGTATATGCTATTGATAGGACAATAGGAGAATGACCTTACGAAAAAAAGTGGATAAATAACGCGCTTATAATATAGAGAAGCATTATTTATTTAAGGTTGTTGTTTGTAGCTGTATTGATTTCAACTTGGCTACAAGAGACACTTATAAGTTCTAGAATACTATTAGCTATTATTTGTTTCCAGGCTTTTTCTTTAATTATTTTAGTGCCTAGAATCTTCAGCTGTTGAAGAGATATTTTATCACATTTTATGACAAAAAATCTGGTTCCAGAAAACTCTGGTACAATGAGGAAATGTGCAGCATTTTTAACTATTACAACCTAACGTATTATGTTTCACAAGGACCCAGATCTTTTGTCCATCTTCTCCGTCCATTTATCTGTATGGCCAATATCGGTTACCACGCTAACCGCTTCATTCAAAACGCTACCAACAGTTAAACCGGATATCTCCGTTTGTGAGCATTGAAAATCCTCTCTATCTGTCATTTCTCATTTGCTTTTGTATTTATTTTTTATTTTTTGCCAAAATGTTCTCTCTTTTTCCAAACTTAATTTTCTCTTTCATCAGCTCTCTTTTTCATTCTCTTTCTCTTTCCCTTTCTTTTCTTTTTTTCTCTCTCTTCGCCATCTTTATCTATATATTTCTCATGGAGGTAGAGGTAGAAGAAGATAATATGAGCAACAATATGCAGAGATAAAATTCAGGTTAACTTTCTGCCTTTCTCTGGCGTCTCTCTCCATTATGTATGTCGTAACCTGAACCCTTACAAATAAGGATTTGTAGTGAAAATTCTAGAGGAAAAGTACTCTTAGCGAATTAGAGTTTTAATTCTAACGAAGATAGAAAATATAGGAACAAAAAATAAATAAAAAATAAATAAAAGTATGTAAAATTTATAATAGTTTTTTTTAATGTAAATATTATATCTATTTTTAGCTACTATAAAATAATTAACTGTGATGATAAATAAATTTATAAAAAAAATAACACACTCTTTTTTTCAATATTTTTTTCAAGACTTTTCATTATTTATTTTTTTTAAGTTTCACTCTCTAAAAAAATTAATCTATTTATTTGATTTTTTTTTTTTTTACTTATGATAATATTTTGGAAGATATTTTGGAAGACAAGGTGAATTACGCTGCTCTGGTGACTGAAAAAAAAAAACAAAAAGAGAAAAGGCCAAAAAATGTGCAGGAATCACCAAAAAAAAAAAAAACCATGTGCAGGAAACGAAGTTGGAGAGAGAAAGAAGGATAGAGAGAGAGTGGTGAAGAGAAAGAAAAGATTAGTGTGAAAAAGAAGGTCGTAGAAAACATAGGAAAAAAAAGAGAACTTGAGTTGTAGAGTAAAACTCGTGGGATTTGAAAATAACAAAACCACACTTTTGTGCCCAAAGTAGCTATTTTGAAAAAGCTGGATGAAAAGTTTTCAGGTGTTGTGGTTTATTTTCAAATTTGAAGAATTTGAGGGTTGAAATTTAATATCTAGGACACTCTCACTTAAAAGCACCCCTGCCAAAAAAATCAAACCAACACCTCTCTCCCTAAAAACAAGCCACATACCACTTCGACCAACGACCTTTTGGTCACCATCACCTAACACGAAGCGGTGAAACTGACATTACTCTCCGACACCTAGATGGAATTGACTCTTTTGAGGAACATTACTAGTGGACATGATTAAAAACATTTATTGCTTGTTTTTCATCGGTACTTTAAACTATTTATAAATAATATAAAATTTTTATATGTTATAATAATAATAATAATAAATTATTATAATTTAAAACTTTTATATATTATAATAAAACATTTTAATCAATAAATTTAACTAATTTGTTAAACATTTATTTATACGGCAATATTTATGGTACACTACATGTAAACGGAAATATAAAACTACATTTGGAGACACGGGTTCAACGATCTTTCCAAGTATATGACGATATGTATAGAGTTATTTGTTTACTTATTCTTTAAATTGTAGATATTTAAGTTCTTTGATTAAGCTTAGTCGGTAAGAACAGCAGGTATTGTGTGTATACTCTTTATTTTTCTTTTTAGGTTAGTCTGTTGTTAGTTCACGTCTTAGATCGTTGTCAATGTTTTTTGTCATTTGATTGGTCTATTTGTTCTAAAACTATAGATTATTTTTAAATTTTCTGTTTGTTACATAATTTTTTTGAGAGAATGAAGAAATTAGATCATCATTTATTCAGAATAAAAATAAATAAACTAAAATATAACAATGTTAAGTTAGAGCCTATTTATATTAAAACGACAAAAAACATCGAAACAATAACGAGATAATGAAAAACAAAAACAAAAAGAAAGAGAAGCAAAAGAAGAAAAAAAAAGAGGGGATAAAATTAAAAATTTAAATGTTTACAAAAAAACATGTGATTTTAAAACTTTTATGTACTTAAATATTTTAAAAAATATACTATTTACTTATATTAAGAATTGAAACTATACTATTTAGTGCAAATTAATATGTTATTGGATAGGTTTATTTTAATTTTATATTTGTATTTTATTATTTTCTTGATGTGGAGGCTCTGAAATAAGTTTGATTTACTTTCAATATTTAGTGCAAATTAATATGTTATTGTATAGGTTTATTTAAATTTTATATTTGTATTTTATTATTTTCTTCAGGTGGAGGCTCCAAAACAAGTTTGATTTATTTTCAAAATTTTTATTAGACCCACCTACAAATTTTTTTGATGTTTAAATTTCTAAAATCTTCAAAGAAAAAAAATTTTCAATTTAGTCATTGATCCCAATTTTAGGTCGGGATAGTTAGGGTTACAAAAAAACTCTGTAAGTGCATACCCATCTTGTCGAACAGCTGGTGTAATAATATTATTACACCAAGGAAAACTGGATAACAAGTATAACAAGCACGATGCCTATGCACTTATTCGTACACGAATCTACACCATTAGATTTAATTAGGTTGGTCCAAACAAAGTGTTGTTTAGAAACAAAAAAAAAAAAGGTGACAGCTTGTGGATATACGTAGATAAATAGACTTATCAAGAGGTCATATTACATAACACCAACATTCTCTTTTATTTCAAACATAGCCAACACACCTCAAATCACTCCATGTACATGGTAATAATATAGTCAGTAAAACCTACATAAAAATATTACCATTACATAATTGGCGATTTGAGTTTATTTAATTACACCACTATTTTCTTTAGTTACTTATCATCTTAAAGGGACAAGTACATACTAAAGTAGTCCAACCAGTAGCCGATACTTCCTTTGAATCCAACAACTAAGCCATTTTCGATTGGGAGATTGAAAGGTGTACCACTTGTAACTCCATATGGTCCATAGGTTTTCTTATTAGTCTTGAATGTCAAAGAGCGTACTACTACATACCCGCTCACCTTACCAGTGTACCCGCTTACATCTACTATATACTCGCTTGGAAAGTCTAGAGAAATCTGGATTTCAAAAAATACACCAAAATATAAAATATCAATAAACTAAAGTGTTATGAAAATGTATAGAAGAAGTATTTATCAAAGAATTTAACTTAAAATTTATATGAATAGTTTTTGATTAAATATTCTGATCAGTTCAACATATGTGACATAGGTTCATGTAATATTTAAGTTGTTCACATGGTAACACTTAAAATTGTTTAAGAAAGCTTTTTACAAAGACGTCATAGGGTAATGGGCCAGAAAAGACATTATATAGCTTAAAACAATGAAGAAATGAATAAGAAACTAACTAACCTTCACTGGTGTGAAGCCTTTTATAAAACTTGTATGATTTTGTCCTACATATGGCGATCCATTCAAGTCGTAAATAACTTGGAAGTCCCCAATGGCGGTCTCCTTATTATATGAAAGGTTGATTTCTCTGATTCCGGTGAATGCACCGTCATCAAAAGCTTTACCATTGGAGCTAGTGCTTACTTGGGCTCCCCATGGTCCTACTATTACGGTCTGGCTCTTCCCGCTTTGTTTGTTATTTTTCGCTTCCTACAAAATATTTTCCAAGGAACAATAAAACATCCTTCTGAATATATATAAAAAATTTCCAATAGTAATTAATAAAGATATCAGGTCTCTTAGACCTCATTACCGAGGTTACAAAATAGTTTTATGTGCATATTCTACATCACCAAAAGTAACATACATATGTACATACATACATACGGGGCCTTACCATCCCGTTGAGGTTAAGGAGGTCTTCAGAAACCCCGACGGCAGCCTCGATTATCCCGATTGGGTTCTGGTTGATGCCATTTGGCAAAAACCACTTGCGGGTGTCAGCAGAGGAGATGGAGAAGAGGAGGGCGAGAACAGAGAGGGAGAGAAGGGAAGAGTAAGCCATCTGCATTAAACTATTGAAGAGTAGTTTACGTGGATATTTGGATGTAGAGAAACTTGTGTACATGGCTATATATAGAGATGGAGGTGCTACACTTGTTTGGGATTCCGGGCTTATTTGGGGCTATGAAAGTAATTTAGGCTTTGCCGATGGTAGGTAGAAAGTTAAAATTTTAATGAACACATGAATTTTATGTAGTTTGGGATTTAATCTACCTAACAACGTTACATACACACGTCCAAACCCTTCAGTCATACGTGTAAGCGATGATCTGCTGGCAATTTGATTCACTTTAATTTTACATGGAAAAAAATTTCATTTTCTTTTGTATATTGCGCCAGCTCCAATAAACTCCTAAAACTCTGTCTGTAAGTCATCATCGATCCCAAAAAATTTAATAGGGAGGACATTTTCACACGGATCTAGATGTCATAATTTTTGCCACGAGTGTTCCTTTCCAGTGGAAAGATTCGGCTTATAAAGACAAATCTTTTGCGGTGCGTGTAATTGTACGTTTTATTTAGCATTGAACCTAAATTGTAAAATACTACCCACTACCTCGTGGATGACATAATTTTACTTTAAGTTTTAACTATTTTTTAATTACAAAGTATTTCTTTAATGTTTTAAACAACTTATTTAAATTTCATCTTTATAAATAAAAAATTACACAGAACAACACAATTACCTTTCAAAAGTTATAAAAGATATTTTTATTGATTTTAGAAACATAAAAAATTATACAACAAAACATCAATTTTTTTTTAAAAAAGATCTTAAGTCTTACGGATTTTTAAATGTTAAAATATATTTTTTAATTTTTTTAAAAAGAAAAATATTTCAAAAACAAATCCTTTTAAGTGTTTATGCTCTGTTTGGTATTGTTTTTGAAGTTTTTGAAAATATTTTTGCATATTTTTGAGGCAAATTTCAAAAATACACTTAACATAATTTCTTAAAAATTTTCATTTTCTAAAACAAAGCTATTTTCATCTAAGTTTTATCTTCATGTTTTTCAGTCTAAAATTCTATAGAGGATAAAATTTACGTAAGTTGTTTAAATTAAAAATATATTTTTATAGTTTCTAAATATACATAAATAAATTAAAAAATAATTAAAGTTAGGAGCTATAGTTTCCATGGGCTACTTTGTAGTTTCCATGGGCTAGGCAATTTTGTCAAACCACATGAATGTCTGCCTTCTCCGTGTTGCGTCGATTTCTGCCCTGCTTTTATTGTTTCGAATAAAGCCCAACACTATGTGGACTTCTTTTTATTTGGTTTTACAGGGAAAAAAAAATTGGGAAAGAAGAATAAAACTTCTTTTGTGTGTTTGTGTTTGTGTTTTTTTTTTTTTTTTTTAAGGAAAAAAGATATAGGGAACTTTGACCTTTAGAGGAAGAAGAAATATTGGTTAAAACGACAGCAAAACTTGTAAACGACAATAGTTCGGTAATAAACAACAGAAGGAAACTGGAAGACTTTAATTAAAAAAGAAAGAAAGAAAGAAAGAAAGAAAGAAAGAAAGAAAGAAAGCAACGTCAGAAGCGTTAGAAGAAAATAGTAAGAAACGAAATGAAAATATTATGTTTAAAATAAACATAAAATATTTTTGCACACATGATTAAAATAAAAATTTTAGTGTTTAAAAAGAACATATAATTTTAAAAATATTACGCACTTAAATATTTTTGTAAGTGTTCTAATTACTTATATTAAAAATTAAAACTATGCTATTTAGTGCAAATTAATATATTATTGTATAGGTTTATTTAAATTTTATATTTGTATTTTATTATTTTCTTGATGTGGAGGCTCCAGAGCAAGTTTGATTTATTTCCAAAATTTTTATTAGGTCCAACTACAATTTTTTTCCTTTTTTTTAATGTTTAGATTTCCAAAATCTTCAAAGAAAAAAATTGCAATTTAGTCATTGATCCCAATTTTAGGTCGTGATAGTTAGGGTTACAAAAAAACTGTATAAGTGCATATCTATCTTGTCGAACAATTATTACACCACGACAACCGGATAACCACAATAACTAGCAGGATGTCTATGCACTTATTCGTACATGAATCTACACCATTAGATTTAATTAGGTTGGTCCAAACAAAGTGTTGTTTAGAAACTAAAAAAAAAAGGTGACAGCTTGTGGATATACATAGATAAATAGACTCATCAAGAGGTCATATTACATAACCAACATACTCATTTATTTCAAACATAGCCAACACACCTCAAATCACTCCATGTACATGGTAAAAATATAGTTGGCAAAACCAACATAAAAATATTACCACTTCATAATTGGCGATTTGAGTTTATTTAATTACATCACTATTTTCTTTAGTTACTTATCATCTTAAAAGGACACGTACATACTAAATTAATCCAACCAATAGCCGATACTTCCTTTGAATCCAACAACTAAGCCATTTTCGATTGAGAAACTGAAAGGTGTACCACTTGTGACTCCATATGGTCCATAGGTTTTCTTGTTAGTCTTAAATGTCAAAGAGCGTACTACTATATATCCATGCACATTACTAGTATACCCGCTCACTTCTACTATATACTCGCTCGGAAAGTCCAAGGAAATCTAGATTTCAAAAAATAAACCAAAATATAAAATCTAAGTAAACTAAAGTGTTATGACAATGCATAGGGGAAGTATTTATCAAACAATTTAACTTAAATGTATAGGAACAGTCTTTGGTTAAATATCCGGATCAGTTCAACATATGTAGCATTCTTTGTTAACAAATACAACACTGGTTATACGTTCATGTAGCATTGAAGTTGTTCACATGGTAACACTTATAAATGTTTAAGAATGCTTTTTACAAAGACATCATAGGGTAATGGGCCAGAAAAGAAATTATATAGGTTAAAACAATGAAGAAATGAATAAGAAACTAACCAACCTTCACTGGTGTGAAGCCTGTTAAAAAAATTTTATAATTTTGTCCTACAAAGGTCTCCTTATTATATGAAAGGTTGATTTCTCTGATTCCGTTGAATGCACCGTCGTCAAAAGCCTTACCATTGGAGCTAGTGCTCACTTTGGCTCCCCATGGTCCTACTAGTATATTCTGGCTATTCCAACTTCGTTGGTTGTTTTTTGCTTCCTACAAAATATTTTCCATGGAACACTAATATATCCTCCTCAATATATATAAAAAAATTTCTATAGTAATTAATAAAGATATCAAATCTGTTAGACCCGATTACTGGGGTTACAAAATGGTTTTGTGCATATTCTACATCGAAATACATGCTACAAAGGAAATCATCACCAAAAGTAACATACATACATACTTACAAATATGCATGCATACACACACACATACATACATATTATGGGGCCCCACCATCCCGTTGAGGTTAAGGAGTTATAAAAGAAATGATCACGAAAAGTGGCATGCATACATACATAAATAAGGAGCCTTACCATCCCGTTGAGGTTAAGGAGGTCTTCAGAAACCCCGACGGCGGCCTGGATTATCCCGATCGGGTTCTGGTTGATGCCATTTGGCAAAAACCACTTGTGGGTGTCAGCGGAGGAGATGGAGAAGAGGAGGGCTTTAAAACTTAATTAGTTATAAAACTGTTTATTCAGTTAGACAGTTAGTTTTCTGTGTTGAGGTGGGAAATCAGTTGTAACCAACTTAATTATTCTATAAGCTCACGTTTTTCTTCATTACCTTGTATATAAATAGCAACTTAATTATTCTATAAGCTCACGTTTTTCTTCATTACCTTGTATATAAATAGCAACTTAATTATTCTATAAGCTCACGTTTTTCTTCATTACCTTGTATATAAATAGGAACAGGGATTGCTAATATCAGAATAGAAGATATTCATTCTTCCGTCCAAATTCTCTCTTCCAAGATTTCATTCTCTTGCTCAAAGATTAATTCTTGATTCAACAGAGTGCGAGGACAGAGAGGGAGAGAAGGGAAGAGTGAGCCATCTGCATCAAACTATTGAAGACTAATTTTACGTGGATATTTGGATGTGGAGAAACTTGTGTATGTGGCTATATAGAGAGATAGAGGTGGTGCACTTATTTGAATTCCGTGCTTACGTGAAAGTAATTAGGCTTTAATGACGGTAGATATAAAACTTTACAGACTGCTCGGAACCCATCACTCTTACCTGTAAGCTATGAAATACTGACAATTAAATGCACTTTAATTTTGTATGGACAAAAATCTTCCTATATTAAATACTTTTAGATAAAATCGCTAAAGATCGTTTATTAGTCCACGTGATCAAAGAATTTCATTTTCTTTTGTATATTGCGCCAGTCAATAAACTCCTAAAAATTTGTGCATTATGTGGGAAAGTCATCGTCGATCCAAAAAAATTAATAGGGGTGTTTTATTTACCATTCACCCTAAATTGTAAAATGCTGCTCACTACAAGGGTAAATTGTAAAATACTTCTCACTAGTGTGCGGACCGCATAGTTATACCTTTAAGTTTTAATTATTTTTTAATTTGTTTTTAAATTGCAAAAGTATTACTTTAACAATTTAAACAACTTATTTAAATTTCATCTTTATATATAAAAAAATTGTACAAAACAATACAATTACCTTTCAAAAGCTACAAAAGATATTATTACAGATTTTAGAAATATAAAAAGTTATAGAACAAAACACCAGTTAAAAAAAAAAGGAAAAAAAGATCTTAAGTCTTATTGATTTTAACTGTTAAAATATATTTTTTAATTTTTTTAGAAGAAAAATATTTTGAAAACAAATCCGTTTAAGAGTTTATGCTCCATTTGGTGTTTTTTTTTTGGAGTTTTTGGAAATATTTTTGCATATATTTTGAGGCAAAAATTTCAAAACAACTCTTAACACAATTCCCTAAAAATCCTCATTTTTCAAAACAAAACTATTTTTACCTATATTTTATCTCTATTTTTTTTCAGTCCAAAATCTATAGAGGCTAAAATTGACACAAATTTTTTTAAATTCAAAATATATTTTTATAGTTTCTATAAATAAATGAATAAATTAAAAAATAATTAAAGTTAGGAGCCATAGTTTCCATGGGCTACTTTGTAGTTTCCATGGGCTAAGGCAATTTTATCAAACCACACGAATGTTTGCCTTCTCCGTGTTGTGTTGATTTCTGCCTAGCCCTTTTTTTTTCGAGTAAACCCAAGCACTATGTGGACTTTTTTATTTGGTTTTATAGGGAAAAAAAAATGGGGAAAGAAGAATAAAACTTATTTTGTGTGTTTGTGTTTTTTTTTTAAGGGAAAAAAGATACAGGGAACTTTGTCCTTTAGAGGAAGAAGAATTAAAACGACATAAAAACTTGTAAACGACAATAGTTCGGTAATAAATAACAGAAGGAAACTGAACGACTTTAATTCAAAAAAAAAAAAAAAAGAGAGAGACAGAAAGAAAAGCAACGTCAGAAGCATTAGAAGAAAACAGTAAGAAACGAAATGAACACTAAATAGGTTTTAGAACTACGGCAGAGGTGGAAATTGACTAGAGAAAGGAAAACAAAATAGAATGAAAAATAACAAAAAAAGAACAAATAACTCTTAAGCGGGGAAAATAACAACAAATTAAGAAGAATCGACAAGATTAGGAAAGCAACAAGACAAAAGGACAAAACATGGTGAGAACAAAGAAGATATTTCTAAGACGGCAATAGTG
Source organism: Artocarpus heterophyllus (assembly GCA_025403435.1). Lineage (NCBI taxonomy): Eukaryota > Viridiplantae > Streptophyta > Magnoliopsida > Rosales > Moraceae > Artocarpus > Artocarpus heterophyllus. Next base: position 1,130,053 of record CM046345.1, on the reverse strand, counting down.
AACTAAAAACGACATCAAGGAGTGTAAAAGGTAAAAGTGGTTGAACGAAACAAAAAACAACAGTAGAAGAAAAACCAGGAAGGGAAAGGTTACAGACTTATAAAACGACAATAATGTGAAAATCAAATTCAATATCAAATAGAAAACGAAAAATAATTGAAAAGACGTCAACAGACTTCAAATCATATAAATGGTTAAAACGACAATCAATGATGAACAACATAACATATAAAAAATTGATTAAGGTGACAAACGACTAAGAACGGGGAAGAGAAAGGTAAATTAATAAAGAATAAGGAAGCCAAAAGAAGCGAAAATAAAAAAACGGAATATGACATAATGGAATGAAAAAAGAGTCATGTGTTACATGGAAATTAATAATGTGAAGAGAATCGGCGGAAGATGAAAATAAGAATCAACAGGAAAAAAGGACACCAATGACGAAACGACAGCATAAGGAGAACCACGATAAATTGGGAAAACGACAACTTGGTAAACAAAATTAGTTCTGAAAAACGACAATAAGAGGAAAAGTCGCAATAATGTACGCAAATATGTAAACGAGTATGCGGGCAGACGATACATGTACGCATTATCTTACTCAGAGAAAGTCGATGCAATACAACTTGCCTAGAATTTTTATCTGCTATTGAAATGCATATATATATATGTATATATGTTTAACAATAGCTCGTCCCAGTTTGAATATTATTCTATGAGAAAATGTTCGCTTTCAATTCATACGGTGAAAATAGCTTTTTCTTCTTCCCATGAAGAAAGTACTGAAGATAAAAGAAGTGAGGAAATACTACAAAATGGTTCCGTGAACAAACAACATTTCTACAGACTATTTATTAATCCAAAAAAAAAAAAATCTAGTACTTTTTTCACGCTGAGAATGAAAGAATTTAAAAACCTTCTTGTGATGATCGGCCATCAATTTCCATAAATGCCACAATATAATGAAGACAATATTTCTGAACAAAGCGTATATAATCTGATCAGGTTGTTGAAATTTCTCGCTTTCCATGGGGAAGCCTTCTTCTGCCGACTTCATGACCCATGCACAGATCCTGCAAACGAAAGCAAAACATAACATATATGAACCAGATGACAGTAGAACAATCATATTATAAAACATGTTGCGTTGTAAAATTGGACTATAACTAAATTTTGTAACAATATGCCACTCAATTTTTAAAAGGTAACATTCGTTTTTCTAATTTATAGAATATTAAAAAAAACATCATTGTCTTAGTTTTTTTAAGAGAAATAACACGTGCCATACGAATGGGGTCGTTGAACAATTTATAAGTGAACAATTACTCTACTAGCTTCTCTTGTAATCACATAGAAATAAAGGCAAAGATAGTTATTATTTATTATTAAGATTTTCTTTAAATTTATTAAGTATTATACTTCTTATAGAACTTTTGAACTAAATCATTTTAAAATCAAATTAGAACTAAATCATTTTAAAATCAAATTAGCTTTAAACAGAATAGAGTTACAAAAATACCTCTATGTTATATGCCAATGCTATTATTTATGTGTTAAATTACCTTGAAAGTCCTAACAAAATTAATGAACCTTTTGTTAACATATATAACGTTATGAGATTAAATAAGAAAATAAAAGAAAAAAGATGATGACATAAATTTTTTACCCAGGCCAACAGTGTGTCTACATGAATAGACTATGAAAAAAAGGAAAGGTGCAGTAGTAACAAGCATTATAAATGAGCTCCATATAAATATAAATTACAATCACAAAAAGATACCTAATACTTAACTAAAAAGATTTCCTAATATGAAAATATACAAACAAAGTTTTAGATATTCATTGAAAAAAAATATTCTCTAATTAGGAGTACATTGCTACAAGGACGAAAGTTTGAGAGGTATTTTTTTTAATAAAACACAATTGGGATTTTAATTTGAGAAGAAGATAAAAAGTACTTAGCATATACAGTAACCTAAAGTTACTTATGTAAATGCATCGAGCACTGACAGGTTCACACTTGACAGTAACTTACTATGAAAATCGAATAAAATCTAATGAAAACAATATATACAGAAGACTAAGATTGTGCAAAGTAGTAACTAAAAGAAAAAAAGGCGTACTGAAGATTATTATTTGGAGGAAAGAGACCGAAGATTATTATTGGAGGAAAGAGATCGCAGACACAATTGTAGAACCGAGGGGCATTTAATAATAATTACACTTCATTGATGTGGGCAACCTTAGGCCAATCTTCCCCTCCTTCCTGACGTCGTTGGTTTGGCCAAGGACATCCGTTGATTGACAAAGGAGAAAGAGGAGGAGGCAGCCCTTCTTCTGGCAAGCACTGCAGGATACTTTTGCAGCTATAAACACACAAGTGAACAAGAGATGTTAGTTGTTGATTAAGAGCTTCAAGGTTGCCACAATTCTGAGTGTAAATTTCCCTAAGGCTGGTTGGAAGCAGCCCCTCTTGATCAGGAAATGATGTCCCTTCCCATTCGGAGACGTTTCAGAATTCTAAAGAGGACAGTCTTTGCAGATTCCAGTTCATGCGAGTCTCGAAGAGCTTTTTGTTTCTCCATAGCCAAACTTTCTTTAGTTTTGAGTCCGATCCCCATTCCAGAAGTGATTCCAATGCGGGACAATCAAATACAAGCACAAAGACCAGAGATGAAAAAGCAATGGCAGTCTGTTGAGGTCTTGGTAGCAAATCCACCATTTGTTGACAGTTTTTAATGTATATATTGTTAGATTAGGTGCCCTGAGAACTAAATGATATAATAAGTTTTTGGATAAATTTGATCAATAATTTATTTATTATTCATATATTAAATGTTGTCCATTTTATGTTCATTTCTATTGAATATATGATAAATAAACAAAAGTCTGAAACTGTCAGTCTAAACCTTTAACATCGATAGATTATATAGAAGACATCAATCTTAATGGTGATAGTCTAAATAATAAGGTCCGTAATTGAGAGAATAACGTTGGACAGCTTATTCATGTTAAGATTGTTATGTTGTTAACATCCTCAACGGGACAAAAGTTGAATTGATTTAATTAATAATTCTATTTGTTTAAATCAATTAACTTTAAACAATTATATGCGTTATGTCTTAATCCTGAAATAAATTAATGGGTCCTTATTCTCGACTTGTGTCTTTTGATGTACCAAAAGGTGACATTCTGATTTAATGATAGTATGCATACAGGTACGTTAGAGACATAACTCTTGATTGACGTAGACCCTTTATTCATAGATATAGAATCCATAGCTCTTTTGTAGAGTTAATGATATTTTTTTATAGGCATTATCCTATAATTGGACGACTGGGACGCTAAACCATTTGGATACATAGGTATAATGGTGTGGTATAAGCCGATTATGAATATCCTATAAGGATGTTACACATTATGATATGTCATGGACGATTAGCTTATTAAAGCTTTGTAATTTTATATAGTTCGAGAGTACAACTCTAAGCTTTTAGTAGAGTAGCGTTAGAGTTGATAATTATAAAATATACATATCTAAAATATGTCATTTTATAATTATAGAAGCTTGATCTATATATGTCCATTAGGTCCCCTTTGCTAGCTTATAATAATTCATGTAACAATATAGCACCTTTTTTTTTTTTTTACATATTGGTTACTTATGTTAATTATTAGATTGACTGAAATTCAATAAAGTGGATTTAATAATTCATGTTAGTTTATCAATTGAATTAATTTTGTAAATTAATTCAAGATAAACATGTTGAATTTTTTGAAAATATTTTATTTGATATGGGAGTATCTATATATGACTGTTTTAGTCAACTAACTTCTCTATTGTGTTATTTAAATTAAAACTAAAGCTTTATCTAAGATTCTCATATGAAATAAGACTGAAATTTTTAGATTATCGCTCGGTCGATAGGCTAGTGTAGAAAATTTGATAGGCTGATCTAGCCGATCTAGAAGATCGGTAGGCTGAACATGTGATAATACGATTATGCGTTTTTGGCGTGTTTTTTTTTTTTTTTTTTTATCAAAAATGGATCTAGACTCGAATTTTGAAGCCTAATCTGATAAGAACTAACCCCAAATTTAACCACTATATAAAGGGAACTATTTTTCATTGTTCCTCAGATTATTTGAGAAGTATAGAGTGAGTATACTTGTGAGAGAAACTCTGAAACTCTCAGAGAGCTATTATTCGACATCTCGAATCTTAGCTCTTAGTTTTTCTCAAGTGGTTGGGAAAAGAGTCAACGGAGGAAGACTATACGACGTGCAACTATCCGCACTCTAATAATGGAAAGAGAATAACAAGAAAGACTAGTTTGTTGAGGCTCTTTCAAAACATTCTTCTCTATTCTATTTTTCTATGAACTTCGGCATATAAAAGAGATACATAAGATCTATTATTAATTTATGTACTTAGCATGTCAAACTTGTTATTTGGAAAAAAATTTGATTTAAAATTTTAAAATTTTGATGCAGATTGTTTTCCAACAATTGGTATCAGGGCCATGCTCTTACGTTGCTTTTACGGGTTTCTAATCATACAATGTATATAAATTATGTGATCTTATTCTCTCTTATGCTTGAATTATATTTTTTAGAGAGTTAACACTCTAGGGTTTCTATATAATATATTGTCATGAGATTATGTGGTGGATGTTTATTAATTAGTTATTGTTAATTAAATTTTTATTTTAATTATTTTAATTAATTAATTTTACCAATTATGGTTCCTTAGAAGTTAGAATATGTATCTAGGTTTTTTATGTAATTGATGGAGATCTATCATCACCCTCTACGATTTATTATTTTAATTTTGGTTTGTAAAATTTGTATTAAAATAATTATTCAAAGTGAAGACGGATCTAGAAGATGGAGATGATTATAGTTCTATGTTTATAAATTATTATGTTTTTACATTGTTGAAAAATAAATTAAAAAGTACTTAAAATTATTTTTACAAAAGTTTGAAAAACGCTGGTTCAGTATTGATTAGCACCCCAATTACCAAGTACCAGCAGGCCAGTTGTCGTAGACCAGCAAGCCGATCAGCGAGCAGAACTATTTTTTAAAAAAAAAACAATACGTTTTTTGGTGCCGTTTTTATTTTTTTTGGAGACAATTTTGAGAAACATAATATTTTATGATAAGTAAAAGAACAAATTTTTCATTTATGTGAGATTGAAGAATTGAAAACAGACGCCACATGAAGAATGATACAACAAGAACATACAAGATGAAGAATCCATAATATGTTTTGATTATTCTTTTGTAATCTTTATTTCTTTTTTCTAGGATGGAACCATGATATTACGGCTGTTTATTATATTGCTTATAGCTTTGCATGTTGCGTTGTTTGTCTACATTATAATATGTTTTACTATGTATGTTGATAACATGTCATGTAAAATTGGGAGTGCTGTTCATTAAAAATTATTCATGCATGTTAACATAAAACCTTGTTTTTAAAAATTGAGTGGGAGAAGGTTTTCGAAGAGAGGATCTAGGGCCTCCATTGTTAGTCCATAGGTAACACATGATAATTTCGACCCCTAGAAAGAGATTTAATCATGTACCAGGTTCGATCTTCGAAGGGACAATTTACTTTAGCATGCCTTATCATTGTACACCTCTAGGTGCCGATTATAAATCATGGATAAAGTAGTTAAAACGTTAGTTATACACTCAAGATTAATTTTATTATTAACCTCCCATAGGAGCTTTGTGTATAAAGTTAATGACTAAAGAAAACTATTATTAGTATATGCTAGATCAGACGTGTCTTGGATGGCATATATTAATTGAAAGGGATCCGTGTTCTTGACTGAATTTGGCAAGTCTCCCTTAGGCAGCTTGTTGAATTCTAAGTTGGGGATTATCATTCTAAGGTTGTAACTTTTTCAAGGTTTTGACACATAAACACATTGTATGCTTACTTGTTTGTGTTATCTTACTAAACTATTATGGAATTTTGCTTATATTTGGTGTATGATTCTTTATTGTAGATTTAAATGTCTAAAAATGCTTTATCTTGATACTCGATAAAAATACATTAACTGGCAAGAATTATAACGATTAGAAAAGGAACCTGAATATCATCATTTCTTTTGAGAAACTAAAATTTGTGCTAACCAAGCCGTGTCCTACTAAGCCTATCAACGAATCCACTAATGACCAAATCTAAGCGTATGATTACTGGAAGGGTACTAATGATCAGGCCCGCTTTTATATTATGGATAGCATGAATAATATGCTACAGGCTTAACATAAGGATTATGAGACTGCTAAGTAGATTTTCGATAATCTGGAAGACATGTTTGGAAGCCAATCCTTAACGAAACGGTAAGGGGCACTTCCAAAGTTCCTCAATTGCAAACAAAAACAAAAGACTCCTATGAAGGAGCATATGATGTTGCCATTGGTTACCTCGTTGAGGCTCAAACTTATGGAGATGACATTATTGTTGAGTTACAGATGACTATGGTCTTTAAGACTCCATCTATGGAGCATCCCATTTTGAGCTTCATATAATTTGAGCAATAGACAGGATGTGACCTTGACCAAGCTGATGAAGCAGTTACAGAGGTTTGAGAATCTGATTAGGGAAGCTCCGGCTCTTGGAGAGGCAAACTTAGCAGCTGTATCTGGTTATAATACTAACTCTGAGAATAGAAAGAAGTAGAGGGCTAAGAACAAAAAATCTTCTATTCTAGCAAAAGGCAAGGATAAAAATTCAAGGAACCTGAAGAAGCTAAAGTGCTTTTTTTTTTTTTTTTCCTAGAAGGCTAGGCATATCAAGAAGAATTGCAAGGACGTCAAATCCAAAGGAGGTAAGTGCAAACTTCTAGTTATTGAGACTTGTTTAGTTGAGGAATCAAATGACAATTGGGTCATAGATTCTAGAGCAACTAATTATGTTTGTGTTTCTCTGCAGGGGTTCACGAAAATGGGAAGTTTGCCGCATAAGCGCTTCATGTTGCAGATGGACGATGGATCCTTAGTGTTGGCTGAAACAATAGGAGACATCAATCTTTACTTTAATAGTTATAGAACTTTAGGTTTAATAGTTATGGTTGCAAAAAACCCATATTTTATAAAATCTAAGATGAACTTATTGCTTAACACTGAGGTTGATGATAACCCTAAAAGACTTAAAACTTTTCACTCTAATAAGACTTTTCTTTGACACTAGCGATTAGGTCATATTAGCTTGGATAGGATTCAAAGGTTGGTAAAGAATGAACCTTTAAATAATTTAGAGGTGGAATCTATACCACAATGTAAATCTTGTTTGGAGGACAAAATGACCAAAAGACCATTTGGGTATAAGGGTAATCGAGCCGAAAGGGTCCTAGAACTTATACATAGTGATGTTTGTGGTCCTATAAACATCAAGGCACGAGAAGGGTACGAGTATTTTGTCACTTTTATTAATGATTACTCGAGATATAGGTAAGTCTACCTAATGCATCATAAGAGCTAAACTTTTGACAAGTTCAGGGAGTCTTGAGTTGAAATGAAGAAGCAATTAGGTAAACCCATAAAGGCACTTCGATCTGTTCGAGGTGGAGAATACCTCTCCGCCAAGCACTCCACAACAGAATGGCATGGTTGAGAGAAGGAATAGGATTTTGTTGGACATGGTTCGGTCCATGATGAGTTATTCAAAATTACCTTTATCCTTTTGGAGATACGTATTACAAACTGTAAGTCATCTTTTAAAAATGTGCTTTCTAAATCAAGTCTTAAAACTCCTCACGAGTTGTGGATGAGTAGAAAGACATTCTTAGATCATATTCGCATATGGGGTTATCCTGCTCATGTCCTGTACAAGGAAGCGAATAAATTAAAAGCACGTTCAGAAGTGTGTGTGTTTATAGGATTTCCAAAAGGAACTAAAGAGAGTTATTTTTATAACCCAAAAGAAAATAAAGTCATGGTTTTGATGAATGCAACTTTCTTTAAGGAAAGTTACATGAACGACTTTAAACCTCGTAGTAGAGTGGTACTCGAGGAGTTAGTGAGTGATTCAATCACTCTAGGGATTCTGGTTGAAACCAATCTAATCAAAGTAGAAAAACTGACTGAACAACAACCTTAAGAGCTTGGACGCAGTAGGAGAATCGGGCGTCAACTCGAGAGGTATATGTTCAATGGTGAAGCTTAGTTGGCTGAGCCTGTTAAACATGATAGGGATCCTTAAACATATATAAAGGCTATGGAGGATGTTACTTCCAAGCTCTAGACAGAAGCTATGAACATTGAGATGAAGTTTATGAAGACTAATCAAGTCTGGGAGCTTGTGCACCTTCCTAAAGGGGTAAAGCCCATAGGGTGTAAGTGGATCTATAAGAGAAAGAGAGGAACAAGTGGGAAATTCGAAACCTATAAGATTAGATTGGTAGCAAAGGGATACACATAAAACAAGGAATCGATACAAGGAAACCTTTTCACCTATAGCCATGCTTAAGTTCATCCGTATTCTTTTGTTCATAGCTGTTGTTCTCGACTATGAGATTTGACAAATGGACGTCAAGAAGGCCATTCTTAATGGCTAACTTGATGAGACCATATATAAGGTACAGCTAAACAGGTTCAAAGCTAAGGTCAAGAGAGTAAGGCCTGTAAGTTGGTAAAGTCTATTTATGGACTTAAGCAAACTTTTCGTTCTTGGAACATAAGATTTGATCAAGTGATCAAGACATGAGTTTGAACAAAATATGGACGAACAATATGTTTACAAATACATTAAGGATGGGAAGGTGGTTTTTCTACTACTCTATGTAGATGACATTTGGGGCATTGTTATTGGTCAAATTATAGTTTACTAAGCAGTTGACATATGTTCTGGGTATCCAAATCTTTCGAGATAGGAAAAATAAAATAATAGCTTTATCCCAAGCTATTTACATAGATAAAATTCTTGAAAAGTATGCAATCCATAATTCGAAGAAAGGTGGGCAACCATCTAAGTCTGGAATTACTCTTTCTAAGAAAGACTCTCCAAAGTCTAATCAAGAAAAAGAATACATAAAGAAGGTACCTTATGCTTCGGTAGTGAGTAGTCTCATGTTTGTGATGCTTTACGCCCAACCAGACATTTCTTATGTGGTCAAAATAGTAAGTTAATTTCAGTCAGATCACAGTCAAGTATATTTTCAAGTACTTAAGAAGGACTAGAGGTTATATGCTAGTGTAATCTGGTGAGGATCTAACACCTTTTGAATACACTGACTTGGATTTCTAATCCCATTTGGATTCAAGAAGATCGACTTTAGGATCAATGTTTACTTTAGGAGGAAGCACCATTTTTTGGAGAAGTTTCAAGCAAGATTGCACTTCGGATTCAACGATAGAGGCCGAGTATGTGGTCGCTAGTGAAGCTTTAAAAGAAGCTTTGTGGCTTTATAAGTTTCTTGGGGATCTTAAGGTAGTTTCTGGTATGGATAAAGAGATGTCGTTATATCGTGATAACACTGCAGTGATAGTTAATGCTAAGGAACTAAGCTTTCATAAGAAGAGTAAACATATTCATTGGAAGTATCAAGTGATAAAGGACTTCGTTGAGGGTAGACATGTTGTAGTATGCAAGATCGTGTCCGATGACAGTATAGCTGATCCTTTCACAAAGACACTACAAACAAGGGTTTTCTAGAAGGATGTAGAGGCTATGGAGATGCAAGACATGTTATATTTACTCACTTATGGCAAAATAGTTTTCAAAAAATAATAAAGTATTAAAGTGTGGGTCGATTTAGTGTCAAGAAGGTTGACACGAATAGGTTGAAACAAAAATGACCCCAGCTTATTTTTTGACACTAATATAAAAATCGTGTCGTGTTCGTATCGTGTCATCATATCATAACCTGTATTGCTAGGTCTAAAGTGACACATAAAGCCTAAAGTGAACTTTATGTGTGATTTACAACAATTAATCTATAACACTATTAGCTATTATTTGTTTCTAGGCTTTTCTTTAATTATTTTGGTGCCTAGAATCTTCGGCTATTGACAAGATATTTTATCACATTTTATTACAAATATCTGGCTCTAGAAAACTCTAGTACAATAAGGAAAAGTGTAGCATTTTTAACTAATACAAGCTGCTGCATTATGTTTGACAAGGAATCCAGATCTGTTGTGTAACTTCTCCGTCCATTTATCTGTTTAACCAATATCGGTTAGCACGCCAACCGCGTCATTCAAAATGCTACCAACAGTTAAAACCGGATTTCTCCATTTGTGAGCATTGAAAATCCTCTTTTTGTCATTTCACGTTTTTTTTGTTTTTATTTTTTCTTTTTTATCAAAAAGTTCTCTCTTTTTCCAAACTTAATTTTCTCTTGCATCAGCTCTCTCTCTCTTTCTTTCCTTTTCTCTCTCCCGTTCGCTATCTTTATCTAAACATTTCTCATAGAGGGAGAGGTAGAAGAAGAAAATATGAGCAATAATATGCACAAATAAAATTTAGGTTAACTTTCTACTTTCTCTAAGCTATCTCTCCACCATATGTGTCGTAACCTACACCCTTCCAAGCATTTGTATTGGAAATTCGAGAGTGAAACTGTTGGGAATTTGAAGCCTTAATTATATGGAAATCAAATATGTAGACAAAAAATAAATAAGAACATACGATAAATACCGTAGTTTATTCTTGATGTGAGGGTTACGTTTATATTGAAATGGTGTAGAATAATTCACTATGATGAAAAAATTTATAAGAAAAAATAACACACTTTTTTCTGAAGATTTTTTTTGAAGCTTATCTCTCACTGCATTTCACTTTCTACAAAGAAAAGAACTCAATCTATCTAATCAAAATCCTTTGTGTAAGGTAATATTATAAATGGTATTAAATTTGGCACCACACTTTCTAATAAAACAAAAAGAGAAAAGGTGAAATATGCTCCTCTGGTGACTGAAAAAAAAAACAAAAATAGAAAAGAGAAAAGGTCAAATAACATGCGGGATTCATAAAAAAAAAAGAAAAAGCAATATGCAAGTAACGAAGTTGGAGAGAGAAAGAAAGAAGGATAGAGAGAGATTGGTGAAGAGAAAGAAAAGATTAGTCTGAAAAAGAACGTCATAGAAACCATACGAAAAAAAGGAGAACTTGAGTTGTTGAGTAAAACTCGTGGGATTTGATAATAACAAAACTATACTTTTGTGCCCAAAGTTGCTATTTTGCAAAAGTTGGATGAAAAGTTTTGAGGTATTACGGTCTATTTTAAAATATTGAAGAATTTGAGGGTTGAAATTTAGGGCATGTTTGTTTCATGCATTCTTTGAACTTAATGGACTCAATTTTAGATTCGAGTATCAAGAATCCTTTGATACATGTTTGTTTCCCCCAAAATCTTAATCATTTGAGTATCAAGAATCTAAGTTTCAGAGTTCACATCCCTCTTAAACTTTTGATACTTGGATAGCTTTGCTACAGTAAAAACTAAAATTCTCTCTCTTGTATTTGAAAAAAAAAATCATAACTTCTTCATTTGATATCCAATTGAGATGATTTTTTTTAACTATGTTCCTAATGAAGAGAGGAATAAATCAAGATCTATATTGCATATATTTTAAGATCATTACTATTAAGATTTTATTAGATTTATTAATAAATCAAAAACTATCTTCACTACCTCTCCAAACACAAATTTTAATTTTATTCTATACTCAGATTGAAACTTAAATGTACATCCAAACATCAGTTTAAATAACAATTCAGATCAATAACTTAAATCTTAATTCAAATCACATTAACTTAAATTAAATTATTAATCTAAATCTATTTATCTAGCGGACCCTTAATATCTAGGACACTCTCACTTGAAAGCACCCTTGCCAAAAAATCAGACCAACACCTCTCCCTCTAACAACAAGCCACGTACCACTCGGGCTGATCATCCTTTGGTCAACATCAACTACCACGTAGCGGTGAAACTGACATTACTCTAGGACACCTGGATGGAATTGAATCTTTTGAGGAACATTACTAGTGGACATGATTAAAAACATTTATTACTTGTTTTTCATCAGTGTTTTAAACCACTTTTTTAATTCAAACAATATAAAACTTTTACATGTTACAATAATAATAAAATATTACTATAATATAAAACTCTTACGTATTACAATAAAACAGTTCTAACTAATAGTTCTAACAGCCTATCAAACACTTATTTAGTTTACGACGATATTTACGATACGCCACTAGTGAATGGAAATATAAAATTACATTTGGAGTCATGGGTTTAACGGTCATTCCATGTATATGACGATATGTATAGAGTTACTTGTTTACTTATTCTTTAATTGTGGATATTTAAGTTCTTTGATTAAACTTAGTTGGTAGGAATAGCGGGCATTGTGTACATAGTCCCTATTTTTTATTTTAGGTTAGTCTGTTATTGGTTGACGTTTTAGGTCGTTGTCAATGCTCTTTGTTATTTGACTGGTATATTTGTTCTAAAACTATAGATTATTTCTAAATTTTTTGTTTGTTATGTAATTTTTTTAGGAGAACGAGAGAATTAGACTATCATTTATTGTGAATAAAAATAAATAGACTAAAATATAATAATGTTAAATTATAGCCTATTTATATTAAAATGAAAAAAACATGAAACAACAAGATAACAAAAAACAAAAATGATGAAAAAAGAGGAGATAAAATAAAAAATTAAAATGTTTAAAAAAACACATAATTTTAGAAATATTATGTACTTAAATGTTTTTGCAAGTGTTCTATTTACTTATATTAAAAATAAAAACTATGCTATTTAGTGCAAATTAATATATTATTGTATAGGCTTTTTAAAATTTTATATTTGTATTTTATTATTTTCTTGATGCAGAAGCTCCAGAGCAAGTTTGATTTATTTTCAAAAATTTTATTAGGTCCAACAACAATTTGTTTTTTTTTTTTTTGATGTTTAGATTTCCAAAATCTTCAAAGAAAAAAATTTCAATTTAATCATTGATCCTAATTTTAGGTGGTGATAGTTAGGGTTACAAAAAAACTCTACAAGTGCATATCTATCTTGTCGAACAATTATTACACCATGAAAACTGGATAACCCCTATAACTAGCAGGATGTCTATGCACTTATTCGTACATGAATCTACACCATTATATTTAATTAGGTTGGTCCAAACAAAGTGTTGTTTAGAAACTATAAAAAAAAAAAAAAAAGGTGACAGCTTGTGGATATACATAGATAAATAGACTCATCAAGAGGTCATATTACATAACCAACATACTCATTTATTTCAAACATAGCCAACACACCTCAAATCACTCAATGTACATGGTAATAATATAGTGGGTAAAACCAATATAAAAATATTACAACTTCATAATTGGCGATTTGAGTTTATTTAATTTACATCACTATTTTCTTTAGTTACTTATCATCTTAAAGTGACAAGTACATACTAAAGTAGTCCAACCAGTAGCCGATACTTCCTTTGAATCCAACAATTAAGCCATTTTCGATTGGGAGACTGAAAGGTGTGCCGCTTGTAACTCCATATGGTCCATAGGTTTTCTTATTAGTCTTGAATGTCAAAGAGCGTACTACTACATACCCACTCACTTTACCAGTGTACCCACTCACTTCCATTATATACTCACTTGGAAAGTCTAGAGAAATCTGGATTTCAAAGAATATACCAAAATATAAAATATCAATAAACTAAAGTATTATGAAAATGTATAGGGGAAGTATTTATCAAACAATTTAACTTAAATTTTATATGAATAATCTTTGATTAAATATCCTGATCAGTTCAACGTATGTGACATACGTTCATTTAACATTTAAGTTGTTCACATGGTAACACTTAAAAATGTTTAAGAAAGCTTTTTACAAAGACGTCATAGGGTAATGGGCCAGAAAAGAAATTATATAGCTTAAAACAATGAAGAAATGAATAAGAAACTAACCAACCTTCACTGGTGTAAAGCCTGTTATAAAACTTTTATGATTTTGTCCTACATATGGCGATCCATTCAAGTCGTAAATAACTTGGAAGTCCCCAATGGCAGTCTCCTTATTATATGAAAGGTTGATTTCTCTGATTCCGGTAAATGCACCGTCATCAAAAGCTTTACCATTGGAGCTAGTGCTTACTTGGGCTCCCCATGGTCCTACTATTACAGTCTGGCTCTTCCCGCTTTGTTCGTTATTTTTCGCTTCCTACAAAATATTTTCCAAGGAACAATAAAACATCCTCCTCAATATATATAAAAAATTTTCAATAGTAATTAATAAAGATATCAGGTCTCTTAGACCCCATTACCGAGGTTACAAAATAGTTTTATGTGTATATTCTATATCGAAATACAAGCTATAAAAGAAATCATCACCAAAAGTAACATACATATATACATACATACATAAGGGGCCTTACCATCCCGTTGAGGTTGAGGAGGTCTTCAGAAATCCCGACGGCAGCCTCGATTATCCCGATTGGGTTCTGGTTGATGCCATTTGGCAAAAACCACTTGCGGGTGTCAGCAGAGGAGATGGAGAAGAGGAGGGCGAGAACAGAGAGGGAGAGCAGGGAAGAGTAAGCCATCTGCATTAAACTATTGAAGACTAGTTTACGTGGATATTTGGATGTAGAGAAACTTGTGTACATGGCTATATATAGAGATGGAGGTGCTACACTTGTTTGGGATTCTGGGCTTATTTGGGGGCTATGAAAGTAATTTAGGCTTTGCCGATGGTCGGTAGAAAGTTAAAATTTTAATGAACACGTGAATTTTATGTAGTTTGGGATTTAATCTACCTAACAACGTTACATACAGACGTCCAAACCCTTCAGTCATACGTGTAAGCGATGATCTGCTGGCAATTTGATTCACTTCAATTTTATATGGAAAAAAATTTCATTTTCTTTTGTATATTGCGCCAGCTCCAATAAACTCCCAAAAATCTGTCTGTAAGTCATCATCGATCCCAAAAAATTTAATAGGGAGGACATTTTCACACGGATCTAGATGTCATAATTTGTGCCACGAGTGTTCCTTCCCCGTGGAAAGATTCGGCTTATAAAAACAAATCTTTTGCGGTGCGTGTAATTGTACGTTTTTTTTAGCATTGACCCTAAATTGTAAAATACTAATCACTACCTCGTGGATGACATAATTTTACTTTAAGTTTTAACAATTTTTTAATTTATTTTTAAGTTACAAAGTATTACTTTAATGTTTTAAACAACTTATTTAAATTTCATCTTTATAAATAAAAAATTACACAAAACAACACAATTACCTTTCAAAAGTTATAAAAGATATTCTTATTGATTTTAGAAACATAAAAAATTATACAACAAAACATCAAATTTCAAAAAAAAAATGATCTTAAGTTTTACGGATTTTTAAATGTTAAAATATATTTTTTAAATTTTTTAAGAAGAAAAATATTTCAAAAACAAATCCTTTTAAGAGTTTAAGCTCTGTTTGGTATTTTTTTTGAAGTTTTTGAAAATATTTTTGCATATTTTTTAGGCAAATTTTAAAAATACACTCAACATAATTTCTTAAAAATTCTCATTTTCTAAAACAAAAATATTTTCATCTAAGTTTTATCTTTATGTTTTTTCAGTCCAAAATTCTATAGAGGATAAAATTTACAAAAGTTGTTTAAATTAAAAACATATTTTTATAGTTTCTAAATATACATAAATAAATTAAAAAATAATTAAAGTAAGGAGCTATAGTTTCCATGGGCTACTTTGTAGTTTCCATGGGCTAGACAATTTTGTCAAACCACATGAATGTCTACCTTCTGCTTGTTGTGTTGATTTTTGCCTTGCTTTTTTTGTTTCGAGTAAAGCCCAACACTATGTGGAATTCTTTTTATTTTGTTTTACAGGGAAAAAAAATTGGGAAAGAAGAATAAAACTTCTTTTGTGTGTTTGTGTTTTTTTTTTTTAAAGGAAAAAAGATATAGGGAACTTTGACCTTTAGAGGAAGAAGAAATATTGGTTAAAACGACAGCAAAACTTGTAAACGACAATAGTTCGGTAATAAACAACAGAAGGAAACTGGAAGACTTTAATTAAAAAAAAGAAAGAAAAGCCACGTCAGAAGAGTTAGAAGAAAACAATAAGAAACGATATGAAAATATTGTGTTTAAAATAAACATAAAATATTTTTGCACACATGTTAAAAAAAAAATTGAAATGTTTAAAAAGAACATATAATTTTAAAAATATTACGTACTTAAATATTTTTGCAAGTGTTCTAATTACTTATATTAAAAATTAAAACTATGTATTTAGTGAAAATTAATATATTATTTTATAGGTTTATTTAAATTTTATATTTGTATTTTATTATTTTCTTGATGTGGAGGCTCCAAATCAAGTTTAATTTATTTCCAAAATTTTTATTAAGTCCAACTACAATTTTTTTCCTTTTTTTTTTAATGTTTAGATTTCCAAAATCTTCAAAGAAAAAAACTGCAATATAGTCATTGATCCCAATTTTAGGTCGTGATAGTTAGGGTTACAAAAAAACTGTATAAGTGCATATCTATATTGTCGAACAATTATTACACCACGAAAACCGGATAACCACTATAACTAGCAGGATGTCTATGCACTTATTCGTACATGAATCTACACGATTAGATTTAATTAGGTTGGTCCAAACAAAGTGTTGTTTAGAAACTAAAAAAAAAAGGTACATAGATAAATAGACTCATCAAGAGGTCATATTACATAACCAACATACTCATTTATTTCAAACATAGCCAACACACCTCAAATCACTCCATGTACATGGTAATAATATAGTCGGCAAAACCAACATAAAAATATTACCACTTCATAATTGGCGATTTGAGTTTATTTAATTACATCACTATTTTCTTTAGTTACTTATCATCTTAAAAGGACACGTACATACTAAAGTAATCCAACCAATAGCCGATACTTCCTTTGAATCCAACAACTAAGCCATTTTCGATTGGAAAACTGAAAGGTGTGCCGCTTGTGACTCCATATGGTCCATAGGTTTTCTTGTTAGTCTTGAATGTCAAAGAGGGTACTACTATATATCCATGCACATTACCAGTGTACCCGCTTACTACTACTATATACTCGTTCAGAAAGTCCAGGGAAATCTTGCCCTTCTGCTTCCTTAAACTTGCCATCTGGGCGCGTCTATCGACGTGGGAGGTCGGTGCCGTCATTTCTGCACAAGAAAATGCAAAGTCAAAGCGAGGTCGGGATAAGAAAAAGACGATAGTAAAAATAAAGTTTCGGGCTGACCTCCGATCCGGAGCTGGTGAGATGGGTATAGGAGCCTAATCACGTCCTCGAGGTCCTCGTCGGCTACAGGTGGCCCCACATTGAAGGAGCCACTAGACAAGTCCTCGAAACTGGACGTAGAAGGCTCCCTCATCGGCCACCCGGACCAGGAAGTGCTTGGCCCTGGAACGTCCGCGGCACTCGGACGAGCAATTGTAACCTGCCCGGCCACCCGGGCAAGACGGACAGCTTGGGGAAGACTACTGGACTCCCCAAAACAGCCGTAACCGGATAAAGTGTCCTTCTTGAGGAGGAAAGACTGCTGCCTGGTCAACTTTGGCTTGTCGAACAGCTCATCAACAGCCCTAATGACACGGCTCGGGGCCTAGGGGCGCTTAGTCCAAACATGCCCCTGTTCAAACGACCTCGGCACTTGCTGATTTTTAGGGACGGCCTCACCGGCTTAGGCTAGAAAGTTTCCCCCGACGTAGAACCACTCGTACTTCCATAATTTGTCAGAGTCAGGGTTGCCTAGGATAAAATTCTTCCGAAAGCCGGTGACGTAGTACCAGTCGGACTGCCGAGGAGCTTCTTCATCTTGAACGCTTGCTTGAAGGCCTCCAGCGACATCTCGATGCTCCGATGGTACTTTCATAGAATGTACATCCCGATCAGTGACCTATAGCTATTCGGGTTCAGTTGGGCTGGGCACACGTTGAAGTCGTTGAGTGCCCGGCGGAGAAAGGGGTGCAACGACAGACACAGCCCAGCCCTAAAGAACTCGGCATAAAGCGTGATGCATCCCTCCGACGCGTCTAAAGGTGAATCTCCCTCACCGGGGGCAATGAGAATCACGTCGTCTGGGATGCCATACTCGACGCGTAGGTTCTCCAGTCGCGACTCGGTGATGGCGCTTGTGTAGCCCGCCGCTGAGGTTTGCCTAGGCTGGGTTACCCGATATGCCGTCACTCCTCGGACGCGGGTGACCTAGACCTCCTACTCCATCTCCGGCTGCTCTGCCTCTATTTCCTCGGCTGCATTCTCCTCGTCGGAGACGTCAACCGTGATCACTCCCGCGACTTGGATTGGGGCCCCCACATTCTGGCCGGAAGTGCTTGGAGCATCCTCGCGGGTCTGAAGCTCGGCCCTCTCCCTTGGAATAACTCGGGACGAGCCAGCTGTAGCCGACTCGACATAGGGTCTTGCTCCCTAGACGGCCTAATGAGCCTTCGCCTGTCCTGCTCCAGCCGGCCGGCCCCGTCCCGTCTCAGGGATGCTACCTCGGTGTCGGACTAGGTGGTAGAAGAATTACTACTCTCTGTGCTACTGTCCAACCAGGAGACCTCTACATTCTGGGAATCAGACAAATCACTCATTTTCACTCAAGGGAAGTTACCTGCTAGGGTTCTCGGTAGCTCAGGAGATACGATCCTCGGCTATATAACTTGAGCTCGACAGCTAAAAAACTCTTCGGGTGTAAAATTTCTGAAAATGAAGTGCGAATGACAGAGGGGGTGGCCCTATTTATAGCCATTTTAGGCAGGAAACTTGAGCGCAAAAAACTAGACGCGGGATCATTACGCCTGTCAGGCGGCACAGACAGCCACAATGTGACACGCATCCCCCGTATGATCCGCGTGTCTTTTCGCCTTACCCCGCTTCGAAGTGTCGTTTGGCCTTCCTCATTTGAGCCGACCTCACCCACTTAGCATAGTCCACCCGGCCGGACACCGACCAGGTAAACTGGGGGGCTAATGTTGGAGGTAAGCTCGGCGCCACCAACGAGGACCCTAACTTTGGTGGTCGGCTAATAGCTCGACAGACACCGGGAAGCTTGCTATCGGCCCCCGACACTTTATACTTCTTCTCGAGGTGCCTCTCAGGCATCCAAGGCTACGCCCCAAGAAGGCTGCCACCTCGGAATGTACAGTAGCTCGGGTCGGGCCGACATTACTCGCAGGCAGGCTGCTACTAGCCATTATAGGCCAACACAAGGCAGATACATTGCCGTCCGATAGAGTCCAATCCATTGGATGATGGGCACGACACTTGTTACCTACTGCCTGACACACCTTGATGTGACACCTGGGTCGTGGGTAAAACCCACCTTACACCCGATCCAAGTGGTGGCCTATAAATAGGATGCATTTATGGCATTCTAGAGAGAGACTTCTTTTACACACCTAACTAGCTGCCGAGCTCTGCCGAGTAATACCTGCTTTGAGCATCGGAGAGCCCTTGTCTATTGACTAACCCAACTATCTTCTTCGAAGCATCCCTCCTCTTGCAGGTGTGCACTTCCAGGCAGAGGCGAGCCCAAGGAGAGGTCAGACTGTGCACAGCCGCACGTAGGTGTTGATCCGACGCCAGACCACGGTAAGCATCAACAATGCTGGTTCACTATTGATTAGCATCCCAATAACCAAGTATCAGCAGGCCAGTTGTCGTAGACCAGCAAGCCGATCAGCGAGCATAACTATTTTAAAAAAATATATATATGTTTTTTGGTGCCGTTTTTATTTTGTTTGGAGATAATTTTGAGAAACATAATATTTTATGATAAGTAGAAGAACAAATTTTTCATTTATGTGAGATTGAAGAATTGAAAACGGATGCCACATGAAGAATGATACAACAAGAACATACAAGATGAAGAATCCATAATATATTTTGATTATTCTTTTGCAATCTTTATTTCTTTTTTCTAGGATGGAACCATGATATTACGACTGTTTATTATATTGCTTGTAGCTTTGCATGTTACGTTGTTTGTCTACATTAGAATATGTTTTACCATGTATGTTAATAACATGTCATGTAAAATAGGGAGTGCTGTTCATTAAAAATTATTCATGCATGTTAACATAAAACCTTGTTTTTAAAAATTGAGTAGGAGAAGGTTTTCGAAGAGAGGATCTAAGGCCTCCATTGTTGGTCCATAGGTAACACATGATAATTCCGACCCCTAGAAAGAGATTTAATCATGTACAAGGTTCGATCTTCAAAAGGACAATTTACTTTAGCATGCCTTATCGTTGTACACCCCTAGGTGGCGATTATAAATCATGGATAAAGTGGTTAAAACGTTAGTTATACACTCAAGATTAATTTTATTATTAACCTCCCATAGGAGCTTTGTGTATAAAGTTAATGACTAAAGAAAACTATTCTTAGTATATGCTGGATCAGACGTGTCTTGGATGGCATATATTAATTGGAGGGGATCTGTGTTCCTGACTGAATTTGGCAAGTCTCCCTTAGGCAGCTTGTTGAATTCTAAGTTAGGGATTATCATTGTAAGGTTGTAACTTTTTCAAGGTTTTGACACATAAACACATTGTATGCTTACTTGTTTGTGTTATCTTACTAAACTGTTATGGAATTTTTCTTATATTTGGTGTATGATTCTTTATTCTAGATTTAAATGTCTAAAAATGCTTTATCTTGATACTCGATAAAAATACATTAACTGGCGAGAATTATAATGATTAGAAAAGAAACTTGAATATCATCATTTCTTTTGAGAAACTAAAATTTATGCTAACCAAGCCTTGTCCTACTGAGCCTATCGGCGAATCCACTAATGACCAAATCTAAGCGTATGATTGCTGGAAGGGTGCTAATGATTAGGCCCGCTTTTATATTATGAATAGCATGAATAATATGCTATAGGCTTAACATAAAGATTATGAGATAATCTAGAAGACATGTTTGAAGGCCAATCCTTAACGAAACGGTAAGGGACTCTTCGAAAGTTCCTCAATTGCAAACAAAAACAAAAGACTCCTATGAAGGAGCATATGATGTTGCCATTGGTTACCTCGTTGAGGCTTAAACCCATGGAGATGACATTATTGTTGAGTTACAGATGACTATGGTCTTTAAGACTCCATCTATGGAGCATCCCATTTTGAGCTTCATATAATTTGAGCAATAGATAGGATGTGACCTTGACCAAGATGATGAAGTAGTTACAGAGGTTTGAGAATCCGATTAGGGAAGCTCCGGCTCTTGGAGAGGCAAACTTAGTAGCTGTATCTGGTTATAATACTAACTCTAGGAATAGAAAGAAGCAGAGGGCTAAGAACAAAAAATCTTCTATTCTGGCAAAAGGCCAGGATAAAAATTCAAGAAACCTAAAGAAGCTAAAGTGCTTTTTTTTTTTTTTTGCTAGAAGGCTAGGCATATCAAGAATAATTGCAAGGACGTCAAATCCAAAGGAGGTAAGTGCAAAATTCTAGTTATTGAGACTTGTTTAGTTAAGGAATCAAATGACATTTGGGTCATAGATTCTGGAGCAACTAATCATGTTTGTGTTTCTCTGCAGGGGTTCATGGAAATGAGAAGTTTGCTGCATGAGCACTTCATGCTGCGGATGGACGATGGCTCCTTAGTGTTGGCTGAAACAATAGGAGACATCGATCTTTACTTTAATAGTTATAGAACTTTAGGTTTAAGAGATTGTTTTTATGTTCCTAAACTTAAAAGAAATTTAATTTCTGTCGCTTGTTTATTTAAAAACTCTTATTCAGTTTACTTTAATAATAAAGTTGTGATTCGTAAAAATAAATATTTTATCTATAGTGGATGGTTGCAAAAAACCCATATTTTATCAAATCTAAGATGGACTTACTGCTTAACACTGAGGTTAATGATAACCCTAAAAGACTTAAAACTTTTCACTCTAATAAGACTTATCTTTGACACTAGCGATTAGATCATATTAGCTTGGATATGATTCAAAGGTTGGTAAAGAATGAACCTTTAAATAATTTAGAGGTGGAATCTATACCACAATGTAAATCTTGTTTGGAGGACAAAATGACCAAAAGACCATTTGGGTATAAGGGTAATCGAGCCGAAAGGGTCCTAGAACTTATACATAGTGATGTTTGTGGTCCTATAAACATCAAGGCACGAGAAGAGTACAAGTATTTTGTCACTTTTATTAATGATTACTCAAGATATAGGTAAGTCTACCTAATGCATCATAAGAGGGAAACTTTTGACAAGTTCAGGGAGTTTTGAGTTGAAACGAAGAAGCAATTAGGTAAACCCATAAAGGCACTTCGATCCATTCGAGGTGGAGAATACCTCTCCGCCAGGCACTCCACAACAGAATGGCATGGTTGAGAGAAGGAATAGGATTTTGTTGGACATGGTTCGGTCCATGATGAGTTATTCAAAATTACCTTTATCCTTTTGGAGATACGTATTACAAACTGTATGTCATCTTTTAAAAATGTGCTTTCTAAATCGAGTCTTAAAACTCCTCACGAGTTGTGGATGAGTAGAAAGACATTCTTAAATCATATTCGCATATGGGGTTATCTTGCTCATGTCCTGTACAAGGAAGCGAATAAATTAGAAGCATGTTTAGAAGTGTGTGTGTTTATACGATATCCAAAAGAAACTAAAGAGAGTTATTTTTATAACCCAAAAGAAAATAAAGTCGTGGTTTTGACGAATGCAACTTTCTTTAAGGAAAGTTACATGAACGACTTTAAACCTCGTAGTAGAGTGGTACTCAAGGAGTTAGTGAGTGATTCAATCACTCTAGGGATTTTGGTTGAAACCAATCTAATCAATGTAGAAAAACCAACTGAACAACAACCTTAAGAGCTTGGACGTAGTAGGATAATCGGGCGTCAACCTGAGAGGTATATGTTCAATGGTGAAGCTTACTCGGCTGAGCCTGTTAAACATAATAGGGATCCTTAAACATATATAGAGGCTATGGAGGATGTTACTTCCAAGCTCTAGACAGAAGCTATGAACATTGAGATGAAGTTTATGAAGACTAATCAAGTCTGGGAACTTGTGCACCTTCCTAAAGGGGTAAAGCCCATAGGGTGTAAGTGGATCTATAAGAGAAAGAGAGGAACAAGTGGGAAATTCGAAACCTATAAGATTAGATTGGTAGCAAAGGGATACACACAAAAGAAGGAAACGATACAAGGAAACCTTTTCACCTATAGCCATGCTTAAGTTTATCCGTATTCTTTTGTTCATAGCTGTTGTTCTCGACTAAGAGATTTGACAAATGGATGTCAAGAAGGCCATTCCAAATGACTAACTTGATGAGACCATATATAAGGTATAGCTAAACGGGTTCAAAGCTAAGGTCAAGAGAGTAAGGCCTATAAGTTGGTAAAGTCTATTTATGGACTTAAGCAAACTTTCCGTTCTTGGAACATAAGATTTGATCAAGTGATCAAGACATGGGTTTGAACAAAATATGGACGAACTATATGTTTACAAATACATTAAGGATGGGAAGGTGATTTTTCTACTACTCTATGTAGATGACATTTGGGGCATTGTTATTGGTCAAATTATAGTTTACTAAGCAGTTGACATATGTTCTGGGTATCCAAATCTTTCGAGATAGGAAGAATAAAATAATAGCTTTATCCCAAGCTATCTACATAGATAAAATTCTTGAAAAGTATGTAATCCAGAATTCGAAGAAAGGTGGGCAACCATCTAAGTCTGAAATTACTCTTTCTAAGAAAGACTCTCCAAAGTCTGATGAAGAAAGAGAATACATGAAGAACGTACCTTATGCTTCGGTAGTGAGTAGTCTCATGTTTGCGATGCTTTACACTCAACCAGACATTTTTTATGTGGTCGAAATAGTAAGTTGATTTCAGTCAGATCACAGTCAAGTATATTTTCAAGTACTTAAGAAGGACTAGAGGTTATATGCTAGTGTAATCTGGTGAGGATCTAACACCTTTTGAATACACTGACTTGGATTTCTAATCCCATTTGGATTCGAGAAAATCGACTTTAGGATCAATGTTTACTTTAGGAGGAAGCGCCATTGTTTGGAGAAGTTTCAAACAAGATTGCACTTCGGATTCAACGATAGAGGCCGAGTATGTGGTTGCTAGTGAAGCTTCAAAAGAAGCTTTGTGGCTCTGCAAGTTTCTTGGGGATCTTGAGGTAGTTTCTAGTATGGATAAAGAGATGTCATTATATCGTGATAACACTGCAGTGATAGTTAATGCTAAGGAACCAAGATTTCATAAGAAGAGTAAACATATTCATTGGAAGTATCAAGTGATAAAGGACTTCGTTGACGGTAGACATGTTGTAGTATGCAAGATCGTGTCTGAGGACTGTATAGCTGATCCTTTCACGAAGACACTACAAACAAGGGTTTTCTAGAAGGATGTAGAGGCTATGGAGATGCAAGACATGTTATATTTGCTCACTTAGGGCAAAATAGTTTTCAAAAAATAATAAAGTATTTAAGTGTGGGACGATTTAGTGTCAAGAAGGTTGACACAAACAGGTTGAAACAAAAATGACCCTAGCTTATTTTTTGACACTAATATATAAAAAATTGTGTCGTGTTCGTATCATATCATCATATTGTAACCTATATTGCTAGGTTTAAAGTGACACATAAAGCCTAAAGTGAACTTTATGTGTGATTTACAACAATTAATCTATAACACTATTAGCTATTATTTGTTTCTAGGCTTTCTTTAATTATTTTGGTGCCTAGAATCTTCAGCTATTGACAAGATATCTTATCACATTTTATTACAAATATCTGGCTCTAGAAAACTCTAGTACAATGAGGAAAAGTGCAGCATTTTGAACTAATACAAGCTGTTGCATTATGTTTGACAAGGAATCCAGATCTGTTGTGTAACTTCTCCGTCCATTTATCTGTTTGACCAATATCGGTTAGCATGCCAACCGCGTCATTCAAAACGCTACCAACATTTACAACCGGATTTCTCCATTTGTGAGCATTGAAAATCCTCTTTTTGTCATTTCACATTTTTTTGTTTTTATTTTTTCTTTTTTATCAAAAAGTTCTCTCTTTTTCCAAACTTAATTTTCTCTTGCATCAGCTCTCTCTCTCTTTCTTTCCTTTTCTCTCTCTCGTTTGCCATCTTTATCTAAACATTTCTCATACAGGGAGAGGTAGAAGAAGAAAATATGAGCAACAATATGCACAAATAAAATTTAGGTTAACTTTCTACTTTCTCTAAGCTGTCTCTCCGCCATATATGTCATAACCTGCACCCTTCCAAGCACAAATTCACTACCTGGGCGCGTCTGTTCGTATCATAGGTTAACTTTTTTTGTCCACAAATATATAGTATGTTCTTATTAAGATCATTACTATTAAGATTTTATTAGATTTATTAATAAATCAAAAACTATCTTCACTACCTCTCCAAACACAAATTTCAATTTTATTCTATACTCAGATTAAAACTTAAATGTACATCCAAACATCAATTTAAATAACAATTCAGATCACTAACTTAATTCTTAATTCAAATCACATTAACTCAAATTAAATTATTAATCTGAATCTATTTATCTAGCGGACCCTTAATATCTAGGACACTCTCACTTGAAAGCACCCTTGCCAAAAAATCAGACCAACACCTCTCCCTCTAACAACAAGCCACGTACCACTCGGGCTGATCACCCTTTGGTCAACATCAATTACCACGTAGCGGTGAAACTGACGTTACTCTAGGACACCTGGATGGAATTGAATCTTTTGAGGAACATTACTAGTGGACATGATTAAAAACATTTATTACTTGTTTTTCATCAGTGTTTTAAACCACTTTTTTAATTCAAACAATATAAAACTTTTACATGTTACAATAATAATAAAATATTACTATAATATAAAACTCTTACGTATTACAATAAAACAGTTCTAACTAATAGTTCTAACAGCCTATCAAACACTTGTTTAGTTTATGACGATATTTACGGTACGCCACTAGTGAATGGAAATATAAAATTACATTTGGAGTCATGGGTTTAACGGTCATTCCATGTATATGACGATATGTATAGAGTTACTTGTTTACTTATTCTTTAATTGTGGATATTTAAGTTCTTTGATTAAACTAAGTTGGTAGGAATAGCGGGCATTGTGTACATACTCCCTATTTTTTATTTTAGGTTAGTCTGTTATTGGTTGACATTTTAGGCCGTTGTCAATGCTCTTTGTTATTTGACAGGTATATTTGTTCTAAAACTATAGATTATTTCTAAATTTTCTGTTTGTTATGTAATTTTTTTTAGGAGAACAAGAGAATTAGACTATCATTTATTGTGAATAAAAATAAATAGATTAAAATATAATAATGTTAAAGTATAGCCTATTTATATTAAAATGAAAAAAACACGGAACAACAAGATAACAAAAAACAAAAATGATGAAAAAAGAGGAGATAAAATAAAAAATTTAAATGTTTAAAAAAACACATAATTTTAGAAATATTATGTACTTAAATGTTTTTGCAAGTGTTCTATTTACTTATATTAAAAATTAAAACTATGCTATTTAGTGCAAATTAATATATTATTCTATAGGTTTTTTTAAATTTTATATTTGTATTTTATTATTTTCTTGATGCAGAAGCTCCAGAGCAAGTTTGATTTATTTTCAAAATTTTTATTAGGTCCAACCACAATTTGTTTTTTTTTTTTTTTTGATGTTTAGATTTCTAAAATCTTCAAAGAAAAAAATTTCAATTTAATCATTGATCCTAATTTTAGGTGGTGAAAGTTAGGGTTACAAAAAAACTCTACAAGTGCATATCTATCTTGTCGAACAATTATTACACCCCGAAAACCGGATAGCCACTATAACTAGCAGGATGTCTATGCACTTATTCGTACATGAATCTACACCATTAGATTTAATTAGGTTGGTCCAAACAAAGTGTTGTTTAGAAACTAAAAAAAAAAAAAAAGGTGTCAGCTTGTGGATATACATAGATAAATAGACTCATCAAGAGGTCATATTACATAACCAACATACTCATTTATTTCAAACAGAGCCAACACACCTCAAATCACTCCATGTACATGGTAAAAATATAGTGGGTAAAACCAACATAAAAATATTACCACTTCATAATTGGCGATTTGAGTTTATTTAAGTGACATCACTATTTTCTTTAGTTACTTATCATCTTAAAGTGACAAGTACATACTAAAGTAGTCCAACCAATAGCCGATACTTCCTTTGAATCCAACAATTAAGCCATTTTCGATTGGGAGATTGAAAGGTGTGCCGCTTGTGACTCCATATGGTCCATAGGTTTTCTTATTAGTCTTGAATGTCAAAGAGCGTACTACTACATACCCACTCACGTTACCAGTGTACCCGCTCACTTCCATTATATACTCGCTTGGAAAGTCTAGAGAAATCTGGATTTCAAAGAATATACCAAAATATAAAATATCAATAAACTAAAGTGATATGAAAATGTATAGGGAAAGTATTTATCAAAAAATTAAACTTAAAATTTATATGAATAATCTTTGATTAAATATCCTGATCAGTTCAACATATGTGACATACGTTCATGTAATATTTTAGTTGTTCACGTGGTAACACTTAAAAATGTTTAAGAAAGCTTTTTACAAAGACGTCATAGGGTAATGGGCCAGAAAAGAAATTATATAGCTTAAAACAATGAAGAAATGAATAAGAAACTAACCAACCTTCACTGGCGTGAAGCCTGTTATAAAACTTTTATGATTTTGTCCTACATATGGCGATCCATTCAAGTCGTAAACAACTTGGAAGTCCCCAATGGCGGTCTCCTTATTATATGAAAGGTTGATTTCTCTGATTCCAGTGAATGCACCGTCATCAAAAGCTTTACCATTGGAGCTAGTGCTTACTTTGGCTCCCCATGGTCCTACGATTACAGTCTGGCTTATCCCGCTTTGTTCGTTATTTTTCGCTTCCTACAAAATATTTTCCAAGGAACAATAAAACATCCTCCTGAATATATATAAAAAATTTTCAATAGTAATTAATAAAGATATCAGGTCTCTTAGACCCCATTACCGAGGTTGCAAAATAGTTTTATGTGCATATTCTACGTCACCAAAAGTAACATACATATGTACATACATACATAAGGGGCCTTACCATCCCGTTGAGGTTAAGGAGGTCTTCAGAAACCCCGACGGCAGCCTCGATTATCCCGATTGGGTTGTGGTTGATGCCATTTGGCAAAAACCACTTGCGAGTGTCAGCAGAGGAGATGGAGAAGAGGAGGGCGAGAACAGAGAGGGAGAGAAGGGAAGAGTAAGCCATCTGCATTAAACTATTGAAGACTAGTTTACGTGGATATTTGGATGTAGAGAAACTTGTGTACATGGCTATATATAGAGATGGAGGTGCTACACTTGTTTGGGATTCCGGGCTTGTTTGGGGGCTATGAAAGTAATTTAGGCTTTGCCGACGATAGGTAGAAAGTTAAAATTTTAATGAACACGTGAATTTTATGTAGTTTGGGATTTAATCTACCTAACAACGTTACATTCACACGTCCAAACCCTTCAGTCATACGTGTAAGCGATGATCTGCTGGCAATTTGATTCACTTTAATTTTATATGGAAAAAATTTTCATTTTCTTTTGTATATTGCGCCAGCTCCAATAAACTCCTAAAAATCTGTCTGTCATGTGGGAAAGTCATCATCGATCTCAAAAAATTTAATAGGGAGGACATTTTCACACGGATCTAGATGTCATAATTTGTGCCACGAGTGTTCCTTTCCAGTGGAAAGATTCGGCTTATAAAGACAAATTTTTGGCGGTGCGTGTAATTGTACGTTTTATTTAGCATTGACCCTAAATTGTAAAATACTAATCACTACCTCGTGGATGACATAATTTTACTTTAAGTTTTATCTATTTTTTAATTTATTTTTAAATTACAAAGTATTACTTTAATGTTTTAAACAACTTATTTAAATTTCATCTTTATAAATAAAAAATTACACAAAACAACACAATTACCTTTCAAAAATTATAAAAGATATTTTCATTGATTTTAGAAACATAAAAAATTATACAACAAAACATCAAATTTCAAAAAAAAAAAAAAAGATCTTAAGTCTTAAGGATTTTTAAATGTTAAAATATATTTTTTAACTTTTTTAAGAAGAAAAATATTTCAAAAACAAATCCTTTTAAGAGTTTATGCTCTGTTTGGTATTGTTTTGAAGTTTTTGAAAATATTTTTGCATAATTTTGAGGCAAATTTTAAAATACACTCAACATAATTTCTTAAAAATTCTCATTTTCTAAAACAAAACTATTTTTATCTAAGTTTTATCTTCTTGTTTTTTCAGTCCAAAATTCTATAGAGGATAAAATTTATGCAAGTTGTTTAAATTAAAAATATATTTTTATAGTTTCTAAATATACATAAATAAATTAAAAAATAATTAAAGTAAGGAGCTATAGTTTCCATGGGCTACTTTGTAGTTACCATGGGCTAGGCAATTTTGTCAAACCACATGAATGTCTACCTTCTGCGTGTTGTCTTGATTTCTGCCCTGCTTTTTTTGTTTCGAGTAAAGCCCAACACTATGTGGACTTCTTTTTATTGGTTTTACAGGGAAAAAAAATTAGGAAAGAAGAATAAAACTTCTTTTGTGTGTTTGTGTTTTTTTTTTTTTTTTAAAAGAAAAAAGATATAGGGAACTTTGACCTTTAGAGGAAGAAGAAATATTGGTTAAAACGACAGCAAAACTTGTCAACGACAATAGTCCGGTAATAAACAACGGAAGGAAACTGGAAGACTTTAATTAAAAAGAAAGAAAGAAAAGCAACGTCAGAAGCGTTAGAAGAAAACAGTAAGAAACGAAATGAAAATATTATGTTTAAAATAAACATAAAATATTTTTGCACACATGATGAAAATAAAAATTTAAATGTTTAAAAAGAACATATAATTTTAAAAATATTACGTACTTAAATATTTTTGCAAGTGTTCTAATTACTTATATTAAAAATTAAAACTATGTATTTAGTGCAAATTCATATATTATTGTATAGGTTTATTTAAATTTTATATTTGTATTTTATTATTTTCTTGATGTGGAGGCACCAGAGCAAGTTTAATTTATTTCCAAAATTTTTATTAGGTCCAACTACAATTTTTTTCCTTTTTTTTTTTAATGTTTAGATTTCCAAAATCTTCAAAGAAAAAAACTGCAATATAGTCATTGATCCCAATTTTAGGTCGTGATAGATAGGGTTACAAAAAAACTGTATAAGTGCATATCTATATTGTCGAACAATTATTACACCACGAAAACTGGATAACCACTATAACTAGCAGGATGTCTATGCACTTATTCGTACATGAATCTACACGATTAGATTTAATTAGGTTGGTCCAAACAAAGTGTTGTTTAGAAACTAAAAAAAAAAGGTACATAGATAAATAGACTCATCAAGAGGTCATATTACATAACCAACATACTCATTTATTTCAAACATAGCCAACACACCTCAAATCACTCCATGTACATGGTAATAATATAGTCGGCAAAACCAACATAAAAATATTACCACTTCATAATTGGCGATTTGAGTTTATTTAATTACATCACTATTTTCTTTAGTTACTTATCATCTTAAAAGGACACGTACATACTAAAGTAATCCAACCAATAGCCGATACTTCCTTTGAATCCAACAACTAAGCCATTTTCGATTGGAAAACTGAAAGGTGTGCCGCTTGTGACTCCATATGGTCCATAGGTTTTCTTGTTAGTCTTGAATGTCAAAGAGGGTACTACTATATATCCATGCACATTACCAGTGTACCCGCTTACTTCTACTATATACTCGTTCAGAAAGTCCAGGGAAATCTAGATTTCAAAAAATACACCAAAATATAAAATATAAGTAAACTAAAGTGTTATGAAAATGCACAGGGGAAGTATTTATCAAACAATTTAACTTAAATGCATAGGAACAGTCTTTGATTAAATATCTGGATCAGTTCAACATATGTAGCATTCTTTGTTAACAAATACAACACTAGTTATACGTTCATGTAGCATTGAAGTTGTTCACATGGTAACACTTATAAATGTTTAATAATGCTTTTTACAAAGACGTCATAGGGTAATGGGCCAGAAAAGAAATTATATAGCTTAAAACAATGAAGATATGAATAAGAAACTAACCAACCTTCGCCGGTGTGAAGCCTGTTATAAAACTTTTATGATTTTGTCCTACAAATGGCGATCCTTTCAAGTCGTGAATAACTTGGAAGTCCCCAATGGCGGTCTCCTTATTATATGAAAGGTTGATTTCTCTGATTCCGTTGAATGCACCGTCGTCAAAAGCCTTACCATTGGAGCTAGTGCTCACTTTGGCTCCCCATGGTCCTAGTAGTATATTCTGGCTATTCCCACTTCGTTGGTTGTTTTTCGCTTCCTACAAAATATTTTCCATGCAACACTAATATGTCCTCCTCAATATATATAAAAAAAATTTCTATAGTAATTAATAAAGATATCAAATCTGTTAGACCCGATTACTGGGGTTACAAAATGGTTTTGTGCATATTCTACATCGAAATACAAGCTATAAAGGAAATCATCACCAAAAGTAACATACATACATACTTACAAATATGCATGCATACACACACACATACATGCATATTATGGGGCCTCACCATCCCGTTGAGGTTAAGGAGGTATAAAAGAAATCATCACGAAAAGTGGCATGCATACATACATAAATAAGGAGCCTTACCATCCCGTTGAGGTTAAGGAAGTCTTCGGAAACCCCGACGGCGGCCTGGATTATCCCGATCGGGCTCTGGTTGATGCCATTTGGCAAAAACCACTTGTGGGTGTCAGCGGAGGAGATGGAGAAGAGGAGGCTTTTAGAACTCAATTAGTTATGAAACTGTTTAATCAGTTAGACAGTTAGTTTTCTGTGCTGATGTGGGAAATCAGTTGTAACCAACTTCATTATTCTATAAGCTCACGTTTTTCTTCATTACCTTGTGTATAAATAGGAACAAGGATTGCTAATATCAGAATAGAAGATATTCATTCTTCCGCCCAAATTCTCTCTTCCGAGATTTCATTCTCTTGCTCAAAGATTAATTCTGGATTCAACAGAGGGCGAGGACAGAGAGGGAGAGAAGGGAAGAGTGAGCCATCTGCATCAAACTATTGAAGACTAATTTTACGTGGATATTTGGATGTGGAGAAACTTGTGTATGTGGCTATATAGAGAGATAGAGGTGGTGCACTTATTTGAATTCCGTGCTTACGTGAAAGTAATTAGGCTTTAATGACGGTAGATATAAAACTTTACAGACTGCTCGGAACCCATCACTCTTACCTGTAAGCTATGACATACTGACAATTAAATGCACGTTAATTTTGTATGGACAAAAATCTTCCTATATTAAATACTTTTAGATAAAATCGCTAAAGATCGTTTATTAGTCCACGTGATCAAAGAATTTCATTTTCTTTTGTATATTGCGCCAGTCAATAAACTCCTAAAAATTTGTGCATTATGTGGGAAAGTCATCGTCGATCCAAAAAAATTAATAGGGATGTTTTATTTACCATTCACCCTAAATTGTAAAATACTGCTCACTACAAGGGTAAATTGTAAAATACTTCTCACTAGTGTGCGTGTGCGGACTGCATAGTTATACCTTTAAGTTTTAATTATTTTTTAATTTGTTTTTAAATTGTAAAAGTATTACTTTAATATTTTAAACAACTTATTTAAATTTCATCTTTATAAATAAAAAAATTGTACAAAACAATACAATTACCTTTCAAAAGCTACAAAAGATATTATTACAGATTTTAGAAATATAAAAAGTTATAGAACAAAACACCAGTTTAAAAAAAAAAAGGAAAAAAAGATCTTAAGTCTTATTGATTTTAACTGTAAAATATATTTTTAATTTTTTTAGAAGAAAAATATTTTGAAAACAAATCCGTTTAAGAGTTTATGCTCCATTTGGAGTTTTTTTTTTTCGATTTTTTGGAAATATTTTTGCATATATTTTGAGGCAAAAATTTCAAAACAACTCTAAACACAATTCCCTAAAAATCATCATTTTTCAAAACAAAACTATTTTCACCTATATTTTATCTCTATTTTTTTCAGTCCAAAATCTATAGAGGCTAAAATTGACACAATTTTTTAAATTCAAAATATATTTTTATAGTTTTTATAAATAAATGAATAAATTAAAAAATAATTAAAGTTAGGAGCCATAGTTTCCATGGGCTACTTTGTAGTTTCCATGGGCTAAGGCAATTTTTTCAAACCACACGAATGTTTGCCTTCTCCGTGTTGTGTTGATTTCTGCCCAGCCCTTTTTTTTTCGAGTAAACCCAAGCACTATGTGGACTTTTTTATTTGGTTTTATAGGGAAAAAAAATAGGGAAAGAAGAATAAAACTTATTTTGTGTGTTTGTGTTTTTTTTTAAGGGAAAAAAGGTACAGGAAACTTTGTCCTTTAGAGGAAGAAGAATTAAAATTACATAAAAACTTGTAAACGACAATAGTTCAGTAATAAACAACAGAAGGAAACTGGACGACTTTAATTCAAAAAAAAAAAAAAAGAGAGACAGAAAGAAAAGCAACGTCAGAAGCATTAGAAGAAAACAGTAAGAAATGAAATGAACACTAAATAGGTTTTAGAACTACGGCAGAGGTGGAAATTGACTAGAGAAAGGAAAACAAAATAGAATGAAAAATAACAAAAAAAGAGCAAATAACTCTTAAGCGGGGAAAATAACAACAAATTAAGAAGAATCGACAGGATGAGGAAAGCAACATGACAAAAGGACAGGTGAGAACAAAGAAGATATTTCTAAGACGGCAATAATTACTGAAAACGACATCAAGGAGGGTAAAAGGTAAAAGTGGTTGAACGAAACAAAAAACAACAGTAAAAGAAAAACCAGGAAGGGAAAGGTTACAGACTTATATAATGACAATAATGTGAAAATCAAATTCAATATCAAATAGAAAACGAAAAATAATTGAAAAGACGTCAACAGACTTCAAATCATATAAATGGGTAAAACGACAATCAATGATGAACAACATAACAAATAAAAAATTGATTAAGGTGACAAACCACTAAGAACGGGGAAGAGAAAGGTAAATTAATAAAGAATAAGGAAGCCAAAAGAAGCGAAAATTAAAAAACGGAATATGACATAAATGGAATGAAAAAAGAGTCATGTGTTACATGGAAATTGATAATGTGAAGAGAATCGGCGGAAGATGAAAATAAGAATCAACAGGAAAAAAGGACACAAACGACAGCATAAGGAGAACCACGATAAATTGGGAAAACGACAACTTGGTAAACAAAATTATTTTGAAAAACGACAATAAGAGGAAAAGTCGCAATAACGTACGCAAATATGTAAACGAGTATGCGGGCAGACGATACATGTACGCATTATCTTACTCAGAGAAAATCGATGCAATACAACTTGCCTAGAATTTTTATCTGCTATTGAAATGCATATATATATATATGTATCTATGTTTACAGTTTGAATAATATTCTATGAGAAAATGTTCGCTTTCAATTCATACGGTGAAAATAGCCTTTTCTTCTTCCCATGAAGAAAGTACTGAAGATAAAAGAAGTGAGGAAATACTACAAAATGGTTCCGTGAACAAACAACATTTCTACAGACTATTTATTAATCAAAAAAAAAAATCCAGTACTTTTTTCATGCTGAGAAGGAAAGAATTTAAAAACCTTCTTGTGATGATCGGCCATCAATTTCCATATATGCCACAATATAATGAAGACAATATTTTTGAACAAAGCGTATATAATCTGATCAGGTTGTTGAAATTTCTCGCTTTCCATGGGGAAGCCTTCTTCTGCCGACTTCATGACCCATGCACAGATCCTGCAAACGAAAGCAAAACATAACATATATGAACCAGATGACAGTAGAACAATCATATTATAAAACATGTTGCGTTGTAAAATTGGACTATAACTAAATTTTGTAACAATATGCCACTCAATTTTTAAAAGGTAACATTCGTTTTTCTAATTTATAGAATATTTAAAAAAACATCATTTTCTTAGGTTTTTGAAGAGAAATAACACGTGCCATACGAATGGGGTCGTTGAACAATTTATAAGTGAACAATTACTCTACTAGCTTCTCTTGTAATCACATAGAAATAAAGGCAAAGATAGTTATTATTTATTATTAAGATTTTCTTTAAATTTATTAAGTATTATACCTCTTATAGAACTTTTGAACTAAATCATTTTAAAATCAAATTAGCTTTAAACAGAATAGATTTACAAAAATACCTCTATGTTATATGCCAATGCTATTATTTATGTGTTAAATTACCTTGAAAGTCCTAAAAAAATTAATGAACCTTTTGTTAACATATATAACGTTATGAGATTAAATAAGAAAATAAAAGAAAAAAGATGACATAAATTTTTTACGCAGGCCAACAGTGTGTCTACATGAATAGACTATGAAAAAAAGGAAAGGTTCACTAGTAACAAAAATTATAAATGAGCTCCATATAAATATAAATTACAATCACAAAAAAATACCTAATACTTAACTAAAAAGATTTCCTAATATGAAAATATAGAAACAAAATTTTAGATATTCATTGAAAAAAAAATTCTCTAATTAGGAGTACATTGCTACAAGGACGAAAGTTTGAGAGGTATTTTTTCTAATAAAACACAATTGGGATTTTAATTTGAGAAGAAGATAAAAAGTACCTAGCATATACAGTAACCTAAAGTTAATTATGTAAATGCATCGAGCACTGACAGGTTCACACTTGACAATAACTTACTATGAAAATCGAATAAAATCTAATGAAAACAATATATACAGAAGACTAAGATTGTGCAAAGTAGTAACTAAAAAAAAAGGCGTACTGAAGATTATTATTGGAGGAAAGAGATCGCAGACACAATTGTAGAACCGAGGGGCATTTAATAATAATTACACTTCATTGATGTGGGCAACCTTAGGCCAATCTTCCCCTCCTTCCTGACGTCGTTGGTTTGGCCAAGGACATCCGTTGATTGATAAACGAGAAAGAGGAGGAGGCAGCCCTTCTTCTGGCAAGCACTGCAGGATACTTTTGCAGCTGTAAATACACAAGTGGACAAGAGATGTTAGTTGTTGATTAAGAGCTTCAAGGTTGCCACAATTCTGAGTGTAAATTTCCCTAAGGCTGGTTGGAAGCAGCCCCTCTTGATCAGGAAATGATGTCCCTTCCCATTCGGAGACGTTTCAGAATTCTAAAGAGGACAGTCTTTGCAGATTCCAGTTCATGCGAGTCTCGAAAAGCTTTTTGTTTCTCCATAGCCAAACTTTCTTTAGTTTTGAGTCCGATCCCCATTCCAGAAGTGACTCCAATGCGGGACAATCAAATACAAGCACAAAGACCAGAGATGAAAAAGCAATGGCAGTCTGTTGAGGTCTTGGTAGCAAATCCACCATTTGTTGACAGTTTTTAATGTATATATTGTTAGATTAGGTGCGCTAAGAATTAAATGATATAATAAGTTTTTGGATAAATTTGATCAATAATTTATTTATTATTCATATATTAAATGTTGTCCATTTTATGTTCATTTCTATTGAATATATGATAAGTAAACAAAAGTCTAAAACTATCAGTCTAAACCTTTAAAATCGATAGATTATATAGAAGACGTCAATCTTAAAAGTGATAGTCTAAATAATAAGATCCGCAATTGAGAGAATAACGTTGGACACTTTATTCATGTTAAGATTGTTATGTTGTTTACATCCTCAACGGGACAAAAGTTGAATTGATTTAATTAATAATTCTATTTGTTTAAATCAATTAACTTTAGACAATTATATGCGTTATGTCTTAATCCTGAAATAAATTAATGGCCCTTGTTCTCGACTTGTGTCTTTTGATGTACCAAAAGGGTGACATTCTGATTTAATAATAGTATGCATACCGGTACGTTAGAGACATAACTCTTGATTGACGTAGACCCTTTATTCATAGATATAGAATCCATAGCTCTTTTGTAGAGTTAATGATATTTTTTTATGGGCATTATCCTATAATTGGAGGACTGGAGCGCTGAACCATTTAGATACATAGGTATAATGGTGTGGTATACTATTTATGGATAGTAAGTATTCCAATGATGAGATAATAGAACATAAGATAAAAATAATCAGGAAGGTAAAATGAAATTTATCCTAAAGCCGATTTTGAATATCCTATAAGGATGTTACACATTATGATATGTCTTGGACGATTAGCTTATTAAAGTTTTGTAATTTTATATAGTTTGAGAGTGCAACTCTAAGCTTTTAGTAGAGTAGCGTTAGAGTTGATAATTATAAAATATATATATCTAAAATATGTCATTTTATAATTATAGAAGCTTGATCTATATATGCCTATTAGGTCCCATTTGCTAGCTCATAATAATTCCTGTAACGATATAGCACTTTTTTTTGTTTTTTACATATTGGTGACTTATGTTAATTATTAGATTGGCTGAAATTTAATAAAGTAGATTTAATAATTCATGTTAGTTTATCAATTGAATTAATTTTGTAAATTAATTCAAGATAAACATGTTGAATTTTTTGGAAATTTATTTGATATGGGATATTTATATATGATTGTTTTAGTCAGCTAACTTCTCTATTGGGTTATTTAAATTAAAACTAAAGCTTTATCTAAGATTCTCATGTGAAATAAGACTGAGATTTTCATATTATCACTCGGTCGATAGGCCAGTGTAGAAAATTCGATAGGCTGATCTAGCTGATCTAGAAGATCGATAGGCTGAACATGTGATAATACGATTATGCGTTTTTGGCGTGTTTTTTTTTTAATCAAAAGTG
Organism: Artocarpus heterophyllus; assembly: GCA_025403435.1. Lineage (NCBI taxonomy): Eukaryota > Viridiplantae > Streptophyta > Magnoliopsida > Rosales > Moraceae > Artocarpus > Artocarpus heterophyllus. Next base: position 1,092,041 of record CM046345.1, on the reverse strand, counting down.
GATCTAGACTCGAATTTTGAAGCCTAATCTGATAAGAACTAACCCCAAATTCAACCACTATATAAAGGGAACTATTTTTCATTGTTCCTCAGATTATTTGAGAAGTATAGAGTGAGTTTACTTGTGAGAGAAACTCTGAAACTCTCAGAGAGCTATTATTCAACATCTCGAATCTTAGCTCTTGGTTTTTCTCAAGTGGTTGGAAAAAGAGTCACCGGAGGAAGACTATATGATGTGCAACTATCCACACTCTAATAGTGTAAAGAGAAAAACAAGGATGACTAGTTTGTTAAGGCTCTTCCAAAACGTTCTTCTCTATTCTATTTTTCTATGAACTTCGGCATATAAAAGAGGTACATAAGATCTATTATTAATTTATGTACTTAGCATGTCAAATTTGTTTTTTGAAAAAAACTTTGATTTAAAATTTTAAAATTTTGATACGTATCGTTTTCCAATAATTGGTATAAGAACCATGCTCTTACGTTGCTTTTACGGGTTTCTAATCATACAATGTACATAAATTATGTGATCTTATTCTCTCTTATGCTTGAATTATATTTTTTAGAGAGTTAACACTCTAGGGTTTCTATATAATATATTGTCATGAGATTATGTGGTGGATATTTATTAATTAGTTATTGTTAATTAAATTTCTATTTTAATTATTTTAATTAATTAATTTTACCAATTATGATTCTTTAGAAGTTAGAATGTGTATTTAGGTTTTTTATGTAATTGATGGAGATCTATCATCACCCTCTATGATTTATTATTTTAATTTTGGTTTGTAAAATTTGTATTAAAATAATTATTCAAAGTGAAGATAGATCTAGAAGATGGAGATGATTGTAGTTCTATGTTTATAAATTATTATGTTTTTACATTGTTGAAAAATAAATTAAAAAATACTTAAAATTATTTTTACAAAAGTTTGAAAAACGCTGGTTCACTATTGATTAGCATCCCAATTACCAAGTACCAGCAGGCCAGTTGTCATAGACCAGCAAGCCGATCAGCGAGCATAACTATTTTTTAAAAAAAAACAATACGTTTTTTGGTGCCGTTTTTATTTTTTTTGGAGATAATTTTGTGAAACATAATATTTTATGATAAGTAGAAGAACAAATTTTTCATTTATGTGAGATTGAAGAATTGAAAACGGACGCCACATGAAGAATGATACAACAAGAACATACAAGATAAAGAATCCATAATATGTTTTGATTATTCTTTTGTAATCTTTATTTCTTTTTTCTAGGATGGAACCATGATATTACGGCTGTTTATTATATTGTTTATAGCATTGCATGTTACGTTGTTTGTCTACATTATAATATGTTTTACCATGTATGTTAATAACATGTCATGTAAAATAGGGAGTGCTATTCATTGAAAATTATTCATGCATGTTAACATAAAACCTTGTTTTTAAAAATTGAGTGGGAGAAGGTTTTCGAAGAGAGAATCTAAGGCCTCCATTGTTGGTCCATAGGTAACACATGATAATTTTGACCCCTAGAAAGAGATTTATTCATGTACCAGGTTCGATCTTCAAAGGGACAATTTACTTTAGCATGCCTTATCGTTGTACACCCTTAGGTGGCGATTATAAATCATGGATAAAGTAGTTAAAACGTTAGTTATACACTCAAGATTTAATTTTATTATTAACCTCCCATAGGAGCTTTGTGTATAAAGTTAATGACTAAAGAAAACTATTCTTAGTATATGCTAGATCAGACGTGTCTTGGATGGCATATATTAATTGGAGGGGATCCGTGTTCCTGACTGAATTTGGCAAGTCTCCCTTAGGCAGCTTGTTAAATTTTAAGTTGGGGATTATCATTGTAAGGTTGTAACTTTTTCAAGGTTTTGACACATAAACACATTGTATGCTTACTTATTTGTGTTATCCTACTAAACTGTTATGGAATTTTGCTTATATTTGGTGTATGATTCTTTATTGTAGATTTAAATGTCTAAAAATGCTTTATCTTGATACTCGATAAAAATACATTAACTGGCGAGAATTATAACGATTAGAAAAGGAACCTGAATATCATCATTTCTTTTGAGAAACTAAAATTTGTGCTAACCAAGCCTTGTCCTACTGAGCCTATCGGCGAATCCACTAATGACCAAATCTAAGCGTATGATTGCTAGAAGGGTGCTAATGATGAGGCCCGCTTTTATATTATGGATAGCATGAATAATATGCTACAAGCTTAACATAAGGATTATGAGACTGTTAAGTAGATTTTAGATAATATGGAAGACATGTTTGGAGGCTCCTTAACGAAACGGTAAGGGGCTCTTCAAAAGTTCCTCAATTGCAAACAAAAACAAAAGACTCCTATGAAGGAGCATATGATGTTGCCATTGGTTACCTCGTTGAGGCTTAAACCCATGGAGATGACATTATTGTTGAGTTATAGATGACTATGGTCTTTAAGACTCCAACTATGGAGCATCCCATTTTGAGCTTCATATAATTTGAGCAATAGACAGGATATGATCTTGACCAAGCTGATGAAGCAGTTACAGAGGTTTGAGAATCTGATTAGGGAAGCTCCAGCTCTTGGAGAGGCAAACTTAGCAGCTGTATCTGGTTATAATACTAACTCTGGGAATAGAAAGAAGCAGAGGGCTAAGAACAAAAAAATCTTCTATTCTGGCAAAAGGCAAGGATAAAAATTCAAGGAACCTGAAGAAGCTAAAGTGCTTTTTTTTTTTTTTTTTTGCTAGAAGGCTAGGCATATCAAGAAGAATTGCAAGGACGTCAAATCCAAAGAAGGTAAGTGCAAACTTCTAGTTATTGAGACTTATTTAGTTGAGGAATCAAATGACATTGGGTCATAGATTCTGGAGCAACTAATCATGTTTGTGTTTCTCTGCAGGGGTTCACGGAAATGAGAAGTTTGCCGCATGAGCGCTTCATGTTGCAGATGGACGATGGATCCTTAGTACTGGCTGAAACAATAGGAGACATTGATCTTTACTTTAATAGTTATAGAACTTTAGGTTTAAGAGATTGTTTTTATGTTCCTAAACTTAAAAGAAATTTAATTTCTGTCGCTTGTTTATTTAAAAACTCTTATTCAGTTGACTTTAATAATAAAGTTGTAATTCGTAAAAACAAATATTTTATCTATAGTGGATGGTTGCAAAAACCTCATATTTTATCAAATCTAAGATGGACTTATTGCTTAACACTGAGGTTAATGATAACCCTAAAAGACTTAAAACTTTTCACTCTAATAAGACTTAAAACTAACTTTTCACTCTAATAAGACTTATCTTTGACACTAGCGATTAGGTCATATTAGCTTGGATATGATTCAAAGGTTGGTAAAGAATGAACCTTTAAATAATTTAGAGGTGGAATCTATACCACAATGTAAATCTTGTTTGGAGGACAAAATGACCAAAAGACGATTTGGGTATAAGGGTAATCGAGCCGAAAGGGTCCTAGAACTTATACATAGTGATGTTTGTGGTCCTATAAACATCAAGGCACAAGAAGAGTATGAGTATTTTGTCACTTTTATTAATGATTCCTCGAGATATAGGTAAGTCTACCTAATGCATCATAAGAGGGAAACTTTTGACAAGTTCAGGGAGTTTTGAGTTGAAACGAAGAAGCAATTAGGTAAACCCATAAAGGCACTTTGATCCATTCGAGGTGGAGAATACCTCTCCACCAGGCACTCCACAACAGAATGGCATGGTTGAGAGAAGGAATAGGATTTTGTTGGACATGGTTCGGTCCATGATAAGTTATTCAAAATTACCTTTATCCTTTTGGAGATACGTATTACAAACTGTATGTCATATTTTAAAAATGTGCTTTCTAAATCGAGTCTTAAAACTCCTCACGAGTTGTGGATGAGTAGAAAGACATTCTTAAATCATATTCGCTTATGGGGTTATCTTGCTCATGTCCTGTACAAGGAAGCGAATAAATTAGAAGCACATTCAGAAGTGTGTGTGTTTATAGGATATCCAAAAGGTACTAAAGAGAGTTATTTTTATAACCCAAAAGAAAATAAAGTCATGGTATATGTTCAATGGTGAGCTTACTCGGCTGAGCCTGTTAAACATGATAGGGATCCTTAAACATATATAGAGGCTATGGAGGATGTTACTTCCAAGCTCTAGACAGAAGCTATGAACATTGAGTTGAAGTTTATGAAGACTAATCAAGTCTGGGAGCTTGTGCACCTTCCTAAAGGGGTAAAGCCCATAGGGTGTAAGTGGATCTATAAGAGAAAGAGAGAAACAAGTGGGAAATTCGAAACCTATAAGATTAGATTGGAAGCAAAGGGATACACACAAAAGAAGGAATTGATACAAGAAAACCTTTTCACCTATAGCCATGCTTAAGTTCAACCGTATTCTTTTGTTCATAGCTGTTGTTCTCGACTATGAGATTTGACAAATGGATGTCAAGAAGGCCATTCTTAATGGCTAACTTGATGAGACCATATATAAGGTACAGCTAAACGGGTTCAAAGCTAAGGTCAAGAGAGTAAGGCCTGTAAGTTGGTAAAGTCTATTTATGGACTTAAGCAAACTTTCCGTTCTTGGAACATAAGATTTGATCAAGTGATCAAGACATGGGTTTGAACAAAATATGGACGAACTATATGTTTACAAATACATTAAGGATGGGAAGGTGGTTTTTCTACTACTCTATGTAGATGACATTTGGGGCATTGTTATTGGTCAAATTATAGTTTACTAAGCAGTTGACATATGTTCTGGGTATCCAAATCTTTCGAGATAGGAAGAATAAAATAATAGCTTTATCCCAAGCTATCTACATAGATAAAATTCTTGAAAAGTATGCAATCTAGAATTCGAAGAAAGGTGGGCAACCATCTAAGTTTGGAATTACTCTTTCTAAGAAAGACTCTCCAAAGTCTGATGAATAAAGAGAATACATGAAGAACGTGCCTTATGCTTCGGTAGTGAGTAGTCTCATGTTTGCGATGCTTTACACTCAACCAGACATTTCTTATGTGGTCGAAATAGTAAGTTGATTTCAGTCAGATCACAGTCAAGTATATTTTCAAGTACTTAAGAAGGACTAGAGGTTATATGCTAGTGTAATCTGGTGAGGATCTAACACCTTTTGAATACACTGACTTGGATTTCTAATCCCATTTGGATTCGAGAAGATCGACTTTAGGATCAATGTTTACTTTAGGAGGAAGCGCCATTGTTTGGGGAAGTTTCAAATAAGATTGCACTCGATAGAGGCCGAGTATGTGGTTGCTAGTGAAGCTTCAAAAGAAGCTTTGCGGCTCTACAAGTTTCTTGGGGATCTTGAGGTAGTTTCTGGTATGGATAAAGAGATGTCGTTATATCGTGATAACACTGCAGTGATAGTTAATGCTAAGGAACCAAGATTTCATAAGAAGAGTAAACATATTCATTGGAAGTATCAAGTGATAAAGGACTTCATTGAGGATAGACATGTTGTGGTATGCAAGATCGTGTCCGAGGACAGTATAGCTGATCCTTTCACGAAGACACTACAAACAAGGGTTTTCTAGAAGGATGTAGAGGCTATGGAGATGCAAGACATGTTATATTTACTCACTTAGGGAAAAATAGTTTTCAAAAAATAATAAAGTATTTAAGTATGGGTCGATTTAGTGTCAAGAAGGTTGACACGAACAGGTTGAAACAAAAATGACCCTAGCTTATTTTTTGACACTAATATATAAAAAATCATATCGTGTTCGTATCGTGTCATCATATCGTGTTCGTATCGTGTCATCATATCGTAACCTGTATTGCTAAGTCTAAAGTGACACATAAAGCCTAAAGTGAACTTTATGTGTGATTTAAAACAATTAATCTGTAACACTATTAGCTATTATTTGTTTCTAGGCTTTTCTTTAATTATTTTGGTGCCTAGAATCTTCGGCTATTGACAAGATATCTTATCATATTTTATTACAAATATCTAGCTCTAGAAAACTCTAGTACAATGAGGAAAAGTGCAACATTTTGAACTAATACAAGCTGCTGCATTATGTTTGACAAGGAATCCAGATCTGTTGTGTAACTTCTCTGTCCATGTATCTGTTTGACCAATATCGATTAGCACGCCAACCGCGTCTTTCAAAACGCTACCAACATTTAAAACCAGATTTCTCCATTTGTGAGCTTTGAAAATCCTCTTTTTGTCATTTCACATTTTTTTTTTGTTTTTATTTTTCTTTTTTATCAAAAAGTTCTCTCTTTTTCCAAACTTAATTTTCTCTTGCATCAGCTCTCTCTCTCTTTCTTTCCTTTTCTCTCTCTCGTTCGCCATCTTTATCTAAACATTTCTCATAGAGGGAGAGGTAGAAGAAGAAAATATGAGCAACAACATGCACAAATAAAATTTAGGTTAACTTTTTACTTTCTCTAAGCTGTCTCTCTGCCGTATATGTCGTAACCTGCACCCTTCCAAGCATTTGTATTGGAAATTCGGGAGTGAAACTGTTGGGAATTTGAAGCCTTAATTATAAGGAAATCAAATATGTGGACAAAAAATAAATAAGAACATACGATAAATACCGTAGTTTAATTTTGATGTGACGGTTACGTTTATATTGAAATGGTGTAGAATAATTCACTATGATGAAAAAATTTATAAGAAAAAATAACACACTTTTTTTCTGAAGATTTTTTTTTAAGCTTATCCCTCATTGCATTTCACTTTCTACAAAGAAAAGAACTCAATCTATCAAGTCAAAATCCTTTGTGTAAGGTAATATTATAAATGGTATTAAATTTGACACCACACTTTCTAATAAAAACAAAAAGACAAAAGGTGAAATATGCTCCTCTGGTGACTGAAAAAAAAATAGAAAAGAGAAAAGGCGAAATAACGTGCGGGATTCACAAAAAAAAAAAAACAAAAAAAAACAATATGCAGGTAACGAAGTTGGAGAAAGAAAGAAGGATAGAGAGAGATTGGTGAAGAGAAAGAAAAGATTAGTATGAAAAAGAACGTCATAGAAAACATAGGGAAAAAAGGAGAACTTGAGTTGTTGAGTAAAACTCGTGGGATTTGATAATAACAAAACTATACTTTTGTGCCCAAAGTTGCTATTTTGAAAAAGTTGGATGAAAAGTTTTGAGGTATTATGGTCTATTTTAAAATTTTGAAGAATTTGAGGGTTGAAATTTAGGGTATGTTTGTTTCATGCATTCTTTGAACTTAATGGACTCAATTTTAGATTCGAGTATCAAGAATCCTTTGATACATGTTTGTTTCCCCTAAAATCTAAATCATTTGAGTATCAAGAATCTAAGTTTTCAGAGTTCTCATCCCTCTTAAACTTTTGATACTCGGATAGCTTTGCTACAGTAAAAACTAAAATTCTCTCTCTTGTATTTGAGAAAAAAAATCATAACTTCTTCATTTGATATCCAATTGAGATGTTTTTTTTTAACTATGTTCCTAATGAAGAGAGGAATAAATCAAGATCTATATTGCATATTGTTTAAGATCATTACTATTAAGATTTTATTAGATTTATTAATAAATCAAAAACTATCTTCACTACCTCTCCAAACACAAATTTTAATTTTATTCTATACTCAGATTAAAACTTAAATGTACATCCAAACATCAATTTAAATAACAATTCAAATCACTAACTTAAATCTTAATTCAAATCACATTAGCTCAAATTAAATTATTAATCTAAATCTATTTATCTAGCGGACCCTTAATATCTAGGACACTCTCACTTGAAAGCACCCTTGCCAAAAAATCAGACCAACACCTCTCCCTCTAACAACAAGCCACGTACCACTCGGGCTGATAACCCTTTGGTCAACATCAACCACCATGTAGCGATGAAACTGACGTTACTCTAGGACACCTGGATGGAATTGAATCTTTTGAGGAACATTACTAGTGGACATGATTAAAAACATTTATTACTTGTTTTTCATCAATGTTTTAAACCACTTTTTTAATTCAAACAATATAAAACTTTTACATGTTACAATAATAATAAAATATTACTATAATATAAAACTCTTACGTATTACAATAAAACAGTTCTAACTAATAGTTCTAACAGCCTATCAAACACTTATTTAGTTTATGATGATATTTACGGTACGCCACTAGTGAATGGAAATATAAAATTACATTTGGAGTCACGGGTTTAACGGTCATTCCATATATATGACGATATGTATAGAGTTACTTGTTTACTTATTCTTTAATTGTGGATATTTAAGTTCTTTGATTAAACTTAGTTGGTAGGAATAGCGGGCATTGTGTACATACTCCCTATTTTTTATTTTAAGTTAGTCTGTTATTGGTTGACGTTTTAGGTCGTTGTCAATGCTCTTTGTTATTTGACTGGTATATTTGTTCTAAAACTATAGATTATTTCTAAATTTTCTGTTTGTTATGTAATTTTTTTTAGGAGAACGAGAGAATTAGACTATCATTTATTGTGAATAAAAATAAATAGACTAAAATATAATAATGTTAAATTATAGCCTATTTATATTAAAACGAAAAAAAACAGAAAACAACAAGATAGTAAAAAACAAAAATGATGAAAAAAGATGAGATAAAATAAAAAATTTAAATGTTTAAAAAACACATAATTTTAGAAATATTATGTACTTAAATGTTTTTGCAAGTGTTCTATTTACTTATATTAAAAATTAAAACTATGCTATTTAGTGCAAATTAATATATTATTGCATAGGTTTTTTTAAATTTTATATTTGTATTTTATTATTTTCTTGATGCAGAAGCTCCAGAGCAAGTTTGATTTATTTTCAAAATTTTTATTAGGTCCAACCACAATTTTTTTTTTTTTTGATGTTTAGATTTCCAAAATCTTCAAAGAAAAAAATTTCAATTTAATCATTGATCCTAATTTTAGGTGGTGATAGTTAGGGTTACAAAAAAACTCTACAAGTGCATATCTATCTTGTCGAACAATTATTACACCACGAAAACCGGATAACCACTATAACTAGCAGGATGTCTATGCACTTATTCGTACATGAATCTACGCCATTAGATTTAATTAGGTTGGTCCAAACAAAGTGTTGTTTAGAAACTAAAAAAAAAAAAAAAAAAAAGTGACAGCTTGTGGATATACATAGATAAATAGACTCATCAAGAGGTCATATTACATAACCAACATACTCATTTATTTCAAACAGAGCCAACACACCTCAAATCACTCCATGTACATGGTAATAATATAGTGGGTAAAACCAACCTAAAAATATTACCACTTCATAATTGGCGATTTGAGTTTATTTAATTTACATCACTATTGTCTTTAGTTACTTATCATCTTAAAGTGACAAGTACATACTAAAGTAGTCCAACCAGTAGCCGATACTTCCTTTGAATCCAACAATCAAGCCATTTTCAATTGGGAGATTGAAAGGTGTGCCGCTTGTAACTCCATATGGTCCATAGGTTTTCTTATTAGTCTTGAATGTCAAAGAGCGTACTACTACATACCCACTCACGTTACCAGTGTATCCGCTCACTTCCATTATATACTCGCTTGGAAAGTCTAGAGAAATCTGGATTTCAAAGAATATACCAAAATATAAAATATCAATAAACTAAAGTGTTATGAAAATGTATAGGGAAAATATTTATCAAAAAATTTAACTTAAAATTTATATTAATAATCTTTGATTAAATATCCTGATCAGTTCAACATATGTGACATACGTTCATGTAATATTTAAGTTGTTCACATGGTAACACTTAAAAATGTTTAAGAAAGCTTTTTACAAAGACGTCATAGGGTAATGGGCCAGAAAAGAAATTATATAGCTTAAAACAATGAAGAAATGAATAAGAAACTAACCAACCTTCACAGGTGTGAAACCTGTTATAAAACTTTTATGATTTTGTCCTACATATGGCGATCCATTCAAGTCGTAAACAACTTGGAAGTCCCCAATGGCGGTCTCCTTATTATATGAAAGGTTGATTTCTCTGATACCGGTGAATGCACCGTCATCAAAAGCTTTACCATTGGAGCTAGTGCTTACTTTGGCTCCCCATGGTCCTACAATTACAGTCTGGCTTATCCCGCTTTGTTCGTTATTTTTCGCTTCCTACAAAATATTTTCCAAGGAACAATAAAACATCCTCCTGAGTATATATAAAAAATTTTCAATAGTAATTAATAAAGATATCAGGTCTCTTAGACCCCATTACCGAGGTTACAAAATAGTTTTATGTGCATATTCTACATCACCAAAAGTAACATACATATGTACATACATACATAAGGGGCCTTACCATCCCGTTGAGGTTAAGGAGGTCTTCAGAAACCCCGACGGCAGCCTCGATTATCCCGATTGGGTTCTGGTTGATGCCATTTGGCAAAAACCACTTGCGGGTGTCAGCAGAGGAGATGGAGAAGAGGAGGGCGAGAACAGAGAGGGAGAGAAGGGAAGAGTAAGCCATCTGCATTAAACTATTGAAGACTAGTTTACGTGGATATTTGGATGTAGAGAAACTTGTGTACATGGCTATATATAGAGATGGAGGTGCTACACTTGTTTGGAATTCCGGGCTTATTTGGGGACTATGAAAGTAATTTAGGCTTTGCCGAAGTTAGGTAGAAAGTTAAAATTTTAATGAACACATGAATTTTATGTAGTTTGGGATTTAATCTACCTACCAACGTTACATACACACGTCCAAACCCTTCAGTCATACGTGTAAGCTATGATATGCTGGCAATTTGATTCACTTTATTTTTTCATGGAAAAAAAATTCATTTTCTTTTGTATACTGCGCCAGCTCCAATAAACTCCTAAAAATCTGTCTGTCATGTGGGAAAGTCATCATCGATCTCAAAAAATTTAATAGGGAGGACATTTTCACACGGATCTAGATGTCATAATTTGTGCCACGAGTGTTCCTTTCCAGTGGAAAGATTCGGCTTATAAAGACAAATCTTTTGCGGTGCGTGTAATTGTACGTTTTATTTAGCATTGACCCTAAATTGTAAAATACTAATCACTACCTTGTGGATGACATAATTTTACTTTAAGTTTTATCTATTTTTTAATTTATTTTTAAATTACAAAGTATTACTTTAATGTTTTAAACAACTTATTTAAATTTCATCTTTATAAATAAAAAATTACACAAAACAACACAATTACCTTTCAAAAATTATAAAAGATATTTTTATTGATTTTAGAAACATAAAAAATTATACAACAAAACATCAAATTTCAAAAAAAAAAAAAAGATCTTAAGTCCTAAGGATTTTTAAACGTTAAAATATATTTTTTAATTTTTTTAAGAAGAAAAATATTTCAAAAACAAATCCTTTTAAGAGTTGATGCTTTGTTTGGTATTGTTTTTGAAGTTTTTGAAAATATTTTTGTATATTTTTTAGGCAAATTTTAAAAATACACTCAACATAATTTCTTAAAAATTCTCATTTTTTAAAACAAAACTATTTTCATCTAAGTTTTATCTTTATGTTTTTTCAGTCCAAAATTCTATAGAGGATAAAATTTACGAAAGTTGTTTAAATTAAAAATATATTTTTACAGTTTCTAAATATACATAAATAAATTTAAAAAATAATTAAAGTAAGGAGCTATAGTTTCCATGGGCTAGACAATTTTGTCAAACCACATGAATGTCTGCCTTCTGCTTGTTGTGTTGATTTCTGCCCTGCATTTTTTGTTTCGAGTAAAGCCCAACACTATGTGGACTTCTTCTTTTTTTGGTTTTACAGGGAAAAAAAAATTGGGAAAGAAGAATAAAACTTCTTTTGTGTGTTTGTGTGTTTTTTTTTTTTTAAGGAAAAAAGATATAGGGAACTTTGACCTTTAGAGGAAGAAGAAATATTGGTTAAAACGACAGCAAAACTTGTAAATGACAATAGTTTGGTAATAAACAACAGAAGGAAACCAGAAGACTTTAATTCAAAAAAAAAGAAAGAAAGAGAAAGAAAGAAAGAAAGAAAGAAAAGCAACGTCAGAAGAGTTAGAAGAAAACAGTTGTGACACCCGTTATTCTCCTAACGGGTATTGAGGTAATTAAATTAATTTTTAATGTATAAAAAAAATTGCTTCATTTAAATTTATTTTATAATATTTATTTTTATCTATTTTTAAGTTTTCTAAAATTCTCCTATATTTATTTAGTATGATTACTAAAAAGCCTTAGAACTTCTAATAAATCTCAAAAATGTCATATTGGCATTATGTGTGTTAAAGTCTTTAGATGAGACATAAGGATATCTTTTCCAACTACTCTTGACCCTCATTTTCTTTATTTCCTCCGTGACATGCTTCAACATGTCTCCTCTATAATTGTTTCCATCACTTCTCTTCAAAGATTTCATCTTTTCTTCCTTTCTCTTCCACGGTTCCCACACTCTTCTTCTCATTTCTTTGCTGAAGCAAAATACTTAGAGAACTTCTTCAAGGCAGCCATAAAAATCAGCCACCATCACCTCCATTTGAGCAAGAATTTCAGTCATACCGAAGTAAAGGAACCTGTTTTGAAGCCATTTCAAGCTTCCAACTAACCATAATCCGAGGTTAGAATCTTATGAACAAATTTAGTCTTTCATTTATAAATTTTCTTTTATACTAAAGGATTATTCAAATTTGCGTTCTTAAACCTAAGTATATGTTTGTTGCTATTTTGGAGCATATGTATGAAGTCTAAGTGTATATGCCCTAGACAGAAAATTTATATTGTTAAACTTTGTAATACCCCTATGGGCAGTGGTTATTTCTTGAAATTCTAAGATTAAATTAAAATGAATTTTATGAATTGGTTTGCATATTTGAAAAGTAGCATCCTAGGCTTTCTAACGAGCTATCATAAACCTAAATCGGAGTTGTATTTTATTTTCTAAGAATTATTCAATTTTTGTATTGGAAACTAGTAAATCTGCCAGTTTGTTATGGTATACCAGCTGCTAACCTGAACCAAGAACCCATCTTTGCTCACCACCTAATTCTTTAATGTCTTGCAACCTTTCCAATATTATCCTAAGTGATTGATGAATCTTATTAGGGACTAAAACATATAGATTACTTGTTCACATTTTATATTGTGTTAAGACAAAAATTGTTTACTGTGGTATTCAAAAGAGATTTATATAAAAGCTTTAATGGCATACTAGTAAGATAGGTTTACACATGATTTATTTATGAATGTAGTTGTATGTTGTGCTTTAGTTTTAATTGTCCTTATGCACGCCTTAGGATCAAGGGAGTATGGAGCTAACGTTAATTGATTCCAGGATTAAGAGACTGTTGATAAGCTTGAAAGGTAGGGATTCTATTACTCATCTTTTGTGAGGTTTTTATAGAATTAAAATTGATTGTTTTGCCGCAATATATATATATATCTATGTTGAACTGATATTATATGTGTATCACATATGAAACTGTGACATGGACTCGTCTTGTATTGTACGGCGAGGAACATAATGAATTGACACATGTTATAAATTGAGAAGCATGGTTAGGAAAATTAACTCTATTAATAATGATTTAATATAGAGAAATTGTGAGACATGAAAAGGGCGACGGTTACGTCCTTGGGCATGAATACCCTAAAAGGTAAAATAGGGGGAAGGTGATGACGCTTCCTTGGGTTGAAAGTCCCAGAACACACTGTACAGGAATTGATTTGGTGAGGACTCGGGGCTTGATGTCCCCTCACCGGAACACCCTTGGAATGTTTATAGGGTGATCAAGTGCGCCCATTTGGGTTTCGATGAGTTGAGTGATACTCAATTTAACATGGATACCTAGGAACAATGATGATTGGTAATATTTGTATAAATGTGTAATTATGACACTTGGTAATGATTAACTACGGTATCCATAAGATGTGATCATAATAAACCTCATAATCTGGAATATGATGTGACTTACTAACCATGCAGATTTTAATGTGGTAATGATAGAGGTGAGTAATGGCTTTCTCTACTGAGCATAGTGTTGCTCATTCCCTTATGTTTATATCTTTTCAGGACTCACTAAGTGTGAGGTGGCTACGAGAAATATAGTTGAGGAAGTGATGTAGCTATATTACATTGGGACTGCTTCAATTGTTGAGAATGTTCTTCATGATAATGTAAGCATCAATTGTTACTTTCTGTGACTGTATTACAATGTGTTGAGGGTTAAAATGATGATGACAACAGTTTATATTATTAAATTTAAGGTGCTACATTAAAACTGTGGTTTATTTATCGTTTATATTTTTATTTTTGAGTTGAGAGTTTTCATTTAAGTCCCGGGCAAATTTTATTTTTAAGGTTTTACTTTTATTATTTATTTTTATTTTATCTCATTAAAAACTGTTAACCCCCATATAGGGGCGTTACAGAATTTTTGGTATCAGAGCCTAGGTTCGGTTAACCTAGGGAGTGTAGCACCACTTTAAAAAATATATTTTTGGGATGGTTTTGAAGCTGAATTTTCATTGTCATCATCAAAATGAACCTTCACATTGATTTATACAGTCTAAAAGGATGTAACATGGAAAGGCCATAGAATGAAAATATCAATAGTTATATGAGTACAATAATTATATAGAAGGAAAGTATTAATAGTTATAAGGGAATGATAATTATATGGAATGAGTTTATAAGTAGAATGCTTATGAGAGATTCGTATAATATTTGGATCTATAAGCATATCTAATTCGTATAAACGATGAGAAATTCGTATAGATACGAGGATTTAAAAGCCTTTTGTCTCGTGAAAAACAATAAGAAATATAAGGCTTGATTTATTGATTTTAAAGTTTGACATAGATATGTCAAATTTTTCGTAATTGATTCAAACCTAAGTAATGATTATGTGTGGATTCGATGGAACACATAAGTGTCAATATCTTTTCTTAAAAGTTCTATTTATTTGAGGAATATGATATAAGTTGGGAATCATGGTATTGAATCATGAGAGAGATAAATGTTAGACTTTTGGTCTGTTGAGACTGTGTAAAGTCTAGAATGCATGAATCTCAAAATTGGAATATTTCGTTACGTACATTGTATTTAAGTGTATCAGTGAATCTTTTGGTTACCTAAGGTTTTGTTATATGAGGAAATTATATATTGTATAAGTAGAATTGTGAGGATTGTAGATGTTCTTAAGTAGTAACATCAAGTGTCTTTGTTCGTTGATATGGTCTACGTTGAAAGACGTAAATCGTATTGATTTCAAGGTTAGTCGCATTCTAAACCCTTGGTAGTAATGATGATGAATCCATTGATAGACGTTGAGTATTATCAATAACATATGGGTGTATGCATTGTTCAATAAGGTTTTGATTAAAACAAAATTATTTGAGTTGCTGGAAGATTATGTTGTTATGAAATGATTTTAAATATCATTCAGGAAGATCCTTGTTGTCGTTAAATTAGATTTGTTGTTTATAGTCAACTTTATCTATAGTGGGCTTTGAATTGGGTTTAAGATTCATACGAATTGGTTTTCAATTTTATGTTTGTTATTTAACTCGTTCTAAATGTGTTAAGGCCCGAAACAACCTGACCATTTTCAACTAAGAACATTTGGGCCTAGTTTAAATCCTAAATCAGTTTGATTCACACTGTCTCTCTCACGTGATCTCTATACGTGTCATATACAGTGTTTTAATCATTGTTTACATATACGTTTACTGTGCATAGGAGCTTATTTCTCCGAGTTCACTTTTTCTCTCTTAATTTGTTATTTTCTCTCTAAATCGCAAATCCTCTTCTTTTCATTAGAAATTCTTCTTTTCCTCTAAAAGAAGAAGGAATTCTAGGATTCTGCAATTTACTATCTTAATTTTTCCTTTCTATTTACTCTTCTTTCATCTCATCATGGACCCAAAGTACCAACACCTGAGAAAGTATTTCCCATCACTCTCCCAAAAGATTCTTAGAAAGAAATACAAGGCTAGAATTACTCGGTTGTGGATTCTTATGCGTTTTGGCATCCCTTGTGATGTGAGAATGTTGATAGAGGGGAAAATCCGTCCGAGTGACTTTAGTCAAGATGTCGGTTTACCAGGAACAGGTACCAGTCGTAGTGCAATGAAAAGAAGAGCTCGTGCCATCGTGGTCACTTGTAACAAATGTGGAAGACAAAATTGTAACGGTAAATGTACTTCACCTGGTTATATGTCTACGAATAGAGAGGATAAAATAAGGTTTTGTAGGGATAGACTTTCAAAGGAGAACTTGGATAGCATCCATCCTCCTCTCCACGGTCACCCTAGTGGATATGTTCAAGGAGCTATTTTTAAACTCTGGCCTAAATTTTATACAGAAAGACAACGCCTCAGGAATATGGTATTTCTAGATCCTGTTTGTCAAGCCATAAGAAAACTGGATGGGGAATAAGTCATCGCTCTATAAAGGTTATTTAGTCTTTACTTATTTGAAGCAGTTTTAGCTTATGTTCAACAGTTTGTGTTTTTCTTTTACTCAGAATATTTGCTTTTGTGTTTGAAATAATTGTGATTATTAGATTGATACAGTAAGTGTTAATATCTTATTTAATTTATGATTTTCTTAAATATATATATAATAAAATATATTATCTTATCAAACACGTTACATACGGTACAGTAATATGTTTGAATTTTGAAAAGCTTATCCAGATATTTCAAGATTTGTGTCTCAAATTTCAAAAGTTCTACAGTATTTGTCGTTTATATTAAATTTCTAGACTTGTTGTATATTTGTCAAAAAGTCTACAGTTGTGTCAAGAGGGTCTTTTGTCGAATTGTTCTCAATTGTCAAAAGTTATACAATTAGTGTCTAATCTTTTTCAAAAAGTGAATCAGATTTTCTATAAACTATCAATCACCTTATCTTACTTTCTTATCCGCACAAGATTTTGTTTAAATCTTTGGATTACCTTTTCATTACCTACTCGTCTATCTCTTTAGCCCTTTTTGTATATTTCTCATCTTTAAAATCTCATGTAGAACCCGAAGTCTAAGTGGAGCAGACATTAAGCAACCACTTCTATAAACCAAATATGTCTACCTCCCAGTCCACGAAGAAAATAAAGAATGTCTGTGTCTTTTGTGGTTCCAGCCTTGGAAAAGATAAAGCTTATTTAGAAGCTGCAAATCACTTAGGGCAAGTCCTAGCACGCAAGAAGATTAACATAATCTATGGGGGTGGTAGTATAAAAATGATGGTAAATATGGCACTAGCAGCTAGGTCTAGTGACGCTACTGATGTAAGAATTTGGCCTCATATTCCAGTTGAAGGAAACCTTTGTAAGGAAGCCATAGGTAAGGGAGAAGGAGTCAGGAGTATCCCTAAAAATTTTAAAGACATAATCTATAATTCTGATGCTTTTATAGCATTACCTGGTGGTCTAGGTACTCTTGAGGAAATATTTATAGTTGCTTGTGGGCAATTGTTGGGCTTTTATTCCAAACCTTTGGGACTGCTGAACGTAAAGGGTTTTTATGACGGTCTTTTGAAATTTCTAGATTACGCTGTGGAAGAAAACATCACTACAGAATCGGAGAGACAAATCTTTGTCACTGCTTCAACAGCTGAGGAATTGATAGATAAAATGCAAATCATACATCCAGAATCCGACACTGCAACATCCAAGCTTGAATGGGAAAGAGAAAGCCGGGAGCGGCCAATTGATTTGAATCTCCATCTGTAATCTTTTTGTTTTATCTTTGGCATGTAGGCATGTGTGTCCGTATTTCGTGTGTTACGAATAACCGTTTGCCTTGTATTCTGTGTTTCTTGTGGTACGTTGTTGTTCAATCTTTTAGATTCATTGAGCCTAATGCCGGGATGGCTGGATACGGAGTACTTGATGCTCTCGAAACGCATCCTTCTGAAGGTCCGATCTTTTGTTTATCGATGTTTTTGTATCCTCTAAGCATGCATGATATGGATAGCTGGTATACGGAGTGCCTTGTACTCTCGAAACGTATCCGTATTATGTTTGTAATGTGTAATATTCTGTTAATATTATGTGGAAGTACCAGAGTCAGTTATGGGGATATTCCATATGAAATATGAGTATATTATTTGGATTGAATGTTTGTGTCATGAGGATAGCTGTTTAATGAAAAATATGTCGGGTTTGTCTGCAACTCTGAGATTCTGTTTAATATCTCTATGAGTAAGCTTAATGTATGGTTTTGAATAGAAGTGTTTGTGATATATGTTTTATGATTATGTTTTAGTTTATTAGTTGAGGTATGAAATCAAATATATTTGACTTTTCCTTACTCAAAAAGGAAAAGGAAGCTAAAGATGAAGTATATAAAATTTCTCTAGCAATCTCCTTAAATGTGATTGTAAATCACAGTCCATGGACAATGAAGGACTGGAATCATGATATGGTCAATATGTATGCCTGATCAGATTCTTAGACTATTATACGGTGTTATAAGTTGAAACTTGTCAGAAATACTCTCATTGAGGGATTTAGGAGTAAGATTTATTATGCAAGTAAATAAGTGGAGATACGATAACTTAACTTTGGAAGATAAACAACATTAACGGTTTAGACTCGGAATTGGAATCATAATGGAATCAAAATTTTTACTAGTATTGCTGAATTGAAATTTCGAGGACGAAATTTCTTTAAGGGGGGTAGAGCTGTGACACCCGTTATTCTCCTAACGGGTATTGAGGTAATTAAATTAATTTTTAATGTATAAAAAAAAATTGCTTCATTTAAATTTATTTTATAATATTTATTTTTATCTATTTTTAAGTTTTCTAAAATTCTCCTATATTTATTTAGTATGATTACTAAAAAGCCTTAGAACTTCTAATAAATCTCAAAAATGTCATATTGGCATTATGTGTGTTAAAGTCTTTAGATGAGACATAAGGATATCTTTTCCAACTACTCTTGACCCTCATTTTCTTTATTTCCTCCGTGACATGCTTCAACATGTCTCCTCTATAATTGTTTCCATCACTTCTCTTCAAAGACTTCATCTTTTCTTCCTTTCTCTTCCACGGTTCCCACACTCTTCTTCTCATTTCTTTGCTGAAGCAAATACTTAGAGAACTTCTTCAAGGCAGCCATAAAAATCAGCCACCATCACCTCCATTTGAGCAAGAATTTCAGTCATACCGAAGTAAAGGAACCTGTTTTGAAGCCATTTCAAGCTTCCAACTAACCATAATCCGAGGTTAGAATCTTATGAACAAATTTAGTCTTTCATTTATAAATTTTCTTTTATACTAAAGGATTATTCAAATTTGCGTTCTTAAACCTAAGTATATGTTTGTTGCTATTTTGGAGCATATGTATGAAGTCTAAGTGTATATGCCCTAGACAGAAAATTTATATTGTTAAACTTTGTAATACCCCTATGGGCAGTGGTTATTTCTTGAAATTCTAAGATTAAATTAAAATGAATTTTATGAATTGGTTTGCATATTTGAAAAGTAGCATCCTAGGCTTTCTAACGAGCTATCATAAACCTAAATCGGAGTTGTATTTTATTTTCTAAGAATTATTCAATTTTTGTATTGGAAACTAGTAAATCTGCCAGTTTGTTATGGTATACCAGCTGCTAACCTGAACCAAGAACCCATCTTTGCTCACCACCTAATTCTTTAATGTCTTGCAACCTTTCCAATATTATCCTAAGTGATTGATGAATCTTATTAGGGACTAAAACATATAGATTACTTGTTCACATTTTATATTGTGTTAAGACAAAAATTGTTTACTGTGGTATTCAAAAGAGATTTATATAAAAGCTTTAATGGCATACTAGTAAGATAGGTTTACACATGATTTATTTATGAATGTAGTTGTATGTTGTGCTTTAGTTTTAATTGTCCTTATGCACGCCTTAGGATCAAGGGAGTATGGAGCTAACGTTAATTGATTCCAGGATTAAGAGACTGTTGATAAGCTTGAAAGGTAGGGATTCTATTACTCATCTTTTGTGAGGTTTTTATAGAATTAAAATTGATTGTTTTGCCGCAATATATATATATATCTATGTTGAACTGATATTATATGTGTATCACATATGAAACTGTGACATGGACTCGTCTTGTATTGTACGGCGAGGAACATAATGAATTGACACATGTTATAAATTGAGAAGCATGGTTAGGAAAATTAACTCTATTAATAATGATTTAATATAGAGAAATTGTGAGACATGAAAAGGGCGACGGTTACGTCCTTGGGCATGAATACCCTAAAAGGTAAAATAGGGGGAAGGTGATGACGCTTCCTTGGGTTGAAAGTCCCAGAACACACTGTACAGGAATTGATTTGGTGAGGACTCGGGGCTTGATGTCCCCTCACCGGAACACCCTTGGAATGTTTATAGGGTGATCAAGTGCGCCCATTTGGGTTTCGATGAGTTGAGTGATACTCAATTTAACATGGATACCTAGGAACAATGATGATTGGTAATATTTGTATAAATGTGTAATTATGACACTTGGTAATGATTAACTACGGTATCCATAAGATGTGATCATAATAAACCTCATAATCTGGAATATGATGTGACTTACTAACCATGCAGATTTTAATGTGGTAATGATAGAGGTGAGTAATGGCTTTCTCTACTGAGCATAGTGTTGCTCATTCCCTTATGTTTATATCTTTTCAGGACTCACTAAGTGTGAGGTGGCTACGAGAAATATAGTTGAGGAAGTGATGTAGCTATATTACATTGGGACTGCTTCAATTGTTGAGAATGTTCTTCATGATAATGTAAGCATCAATTGTTACTTTCTGTGACTGTATTACAATGTGTTGAGGGTTAAAATGATGATGACAACAGTTTATATTATTAAATTTAAGGTGCTACATTAAAACTGTGGTTTATTTATCGTTTATATTTTTATTTTTGAGTTGAGAGTTTTCATTTAAGTCCCGGGCAAATTTTATTTTTAAGGTTTTACTTTTATTATTTATTTTTATTTTATCTCATTAAAAACTGTTAACCCCCATATAGGGGCGTTACAACAGTAAGAAACGAAATGAAAATATTATGTTTAAAATAAACATAAAATATTTTTGCACACATGATGAAAGTAAAAATTTAAATGTTTAAAAAGAACATATAATTTTTAAAATATTACGTACTTAAATATTTTTGCAAGTGTTCTAATTACTTATATTAAAAATTAAAACTATGTATTTAGTGCAAATTAATATATTATTGTATAGATTTATTTAAATTTTATATTTGTATTTTATTATTTTCTTGATGTGGAGGCTCCAGATCAAGTTTAATTTACTTCCAAAATTTTCATTAAGTCCAACTACAATTTTTTTCCTTTTTTTTACTGTTTAGTTTTCCAAAATCTTCATAGAAAAAAATTGCAATTTAGTCATTGATCCCAATTTTAGGTCATGATAGTTAGGGTTACAAAAAAACTGCATAAGTGCATATCTATCTTGTCGAACAATTATTACACCACGAAAACCGGATAACCACTATAACTAGCAGGATGTCTATGCACTTATCGTACATGAATCTACACAATTAGATTTAATTAGGTTGGTCCAAACAAAGTGTTGTTTAGAAACTAAAAAAAAAAGGTACATAGATAAATAGACTCATCAAGAGGTCATATTACATAACCAACATACTCATTTATTTCAAACATAGCCAACACACCTCAAATCACTCCATGTATATGGTAATAATATAGTCGGCAAAACCAACATAAAAATATTACCACTTCATAATTGGCGATTTGAGTTTATTTAATTACATCACTATTTTCTTTAGTTACTTATCACCTTAAAAGGACACGTGCATGCTTAAGTAATCCAACCAATAGCCGATACTTCCTTTGAATCCAACAACTAAGCCATTTTTGATTGGAAAACTGAAAGGTATGCCGCTTGTGACTCCATACGGTCCATAGGTTTTCTTGTTAGCCTTAAATGTCAAAGAGCACACTATTATATATCCATGCACATTACTAGTATACCCGCTTACTTCTACTATATACATGCTCGGAAAGTCCAGGGAAATCTAGATTTCAAAAAATACACCAAAATATAAAATATAAGTAAACTAAAGTGTTATGAAAATGTACAGGGGAAGTATTTATCAAACAATTTAACTTAAATGCATAGGAACAGTCTTTGATTAAATATCTGGATCAGTTCAACATATGTAGCATTCTTTGTTAACAAATACAACACTAGTTATACGTTCATGTAGCATTGAAGTTGTTCACATGGTAACACTTATAAATGTTTAAGAATGCTTTTTACAAAGACGTCATAGGCAATGGGCCAGAAAAGAAATTATATAGCTTAAAACAATGAAGACGTGAATAAGAAACTAACCAACCTTCACTGGTGTGAAGCCTGTTATAAAACTTTTATGATTTTGTCCTACAAATGGCGATCCTTTCAAGTCGTAAATAACTTGGAAGTCCCCAATGGCTGTCTCCTTATTATATGAAAGGTTGATTTCTCTGATTCCGTTGAATGCACCGTCGTCAAAAGCCTTACCATTGGAGCTAGTGCTCCCTTTGGCTCCCCATGGTCCTACTAGTATATTCTGGCTCTTCCCACTTCGTTGGTTGTTTTTCGCTTCCTACAAATTATTTTCCATGGAACACTGATATATCCTCCTCAATATGTATAAAAAAAATTTCTATAGTAATTAATAAAGATATCAAATCTGTTAGACCCGATTACTGGGGTTACAAAATGGTTTTGTGCATATTCTACATCGAAATACAAGCTATAAAGGAAATCATCACCAAAAGTAACATGCATACATACTTACAAATATGCATGCAAACACACACACATACATACATATTATGGGGCCTCACCATCCCGTTGAAGTTAAGGAGGTATAAAAGAAATCATCACGAAAAGTGGCATGCATACATACATAAATAAGGAGCCTTACCATCCCGTTGAGATTAAGTAAGTCTTCGGAAACCCCGACGGCGGCCTGGATTATCCCGATCGGGTTCTGGTTGATGCCATTTGGCAAAAACCACTTGTGGGTGTCAGCGGAGAAGATGGAGAAGAGGAGGCTTTTAGAACTCAATTAGTTATAAAACTGTTTATTCAGTTAGACAGTTAGTTTTCTGTGCTGATGTGGGAAATCAGTTGTAACCAACTTAATTATTCTATAAGCTCACGTTTTACCTTGTATATAAATAGGAACAAGGATTGCTAATAACAGAATAGAAGATATTCATTCTTCCGCCCAAATTCTCTCTTCCAAGATTTCATTCTCTTGCTCAAAGATTAATTCTGGATTCAACAGAGTGCGAGGACAGAGAGGGAGAGAAGGGAAGAGTGAGCCATCTGCATCAAACTATTGAAGACTAATTTTACGTGGATATTTGGATGTGGAGAAACTTGTGTATGTGGCTATATATAGAGATAGAGGTGGTGCACTTATTTGAATTCCGTGCTTACGTGATAGTAATTAGGCTTTAATGACGGTAGATATAAAACTTTACAGACTGCTCGGAACCCATCACTCTTACCTGTAAGCTATGACATACTGACAATTAAATGCACTTTAATTTTGTATGGACAAAAGTCTTCCTATATTATATACTTTTAGATAAAATCGCTAAAGATCGTTTATTAGTCCACGTGATCAAAGAATTTCATTTTCTTTTGTACATTGCGCCAGTCAATAAACTCCTAAAAATTTGTGCATTATGTGGGAAAGTCATCGTCGATCCAAAAAAATTAATAGGGATGTTTTATTTACCATTCACCCTAAATTGTAAACTACTGCTCACTACAAGGGTTAATTGTAAAATACTTCTCACTAGTGTGCGGACCGCATGGTTATACCTTTAAGTTTTAATTATTTTTTAATTTGTTTTTAAATTGTGAAAGTATTACTTTAATATTTTAAACAACTTATTTAAATTTCATCTTTATAAATAAAAAAATTGTACAAAACAATACAATTACCTTTCAAAAGCTACAAAAGATATTATTACAGATTTTAGAAATATAAAAAGTTATCAAACAAAACACCAGTTTAAAAAAAAAAAGGAAAAAAAGATCTTAAGTCTTATTGATTTTAACTGTAAAATATATTTTTTAATTTTTTTAGAAGAAAAATATTTTGAAAACAAATCCGTTTAAGAGTTTATGCTCCATTTGGTGTTTTTTTTTTTTTTGGAGTTTTTGGAAATATTTTTGCATATATTTTGAGGCAAAAATTTCAAAACAACTCTTAACACAATTCCCTAAAAATCATCATTTTTCAAAACAAAACTATTTTCACCTATATTTTATCTCTATTTTTTTCAGTCCAAAATCTATAGAGGCTAAAATTGACACAAATTTTTTTAAATTCAAAATATATTTTTATAGTTTCTATAAATAAATGAATAAATTAAAAAATAATTAAAGTTAGGAGCCATAGTTCCATGGGCTACTTTGTAGTTTCCTTGGGCTAAGGCAATTTATCAAACCATACGAATGTTTGCCTTCTCCGTGTTGTGTTGATTTCTGCCCAGCCCTTTTTTTTTCGAGTAAACCCAAGCACTATGTGGACTTTTTTTATTTGGTTTTATAGGGAAAAAAATAGGGAAAGAAGAATAAAACTTATTTTGTGTGTTTGTGTTTTTTCTTTAAGGGAAAAAAGATACAGGGAACTTTGTCCTTTAGAGGAAGAAGAATTAAAACGACATAAAAACTTGTAAACGACAATAGTTCGGTAATAAACAACAGAAGGAAACTGGACGACTTTAATTCAAAAAAAAAAAAAAAAAGAGAGACAGAAAGAAAAGCAACGTCAGAAGCATTAGAAGAAAACAGTAAGAAACGAAATGAACACTAAATAGGTTTTAGAACTACGGCAGAGGTGGAAATTGACTAGAGAAAGGAAAACAAAATAGAATGAAAAATAACAAAAAAAGAACAAATAACTCTTAAGCGGGGAAAATAACAACAAATTAAGAAGAATCGACAAGATTAGGAAAGCAACAAGACAAAAGGACAAAACATGGTGAGAACAAACAAGATATTTCTAAGACGGCAATAGTAAACTAAAAGCGACATCAAGGAGTGTAAAAGGTAAAAGTGGTTGAACGAAACAAAAAACAACAGTAAAAGAAAAACCAGGAAGGGAAAGGTTACAGACTTATAAAATGACAATAATGTGAAAATCAAATTCAATATCAAATAGAAAACGAAAAATAATTGAAAAGACGTCAACAGACTTTAAATCATATAAATGGTTAAAACGACAATCAATGATGAACAACATAACAAATAAAAAATTGATTAAGGTGACAAACGACTAAGAACGGGGAAGAGAAAGGTAAATTAATAAAGAATAAGGAAGCCAAAAGAAGCGAAAATTAAAAAACGGAATATGACATAAATGGAATGAAAAAAGAGTCATGTGTTACATGGAAATTGATAATGTGAAGAGAATCGGCGGAAGATGAAAATAAGTATCAACAGGAAAAAAGGACACCAATGACGAAACGACAGCATAAGGAGAACCACGATAAATTGGGAAAACGACAACTTGGTAAACAAAATTAGTTTTGAAAAACGACAATAAGAGGAAAAGTCGCAATAATGTACGCAAATATGTAAACGAGTATGCGGGCAGACGATACATGTACGCATTATCTTACTCAGAGAAAGTCGATGCAATACAACTTGCCTAGAATTTTTATCTGCTATTGAAATGCATATATATATATATATATATGTATATATGTTTAACAATAGCTCGTCCCAGTTTGAATAATATTCTATGAGAAAATGTTCGCTTTCAATTCATACGGTGAAAATAGCTTTTTCTTCTTCCCATGAAGAAAGTACTGAAGATAAAAGAAGTGAGGAAATACTACAAAATGGTTCCGTGAACAAACAACATTTCTACAGACTATTTATTAATCAAAAAAAAAAAAATCTAGTACTTTTTTCACGCTGAGAATGAAAGAAATTAAAAACCTTCTTGTGATGATCGGCCATCAATTTCCATATATGCCACAATATAATGAAGACAATATTTCTGAACAAAGCGTATATAATCTGATCAGGTTGTTGAAATTTCTCGCTTTCCATGGGGAAGCCTTCTTCTGCCGACTTCATGACCCATGCACAGATCCTGCAAACGAAAGCAAAACATAACATATATGAACCAGATGACAGTAGAACAATCATATTATAAAACATGTTGCGTTGTAAAATTGGACTATAACTAAATTTTGTAACAATATGCCACTCAATTTTGAAAAGGTAACATTCGTTTTTCTAATTTATAGAATATTAAAAAAATCATTTTCTTAGGTTTTTTAAGAGAAATAACACGTGCCATACGATTGGGGTCGTTGAACAATTTATAAGTGAACAATTACTCTACTAGCTTCTCTTGTAATCACATAGAAATAAAGGCAAAGATAGTTATTATTTATTATTAAGATTTTCTTTAAATTTATTAAGTATTATACTTCTTATAGAACTTTTGAACTAAATCATTTTAAAATCAAATTAGAACTAAATCATTTTAAAATCAAATTAGCTTTAAACAGAATAGAGTTACAAAAATACCTCTATGTTATATGCCAATGCTATTATTTATGTGTTAAATTACCTTGTAAGTCCTAACAAAATTAATGAACCTTTTGTTAACATATATAACGTTATGAGATTAAATAAGAAAATAAAAGAAAAAAGATGACATAAATTTTTTACCCAGGCCAACAGTGTGTCTACATGAATAGACTATGAAAAAAAGGAAAGGTTCACTAGTAACAAGCATTATAAATGAGCTTCATATAAATATAAATTACAATCACAAAAAGATACCTAATACTTAACTAAAAAGATTTCCTAATATGAAAATATAGAAACAAAATTTTAGATATTCATTGA
This sequence comes from Artocarpus heterophyllus, assembly GCA_025403435.1. NCBI lineage: Eukaryota > Viridiplantae > Streptophyta > Magnoliopsida > Rosales > Moraceae > Artocarpus > Artocarpus heterophyllus. Next base: position 1,065,149 of record CM046345.1, on the reverse strand, counting down.
AAAAAAAAATTCTCTAATTAGGAGTACATTGCTACAAGGACGAAAGTTTGAGAGGTATTTTTTTTAATAAAACACAATTGGGATTTTAATTTGAGAAGAAGATAAAAAGTACTTAGCATATACAGTAACCTAAAGTTAATTATGTAAATGCATCGAGCACTGACAGGTTCACACTTGACAATAACTTACTATGAAAATCGAATAAAATCTAATGAAAACAATATATACAGAAGACTAAGATTGTGCAAAGTAGTAACTAAAAAAAAAGGCGTACTGAAGATTATTATTGGAGGAAAGAGATCGCAGACACAATTGTAGAACCGAGGGGCATTTAATAATAATTACACTTCATTGATGTGGGCAACCTTAGGCCAATCTTCCCCTCCTTCCTGACGTCGTTGGTTTGGCCAAGGACATCCGTTGATTGACAAACGAGAAAGAGGAGGAGGCAGCCCTTCTTCTGGCAAGCACTGCAGGATACTTTTGCAGCTATAAACACACAAGTGGACAAGAGATGTTAGTTGTTGATTAAGAGCTTCAAGGTTGCCACAATTCTGAGTGTAAATTTCCCTAAGGCTGGTTGGAAGCAGCCCCTCTTGATCAGGAAATGATGTCCCTTCCCATTCGGAGACGTTTCAGAATTCTAAAGAGGACAGTCTTTGCAGATTCCAGTTCATGCGAGCCTCGAAAAGCTTTTTGTTTCTCCATAGCCAAACTTTCTTTAGTTTTGAGTCCGATCCCCATTCCAGAAGTGACTCCAATGCGGGACAATCAAATACAAGCACAAAGACCAGAGATGAAAAAGCAATGGCAGTCTGTTGAGGTCTTGGTAGCAAATCCACCATTTGTTGACAGTTTTTAATGTATATATTGTTAGATTAGGTGCGTTAAGAATTAAATGATATAATAAGTTTTTGGATAAATTTGATCAATAATTTATTTATTATTCATATATTAAATGTTGTCCATTTTATGTTCATTTCTATTGAATATATGATAAGTAAACAAAAGTCTGAAACTGTCAGTCTAAACCTTTAACATCGATAGATTATATAGAAGACATCAATCTTAAAGGTGATAGTCTAAATAATAAGGTCCGCAATTGAGAGAATAACGTTGGACACCTTATTCATGTTAAGATTGTTATCAACGGGACAAAAGTTGAATTGATTTAATTAATAATTCTATTTGTTTAAATCAATTAACTTTAGACAATTATATGCGTTATGTCTTAATCCTGAAATAAATTAATGGGCCCTTATTCTTGACTTGTGTTTTTTGAAATACCAAAAGGTGACATTCTGATTTAATGAAAGTATGCATACCGGTACGTTAGAGACATAACTCTTGATTGACGTAGACCCCTTATTCATAGATATAGAATCCATAGCTCTTTTGTAGAGTTAATGATATTTTTTTATAGGCATTATCCTATAATTGGAGGATTGGAGCGCTGAACCATTTGGATACATAGGTATAATGGTGTGATATACTATTTATGGATAATAAGTATTCCAATGATGAGATAATGGAACATAAGATAAAAATAATCGGGAAGCTAAAATGGAATTTAGCCTTAAGCCGATTATGAATATCCTATAAGGATGTTACACATTATGATATGTCATAGACGATTAGCTTATTAAAGCTTTGTAATTTTATATAGTTCGAGAGTGCAACTCTAAGCTTTTGGTAGAGTAGCGTTAGAGTTGATAATTATAAAATATATATATCTAAAATATGTCATCTTATAATTATAGAAGCTTGATCTATATATGTCCATTAAGCCCCCTTTGCTAGCTTATAATAATTCATGTAACGATATAGCACTTTTTTTTTACATATTGGTGACTTATGTTAATTATTAGATTGGCTGAAATTCAATAAAGTGGATTTAATAATTCATGTTAGTTTATCAATTGAATTAATTTTGTAAATTAATTCAAGATAAACATGTTGAATTTTTTGAAAATATTTTATTTGATATGAGAGTATCTATATATGACTGTTTTAGTCAGCTAACTTCTCTATTGGGTTATTTAAATTAAAACTAAAGCTTTATCTAAGATTCTTATGTGAAATAAGACTGACATTTTTAGATTATCGCTCGGTCGATAGGCCAGTGTAGAAAATTCGATAGGTTGATCTAGCCGATCTAGAAGATCGGTAGGCTGAACTTGTAACACCCGTGATTTTTAATGCATTAAAAATGCATTAAGTTAAGGATTAAGAAAGATGAAAAGTACGGTTTAATGAAAAATATTGTAAAATAAGATGGAAAATTATACAGTATTAGAGCAATGCAATATAAGAATTGGATTATGTGGACCACAATTTCTTTTTATACTTTTATAAAAAAAAAAGGGGAAAAATAAAAAAAATCACACAAATCCGGGTCTCTCTCTCACTCTACTTTCTCTCTCTCTCCTCAAATCTCGTTTGAGATTCCGACGTTATTTTTTGACACCTCCCGCACAAATGGGAAGCTCTCGTTGAGCTGAGTCCAACGAGGTGTCGTGCCACCCAAAAAGCCACCGGAGGAAGGCTCACGCGCCGCCCAAAGTGGCGGTGAAACCCATTTCTTCCTGACGTCATTTCTCCGCCGTCCGACCACCAATCGACGTGATTTCGGTGTCTATGGACTCAGCGTGAGGAGAGGAACAAGATGGTACCATTTTTCCAGCTCAATTTTGGCTGGAAAAGCCTCCCCGGAGGAGCTCTCTCGCCGCCGTGGAGCCACCGCCGGACCCACCGTATCCGCCACACCGCCGGTGCCAAAATGATCAGAGGGAGACGGCGAGCAAGACCCCTCGGTCAATTGCTCCGTTCCGCCGCCCCTCGCCGGAGATCGTGGTTGCCCGCCACCGTCACCGTGGGTGAGATCGGGTTGGCTGTTTTAGGCCGTTTTGTGCCAAATTGAAGGCACACATACTTTCAGAGGCTCGAGAAGAGCGTGAAGCAACCCTCAATTGCACGAAATGATGGCCGATCGCCGGAGAACGGCATCTCCATCGTGCACCGCCGTGGGGCTACGTGGAGCCGCCGTTCCACGGCATGTTGAGCTGTCCCACCATAGGGGAAATACTCAGAGGGCCACAGGGAAGGAAACGCCCACCTCAATTGCACGGTAGCTCCACCGAAGATAGGAGATCGGAGCCGTCGGTGTTAGCCGAGAATCCCATCCTCGAATTGAGTGGATGAAGGCCAAATTGGGTGAAATTGACCTCACCAATGGACTCAGGAGGGTTGAATTAGGGGGGGTAGGCTTGAGCTCAACCCTCAACGGAGCCAACCGCCACCGGTCAACGGCGGTCAATGGCGATCAACGGCCGGTCAACTGAGAATTAGGATTTTGTGATCCGAACCTCCGATCGAAGATCCGAGACTGCCTCCTGACTCGTTTTGACGCTCTGAATGTAATGGTGACCTCCGTTCGAGCTAATTCCACTCTGGTGAAAATCATCTGGTACCGACTGCATGCGGATCGAGGCGATTTAAACAGCAGTATCGGAGTCCAGAATGACAGTTTCAAGAATGAATGATCTCCAGGAAGCATTCCTAGCTATTCATGGTCGATCGAGGAGCACTGCAGAGGATGCTTCACATACTGTAGATGCAGCGAGATATAACTGGATCTGCTTAGCTTGGAGTTCAAGTAAGTAGGAATCTCGCCTAGAGTATGAACTGTTTTAGAATAAATTGTTTTAGATGCTTTCATAAAAATTTATGAAATGCATGATTAGTGATTGTTACACTGTTTTATGTGAGAATGAGGTTTATAACGTTGCAAGGTTGACGAAAAACCCGTTAAGGATAAAATCGTCATTATCAAGGAAATGGCTAAAACTGAGTCGAACACTCCGATTTAGCATAACGTTATTAGACAAAAAATGTTCCGTAATACGTTAAGTAACGTAACGGTCATGTGAGACCAGAGATTTAATAAGAGATGTTTTAAGTAAACGAGAGGTAAACCGATGGGTTACGAAATTAAAATGAATGAATAGTTAATGTTTGTGTTTTATTATCAATCAAGTGGATTGATAAAAAGAAAGTTAATTAATGAGTCGGCTGTCGTATGATCAGGACATAAAAGCCGACCAATGGAAGGAAAAGGAACGAGAAAGGAACGAAATAGAGAACGCTAGGGCATAGTCCGGGTAAGTTCAGATTTCACCTACAGCATGAAGTAAATAGTTTTTAATGCATCCATATGCATTTGTAAATGAGTTTGCAATGGTTATGCAAGTTGTTTTTAAAGTATATTTGCATTTATTATGCAAAAAAGTTCTAAAGTACAAAATAAGGTTTGCATTGAATTTGCAACTGTTATGTTTGAAGCCTATTTGCATATTGATATGCATGAACGTTATGAACTATGATTGGTGTGTGTATTATAAATGTGACATGACTAAAGTATTATATGGATATAATATGAAATAGTTGCTATTCAAAGAAGAAAAATGTATAGCAACTCCACGATATGAAAGTATGAACGACAAATGAATGTATGATACGAATAACATGAGTATGAATAATATGTGAAAGCATGAAATGTGAAAGTATGATATGAACGACATGAATATGAGTAATATATGAAAGCATGAAATGTGAAAGTATGATATGAACGACATGAATATGTATGATATGTTTATGAATATGATATGTAAGTATAATACTTATACGAGCAAATAATATGGATAAGAATGTTATGATTGATGCTTGTTATCTATAATGTAACAAGATATAGTATATATAAGTACAATAGCATGTAGTGCATAACGGATATGCACAATAAGGTCCATAAGAAATCCATTAAGGATATAATCTTCAATTTGTCTATAGGAAACTAGAAAAATTACTATAAGACACCCTAGGTTCAATTAGAAATCGTGAGAACGATTTAGATAATCAAGTAAAATTTAGAAAATTTCTCGTGACCGACAGCGAGGTCACAAAAGCAGAGCCAAGACAGAGACTTTATGAAGACGAAAAAAAAAGAAGATAAAAGCTAGTTTTTCCTTTTACTGCACCCCCAGGAAAGGCTAGACATGTTCAAGAGAGATATAAAAAGTTAAGTGCTGTTATGACCCTTAGAAGTTTTCAAACAGGTACGTAAACATGTTTTAAATCAACACTGTCACTAGTCTAAAACGACTAGATGATAAAAGGCCTATAGACTGAACAATAAAAAGATGAACTTACTGACCAGTTTTTACGTACCAAATTATGATCTAGATGCAGATGTGCAACATATATACGAAATAGGATTAGTATAAATCCTGCATTTCGACAATGCATAATGTGTTATAATGTAAGTTATAAGTTTTATGAAGCATTGCTATGTAATATATTGCATTTGTATGCAATATATTTTAGGATAAGAGTTATGATATGCAATATGTGATTGCGTAATATATTGCATTTGTATGCAATATGTTATAGGATAAAAGTTATGCTATGCAATATGTGATTGCGTAATATATTGCATTTGTAGGCAATATGTTTTAAGATAAGAGTTATGATATGCAATATATGTTTTCTTAATATATTGCATTAGTATGCAATATGTTTTAGGATAAGAGTTATGATATGCAATATGTGATTGCGTAATATATTGCATTTGTATGCAATATGTTTTAGGATAAGAGTTATGATATGCAATATGTGATTGAGTAATATATTGCATTTGTATGCAATATGTTTTAGGATAAAAGTTATGATATGCAATATGTGATTGCAATATATATATTGCATTTGTATGCAATATGTTTTAAGATAAAACTTATGATATGCAATATGTGATTGCGATATATATTGCATCTGTATGCAATATGTTTTAGGATATAATATGCAATATGTGATTGTGATATATATTACATTGTATGCAATATGTTTCAAAGAAGAATTATAATTTGCAAAATGTGATTGCGTTATATGATGCATTTGTTATGCAAAAAGCTTCAAAATAAAAGTTATGATTTGCAAAATATGATTGCGTTATATGATGCATTTGTTATGCAATAAGATGAATTTGTTATGCAATAAGTTTCAGAATAAATGTTATGATTCACAAAATGTGATTGCATTATATGATGCATTTGTTATGCAATAAGTTGCATTTGTTATGCAATAAGTTTCAGAATAAAAATATGATTGCGTTATATGATGCATTTGTTATGCAATATGTTGCATTTGTTATGCAATAAGTTTCAGAATAAAAGTTATGATTCGCAAAATGTGATTACGTTATATGATGCATTTGTTATGCAATAAGTTTTAGAGTACAAATTATGATTATCAAAATGTGTTTGCATTTTAAGTTGCATTTGTTATGCAATAGATTTTATAGTACGAGAAATGATTTGCAAGTGTATTTGCATATGATGTGGTTGCATTTGATGTGCTCACTAAGGTTAATAAGAAGGTAACGTAAAGTTGAAAAGAAAGTGTCGTACCAGCCTCCTCGTTGTGAGGTAATAAAAGTATAGTTAAAGTTTGGCCTCCCAAATGTGAGGTATCCGACCTCGAAGTTTGATGGTTTTAAGTCTTCCACAAGGGAAGCATCACGTTTATGATCTCATGATTAAAGATGTTGGTACGAACACTAAAAGTTATAAGATAAAGAAAGTTAAGGAACAAAAGGTGGAAAGTTAAAGTGTAAGATAAGAAAATAAAAGGAATAAGGATAGAAAGTCAAAGTAAGAAAGAATGGTCATAAGATGCTCATAATCGAAAGTTCATAATTGAGCATAAATTAAAACATGCATTGTGATTGTATTTGATTTGTTTATTGTGAAACATTTATATGTTATGAAAAACATTCTGAGGAATGTTTTATATTAAATGTTTATGAAAACATGAATGACATTATGAAGAGCAATCTGAGGATTATTTTATGTTAGATATTTTGTGAAAAGCCTTTATGAAAAATGTTATAGCAATTGCTTTAGGAAAACGTTTATGGGAAACGTTCTAGAAAGGTTTTTTTTAAAGCGTGTTACTTTGTGAGATTTTGTTTGAACTTACTGAGCAAAAGCTCATAAAAAGTTTCTTCATGCTGTAGGTAGTTTTATGGATGACCAGTAGGACTCGTTAAAAGAGCTGGGTGTTGCGGAGGACAGATGCGAAGATTTGGGTATGGATACCATCACTGTTTGCTTCCGCTATGCAAAGAAAAGGTTTTCTATTGTTTAATGTAGTGTTTGTGAAGTTTTAAGAAAATCAGAGTTCTAAGAATTGTATTCAAAGTTTTACGATACAGTTTACGAACTGTTTTATGTAATTATAAAGTAAAGTTTGAAGCTATGATTTAATAATGGTTTCTTATTAAGTTTTAAGAAACGATTTGAAATGATTTTAAGGACAAGTGTTGAGCGATGTCTCAACTTGAATGGCGACAGAGGTCGCATCAGTTTAAAGAATGTTAAAGAAAAAAAAATTTCAGTATTTTTCTTACTAAGTAAGATTACTATTTATGAAACAATGTTTAAGAAAGTAAAGTGACTGCCTGAAAAGGCGGGTCGTCACAGGTGGTATCAGAGCAGTATCCTGCCATCCCATCTCGCGCTGTCACATGTCCGCTACATCATAGCTCAAGTAAGTAAGTTAAGTTAAGTAGGAAGAAAAGTTAGAATTTAATGAATACGTGTTTATGTTGGGCGTAGCCTTTGATATCGACACACCCAGATGAGCGACGAAAGGGTAAGGGTCAAAGGATGAACGTGATGTTATATGCTAGAATGTCCTCGCAAGTCGACAACAGTCGTTGTCTATTAGCGATGTCAAGTCAACGATGACAAAACGTGGTCAATGATGGTCAATAGATGGCGGACGGCTCAAAATCAAGAAGATGAGCTTGTGACACGTTATGATGTTTAGGCGCACAATGGTGTCTCTGTAGGAGCAAATATTACTCTGTTGGAGTTATTTTGTATTGGCTACACATATAATGAGGAAAAGTGGATCAAGATAACAGAATAATGAAGGTCTAAAGTGATTTTCAGTGCTTTATGGAATGAGAGTGCCTGAGAGCAACTTGACGTTAGGTCACTAATTATGTGATTTGATCGAGCTTAAGCACTCCTTCGCTGAGCTGAGACATGCGAATGAGCTCGTAACTGCCAGGATGGGAAATACGGTCAAGACAGTGATGCCCAATCTATCAGCAGAAACCTCACAGATTGGAGTATGGAAGCTAGTAATTTATACGTTATGAGAAAGATTACAGGAAAATGTTATTCTAGAATGGATATAGAACCAAAAATTATGGATTTTGTGGTCGGATGACCTTGATCTTTAGAAAGAAATGAAGAGATTAGAATGGAAATAAACCATATTTACGAGAATAGCATTCAAATGTAGAATGCTAAACCTTTAGATGAATGGAAACTACGTTGATATGTTGAAAGATCAGAGTTGCGCAGCAAAAGTATGGTGTATAATTTAAAGGAATATGTCAGTAATATGATGAAAATTGTTGAAGTTCCAAGATGAAGGCTCAGTATTAGTGAAAAAGTAGTGACCAAGGAAGCATGTTAAGAATGAAAAAGGAGGATAAGGAAGATGAACTACCTAAGAAGGTTCTAATTTTCGAGGACGAAAATTGTTAAGGAGGGTAGATTGTAACACCTGAGATTTTTAATGCATTAAAAATGCATTAAGTTAAGGATTAAGTAAGATGAAAAATACCGTAAAATAAGATGGAAAATTATACAGTATTAGAGTAATGCAGTATAAGAATTGGATTATGTGGACCACAATTTCTTTTTATACTTTTATAAAAAAAAAGGGGAAAAATCACACAAATTTGGGTCTCTCTCTCTCTCTACTTTCTCTGTCTAGAATTCTCTCTCTCTCCTCAAATCTTGTTTGAGATTCTGGCGTTATTTTTCGACACCTCCCGCACCAATGGGAAGCTCTTGTTGAGCTGAGTCCAACGAGGTGTCGTGCCACCCAAAAAGCCACCGGAGGAAGGCTCACGCGCCGCCCAAAGTGGCGGTGAAACCCATTTCTTCCCGACGTCATTTCTCCACCGTCCGACCACCAATCGACGTGATTTTGGTGCCTATGGACTCAGCGTGAGGAGAGGAACAATATGGTACCATTTTTCCAGCTCAATTTTGGCTGGAAAAGCCTTGTCGGAGGAGCTCCGTCGCCACCGTGGAGCCACCGCCGGACCCACCGTATCTGGCGGCGGTGTGGCACACCGTCGATGCCAAAATGATCAGAGGGAGACGGCGAGCAAGATCCCTCGGTCAATTGCTCCGTTCCGCCGCCCCTCGCCGGAGATCGTGGATGCCTACCACCGTCACCGTGGGTGAGATTGGGTTGGCTGTTTTAGGCCGTTTTGTGCCAAATTGAAGGCACACATACTTTCAGAGGCTCGAGAAGAGCGTGAAGCAACCCTCAATTGCACAAAATGATGGCCGATCGCCGGAGAACGGCATCTCCGTCGTGCACCACCGTAGGGCTAGGTGGAGCCGCCATTCCACGGCATGTTGAGCTGCCCCACCATAGGGGAAATACTCAGAGGGCCACGGGGAAGGAAACGCCCACCTCAATTGCACGGTAGCTCCGCCGAAGATAGGAGATCAGAGCCGTCGGTGTTAGCCGAGAATCCCATCCTCGAATTGAGTGGATGAAGGCCAAATTGGGTGAAATTGACCTCACCAATGGACTTAGGAGGGTCAAATTAGGGGGGGTAGGCTTGAGCTCCACTCTCAACGGAGCCAACCGCCATCGATCAACGGCCGGTCAACGGCGGTCAATGGCGGTCAACAGCCGGTCAATGCCAAATTAGGATTTTGTGATCCGGACCGCCGATCGAAGATCCGAGACCGCCTCCCGACTCGTTTCGATGCTCTAAACATAATGGTAACCTCCGTTTGAGCTAATTTCACTCTGGTAAAAATCATCCGGTACCAACTGCACGTGGATCGAAGCGATTCAAACAGCAGTATCGGAGTCCAGAATGACAGTTTCAAGAATGTATGATCTCCAGGAAGCATTCCTAGCTATTCATGGTCGCTTGAGGAGCACTGTAGAGGATGCTTCGCATACTGTAGATGCAGCGAGATATAACTGGATCTGCTTAGCTTGGAGTTCAAGTAAGTAAGAATCTTGACTACAGTATGAACTGTTTTAGAATAAATTGTTTTAGATGCTTTCATAAAAATTTATGAAATGCATGATTAGTGATTGTTACACTGTTTTATGTGAGAATGAGTTTTATAACGTTGCAAGGTTGACGAAAAACCCGTTAAGGATAAAATCGTCATTATCAAGGAAATGGCTAAAACTGAGTCGAACACTCCGATTTAGCATAACGTTATTAGACAGAAAATATTCCGTAATACATTAAGTAACGTAACGGTCATGTGAGACCAGAGATTTTATAAAAGATGTTTTAAGTAAACGAGAGGTAAACCGATGGGTTACGAAGATAAAAGGAATGAATAGTTAATGTTTATGTTTTATTATCAATCAAGTGGATTGATAAAAAGAAAGTTAATTAATGAGTCGGCTGTCGTATGATCAGGACACAAAAGCCGACCAATGGAAGGAAAAGGAAGGAGAAAGGAACGAAATAGAGAACGCTAGGGCATAGTCCGGGTAAGTTCAGATTTCACCTACAGCAAAAAGTAAATAGTTTTTAATGCATCCATATACATTTGTAAATGAGTTTGCAATGGTTATGCAAGTTGTTTTTAAAGTATATTTGCATTTATTATGCAAAAAAGTTCTAAAGTACAAAATAAGGTTTGCATTGAATTTGCAACCGTTATGTTTGAAGCCTATTTGCATATTGATATGCATGAACATTATGAACTATGATTGGTGTGTGTATTATAAATGTGACATGACTTAAAGTATTATATGGATATAATATGAAATAGTTGCTATTCAAAGAAGAAAAATGTATAGCAACTCCACGATATGAAAGTATGAACGACAAATGAATGTATGATATGAATGACATGAGTATGAATAATATGTGAAAGCATGAAATGTGAAAGTATGATATGAACGACATGAATATGAGTAATATATGAAAGCATGAAATGTGAAAGTATGATATGAACGACATGAATATGAGTAATATATGAAAGCATGAAATGTGGAAGTATGGTATGAATGACATGTATATGTATGATATGTTTATGAATATGATATGCAAGTATAATACTTATACGAGCAAATAATATGGATAAGAATGTTATGATTGATGCTTGTTATCTATAATGTAACAAGATATAGTATATAAGTACAATACCATGTAGTGCATAATGGATATGCACAATAAAGTCCATAAGAAATCCATTAAGGATATAATCTTCAATTTGCCTATAGGAAACTAGAAAAATTACTATAAGACACCCTAGGTTCGATTAGAAATCGTGAGAACGATTTAGATAATCAAGTAAAATTTAGAAAATTTCTCGTGACCGACAGCGAGGTCACAAAAGCAGAGCCAAGACAGAGACTTTATGAAGATGAAAAAAAAAGAAGATAAAAGCTAGTTTTTCCATTTACTGCACCCCCAGGAAGGCTAGACATGTTCAAGAGAGATATAAAAAGTTAAGCGCTGTTATGACCCTTAGAAGTTTTCAGACAGGTACGTAAATATGTTTTAAATCAACATTGTCACTAGTCTAGAACGACTAGATGATAAAAGGCCTATAGACTGAACAATAAAAAGATGAACTTACTGACCAGTTTTTACGTACCAAATTATGATCTAGATGCAGATGTGCAACATAGATACGAAATAGGATTAGTATAAATCCTGCATTTCGACAATGCATAATGTGTTATAATGTAAGTTATAAGTTTTATGAAGCATTGCTATGTAATATATTGCATTTGTATGCAATATGTTTTAGGATAAGAGTTATGATATGCAATATGTGATTGCGTAATATATTGCATTTGTATGCAATATGTTTTAGGATAAGAGTTATGATATGCAATATGTGATTGCGTAATATATTACATTTGTATGCAATATGTTTTAGGATAAAAGTTATGATATGCAATATGTGATTGCAATATATATATTGCATTTGTATGCAATATGTTTTAAGATAAAACTTATGATATGCAATAGGTGATTGCGATATATATTGCATTTGTATGCAATATGTTTTGGGATAAAAGTTATAATATGCAATATGTGATTGTGATATATATTACATTGTATGCAATATGTTTCAAAGAAGAATTATAATTTGCAAAATGTGATTGCGTTATATGATGCATTTGTTATTCAATAAGATGCATTTGTTATGCAATAAATTTCAGAATAAAAGTTATGATTTGCAAAATATGATTGCGTTATATGATGCATTTGTTATGCAATAAGATGCATTTGTTATGCAATAAGTTTTAGAATAAAAGTTATGATTCGCAAAATGTGATTGCGTTATATGATGCATTTGTTATGCAATAAGTTTCAGAATAAAAATGTGATTGCGTTATATGATGCATTTGTTATGCAATATGTTGCATTTGTTATGCAATAAGTTTTAGAATAAAAGTTATGATTCGCAAAATGTGATTGCGTTATATGATGCATTTGTTATGCAATAAGTTGCATTTGTTATGCAATAAGTTTTAGAATAAAAATGTGATTGCGTTATATGATGCATTTGTTATGCAATAAGTTTTAGAATAAAAGTTATGATTCGCAAAATGTGATTGCGTTACATGATGCATTTGTTATGCAATAAGTTGCATTTGTTATGCAATAAGTTTTAGAGTACAAATTATGATTATCAAAATGTGTTTGCATTTTAAGTTGCATTTGTTATGCAATAGATTTTATAGTACGAGAAATGATTTGCAAGTGTATTTGCATATGATGTGGTTGCATTTGATGTGCTCACTAAGGTTAATAAGAAGGTAACATAAAGTTGAAAAGAAAGTGTCGTACCAGCCTCCTCGTTGTGAGGTAATAAAAGTATAGTTAAAGTTTGGCCTCCCAGATGTGAGGTATACGACCTCGAAGTTCGATGGTTTTAAGTCTTCTACAAGGGAAGCATCACGTTTATGATCTCATGATTAAAGATGTTGGTACGAACACTAAAAGTTATAAGATAAAGAAAGTTAAGGAACAAAAGGTGGAAAGTTAAAGTGTAAGATAAGAAAATAAAAGGAACAAGGATAGAAAGTCAAAGTAAGAAAGAATGGTCATAAGATGCTCATAATCGGAAGTTCATAATTGAGCATAAATTAAAACATGCATTGTGATTGTATTTGATTTGTTTATTGTGAAACATTTATATGTTATGAAAAACATTCTGAGGAATGTTTTATATTAAATGTTTATGAAAACATAAATGACATTATGAAGAGCAATCTGAGGATTATTTTATGTTAGATATTTTGTGAAAAGCGTTTATGAAAAACGTTATAGCAATTGCTTTAGGAGAACATTTATGGGAAATGTTCTAGAAAGGTTTTTTTTAAAGCGTGTTACTTTGTGAGATTTTGTTTGAACTTACTGAGCGAAAGCTCATAAAAAGTTTCTTCATGCTGTAAGTAGTTTTATGGATGACCAGTAGGACCCGTTAAAAGAGCTGGGTGCTGCGGAGGACAGATGCGAAGATTTGGGTATGGATACCATCACTGTTTGCTTCTGCTATGCAAAGAAAAGGTTTTCTATTGTTTAATGTAGTGTTTGTGAAGTTTTAAGAAAATTAGAGTTCTAAGAATTGTATTCAAAGTTTTACGATACAGTTTACGAACTGTTTTATGTAATTATAAAGTAAAGTTTGAAGCTATGATTTAATAATGGTTTCTTATTAAGTTTTAAGAAATGATTTGAAATGATTTTAAGGACAAGTGTTGAGCGATGTCTCAACTTGAATGGCGACAGAGGTCGCATCAGTTTAAAGAATGTTAAAGAAAAAAAAATTTCAGTATTTTTCTTACTAAGTAAGATTACTATTTATGAAACGATGTTTAAGAAAGTAAAGTGACTGCCCAAAAAGGCGGGTTGTCACAGAACATGTGATAATACGATTATGCATTTTTGGCGTGTTTTTTTTTTTATCAAAAGTGGATCTAGACTCGAATTTTGAAGCCTAATCTGATAAGAACTAACCCCAAATTCAACCACTATATAAAGGGAACTTTTTTTCATTGTTCCTCAAATTATTTGAGAAGTATAGAGTAGTTTACTTGTGAGAGAAACTCTGAAACTCTCAGAGAGCTGTTATTCAACATCTCGAATCTTAGCTCTTGGTTTTTCTCAAGTGGTTGGAAAAAGAGTCACTGGAGGAAGACTATACGACATGCAGCTATCCGCACTCTAATAATGGAAAGAGAATAACAAGAAAGACTAGTTTGTTGAGGCTCTTCCAAAACGTTCTTCTCTATTCTATTTTTCTATGAACTTCGGCATATAAAAGAGGTACATAAGATCTATTATTAATTTATGTACTTAGCATGTCAAACTTATTATTTGAAAAAAACTTTGATTTAAAATTTTAAAAGTTTGATGCGTATCGTTTTTCAACAATTGGTATCAGAGCCATGCTCTTACGTTGCTTTTACGGGTTTCTAATCATACAATGTACATAAATTATGTGATCTTATTCTCTCTTATACTTGAATTATATTTTTTTAGAGAGTTAACACTCTAGGGTTTCTATATAATATATTGTCATGAGATTATGTGGTGGATGTTTATTAATTAGTTATTCTTAATTAAATTTCTATTTTAATTATTTTATTAATTAATTTTCACAATTATGGTTCCTTAGAAGTTAGAATATGTATCTAGGTTTTTTATGTAATTGATGGAGATCTATCATCACCCTCTACGATTTATTATTTTAATTTTGGTTTGTAAAATTTTGTATTAAAATAATTATTCAAAGTGACGACGGATCTAGAAGATAGAGATGATTATAGTTCTATGTTTATAAATTATTATGCTTTTACATTGTTGAAAAATAAATTAAAAGTACTTAAAATTATTTTTACAAAAGTTTGAAAAACGCTGGTTCAGTATTGATTAGCATCCCAATTACCAAGTACCAGCAGGCCAGTTGTCGTAGACCAGTAAGCCGATCAGCGAGCAGAGCTATTTAAAAAAAAAAAAACAATACGTTTTTTGGTCCCATTTTTATTTTTTTTGGAGACAATTTTAAGAATCAAAATATTTTATGATAAGTAGAAGAACAAATTTTTCATTTATGTGAGATTGAAGAATTGAAAACGGACGCCACATGAAGAATGATACAACAAGAACATACAAGATGAAGAATCCATAATATGTTTTGATTATTTTGTAATCTTTATTTCTTTTTTCTAGGATGGAACCATGATATTACGACTGTTTCTTATATTTCTTGTAGCTTTGCATGTTGCGTTGTTTGTCTACATTATAATATGTTTTACCATGTTATGTAAAATAGGGAGTGCTGTTCATTAAAAATTATTCATGTATGTTAACATAAAACCTTGTTTTTAAAAATTGAGTGGGAGAAGGTTTTCGAAGAGAGGATCTAAGGCCTCCATTGTTGGTCCATAGGTAACACATGATAATTTCAACCCCTAGAAAGAGATTTAATCATGTACCAGGTTCGATCTTCAAAGGGACAATTTACTTTAGTATGCCTTATCATTGTACACCTCTAGGTGGCGATGAAAAATCATGGATAAAGTAGTTAAAATGTTAGTTATACACTCAAGATTAATTTTATTATTAACCTCCCATAGGAGCTTTGTGTATAAAGTTAATGACTAAAGAAAACTATTATTAGTATATGCTAGATCAGACGTGTCTTGGATGATATATATTAATTGGAGGGGATCCGTGTTCCTGACTGAATTTGGCAAGTCTCCCTTAGGCAGCTTGTTAAATTCTAAGTTGGGGATTATCATTGTAAGGTTGTAACTTTTTCAAGGTTTTGACACATAAACACATTGTATGCTTACTTGTTTGTGTTATCTTACTAAACTGTTATGGAATTTTGCTTATATTTGGTGTATGATTCTTTATTGTAGATTTAAATGTCTAAAAACGCTTTATCTTGATACTCGATAAAAAATACATTAATTGGCGAGAATTATAACGATTAGAAAAGGAACCTGAATATCATCATTTCTTTTGAGAAACTAAAATTTGTGCTAACGAAGCCTTGTCCTACTGAGCCTATCAGCGAATCCACTAATGACCAAATCTAAGCGTATGATTGTTGGAAGGGTACTAATGATCTGGCCCGCTTTTATATTATGGATAGCATGAATAATATGCTACAGGCTTAACATAAGGATTATGAGACTGTTAAGTAGATTTTAGAAAATCTGAAAGACATGTTTGGAGGCCGATCCTTAATGAAACGGTAAGGAGCTCTTCAAAAGTTCCTTAATTACAAACAAAACCAAAAGACTCCTGTGAAGGAGCATATGATGTTGCCATTGGTTACCTCGTTGAGGCTCAAACCCATGGAGATGACATTATTGTTGAGTTACAGATGACTATGGTCTTTAAGACTCCATCTATGGAGCATCCCATTTTGAGCTTCATATAATTTGAGCAATAGACAGGATGTGACCTTGACCAAGCTGATGAAGCAGTTACAGAGGTTTGAGAATCTGATTAGGGAAGCTTCGGCTCTTGGAGAGGCAAACTTAGCAGCTGTATCTGGTTATAATACTAACTCTGGGAATAGAAAGAAGCAGAGGGCTAAGAACAAAAAATCTTCTATTCTAGCAAAAGGCAAGGATAAAAATTCAAGGAACCTGAAGAAGCTAAAGTGCTTTTTTTTTTTGCTAGAAGGCTAGGCATATCAAGAAGAATTGCAAGGACGTCAAATCCAAAGGAGGTAAGTGCAAACTTCTAGTTATTGAGACTTGTTTAGTTAAGGCATCAAATGACATTTGGGTCATAGATTCTGGAGCAACTAATCCTGTTTGTGTTTCTCTGCAGGGGTTCACAGAAATGAGAAGTTTACCGCATGAGCGCTTCATGTTGCGGATGGACGATGGATCCTTAGTGTTTGCTGAAACAATAGGAGACATTGATCTTTACTTTAATAGTTATAGAACTTTAGGTTTAAGAGATTGTTTTTATGTTCCTAAAATTAAAATAAATTTAATTTCTGTCGCTTGTTTATTTAAAAACTCTTATTCAGTTTACTTTAATAATAATGTTGTGATTCGTAAAAACAAATATTTTATCTATAGTGGATGGTTGCAAAAAACCCATATTTTATCAAATCTAAGATGGACTTACTGCTTAACACTGAGGTTAATGATAACCCTAAAAGACCTAAAACTTTTCACTCTAATAAGACTTATCTTTGACACTAGCGATTAGGTCATATTAGCCCGGATAGGATTCAAAGGTTGGTAAAGAATGAACTTTTAAATAATTTAGAGGTAGAATCTATACCACAATGTAAATCTTGTTTGGAGGACAAAATGACCAAAAGACCATTTGGGTATAAGGGTAATCGAGCCAAAAGGGTCTTAGAACTTATACATAGTGATGTTTGTGGTCCTATAAACATCAAGGCACGAGAAGGGTACGAGTATTTTGTCACTTTTATTAATGATTACTTGAGATATAGGTAAGTCTACCTAATGCATCATAAGAGCGAAACTTTTGACAAGTTCAGGGAGTTTTGAGTTGAAATGAAGAAGCAATTAGGTAAACCCATAAAGGCACTTCGATCTGTTCGAGGTGGAGAATACCTCTCCGCCAGGCACTCCACAACAAAATGGCATGGCTGAAAGAAGGAATAGGATTTTGTTGGACATGGTTCGGTCCATGATGAGTTATTCAAAATTACCTTTATCCTTTTGGAGATACGTATTACAAACTGTATGTCATCTTTTAAAAATGTGCTTTCTAAATCGAGTCTTAAAACTCCTCACGAGTTGTGGATGAGTAGAAAGACATTCTTAAATCATATTCGCATATGGGGTTATCCTACTCACGTCCTGTACAAGGAAGCGAATAAATTAGAAGCACATTCAGAAGTGTGTGTGTTTATAGGATATCCAAAAGGAACTAAAGAGAGTTATTTTTATAACCCAAAAGAAAATAAAGTCGTGGTTTTGACGAATGCAACTTTCTTTAAGGAAAGTTACATGAACGAATTTAAACCTCATAGTAGAGTGGTACTCGAGGAGTTAGTGAGTGATTCAATCACTCTAGGGATTCTGGTTGAAACCAATCTAATCAAAGTAGAAAAACCGACTGAACAACAACCTTAAGAGCTTGGACGTAGTAGGAGAATCAGGCGTCAACTCGAGAGGTATATGTTCAATGGTGAAGCTTACTCGGCTGAGCCTGTTAAACATGATAGGGATCCTTAAACATATGTAGAGGCTATGGAGGATGTTACTTCCAAGCTCTAGACATAAGCTATGAACATTGAGATGAAGTTTATGAAGACTAATCAAGTCTAGGAGCTTGTGCAACCTATAGGGAGTAAGTGGATCTATAAGAGAAAGAGAGGAACAAGTGAGAAATTTGAAACCTATAAGATTAGATTGGTAGCAAAGGGATACAAACAAAAGAAGGAATTGATACAAGGAAACCTTTTCACCTATAGTCATGCTTAAGTTCATCCGTATTCTTTTGTTCGTAGCTGTTGTTCTCGACTATGAGATTTGACAAATGGATGTCAAGAAGGCCATTCTTAACGGCTAACTTGATGAGACCATATATAAGGTACATCTAAACGGGTTCAAAGCTAAGGTCAAGAGAGTAAGGCCCGTAAGTTGGTAAAGTCTATTTATGGACTTAAGCAAACTTTCCATTCTTGGAACATAAGATTTGATCAAGTGATCAAGACATGGGTTTGAACAAAATATGGACGAACAATATGTTTACAAATACATTAAGGATGGGAATGTGGTTTTTCTACTACTCTATGTAGATGACATTTGGGGCATTGTTATTGGTCAAATTATAGTTTACTAAGCAGTTGACATATGTTCTTGGTATCCAAATCTTTCGAGATAGGAAGAATAAAATAATAGCTTTATCTTAAGCTATCTACATAGATAAAATTCTTGAAAAGTATGCAATCCATAATTCGAAGAAAGGTGGGCAACCATATAAGTCTGGAATTACTCTTTCTAAGAAAGACTCTCCAAAGTCTGATCAAGAAAGAGAATACATGAAGAAGGTGCCTTATGCTTCGGTAGTGAGTAGTCTCATGTTTGCGATGCTTTACGCTCAACCAGAAATTTCTTATATGGTCGAAATAGTAAGTTAATTTCAGTCAGATCACAGTCAAGTATATTTTCAAGTACTTAAGAAGGACTAGAGGTTATATATGCTAGTGTAATCTGGTGAGGACCTAACACCTTTTAAATACACTGACTTAGATTTCTAATCCCATTTGGATTCGAGAAGATCGACTTTAGGATCAATGTTTACTTTAGGAGGAAGCGCCATTGTTTGGAGAAGTTTCAAGCAAGATTGCACTTCGGATTCAACGATAGAGGCCGAGTATGTGGTCCCTAATGAAGCTTCAAAAGAAGCTTTGTGGCTCTGCAAGTTTCTTGGGGATCTTGAGGTAGTTTCTGGTATGGATAAAGAGATGTCGTTATATCGTGATAACACTACAGTGATAGTTAATGCTAAGGAACCAAGATTTCATAAGAAGAGTAAACATATTCATTGGAAGTATCAAGTGATAAAGGACTTCGTTGAGGGTAGACATGTTGTAGTATGGAAGATCGTGTCCGAGGACAGTATAGCTGTTCCTTTCACAAAGACACTACAAACAAGGGTTTTCTAGAAGGATGTAGAGGCTATGAAGATGCAAGACATGTTATATTTACTCACTTAGGGCAAAATAGTTTTCAAAAAATAATAAAGTATTAAAGTGTGGGTCGATTTAGTGTCAAGAAGGTTGACACGAATAGGTTGAAACAAAAATGACCCCAGCTTATTTTTTGACACTAATATATAAAAAATCGTGTAGTGTTCGTATCGTGTCATCATATCGTAACCTGTATTGCTAGGTCTAAAGTGACACATAAAGCCTAAAGTGAACTTTATGTGTGATTTACACCAATTAATCTATAACACTATTAGCTATTATTTGTTTCTAGGCTTTTCTTTAATTATTTTGGTGCCTAGAATCTTTGGCTATTGACAAGATATTTTATCACATTTTATTACAAATATTTGGCTCTAGAAAACTCTAGTACAATGAGGAAAAGTGCAGCATTTTTAACTAATACAAGCTGCTATATTATGTTTGACAAGGAATCCAGATCTGTTGTGTAACTTCTCCGTCCATTTATCTATTTGACCAATATCGGTTAGCATGCCAACCGCGTCATTCAAAACGCTACCAACAGTTAAAACCGGATTTCTCCATTTGTGAGCATTGAAAATCCTCTTTTTGTCATTTCACATTTTTTTTGTTTTTATTTTTTCATTTTTATCAAAAAGTTCTTTCTTTTTCCAAACTTAATTTTCTCTTGCATCAGCTTTCTCTCTCTTTCTTTCCTTTTCTCTCTCTCGTTCGCTATCTTTATCTAAACATTTCTCATAGAGGGAGAGGTAGAAGAAGAAAATATGAGCAACAATATGCACAAATAAAATTTAGGTTAACTTTCTACTTTCTCTAAGCTATCTCTCCGCCATATATGTCGTAACCTGCACCCTTCCAAGCATTTGTATTGGAAATTCGGGAGTGAAACTGTTGGGAATTTGAAGCCTTAATTATAAGGAAATCAAATATGTGGACAAAAAATAAATAAGAACATACGATAAATACCGTAGTTTATTCTTGATGTGAGGGTTACGTTTAAATTGAAATGGTGTAGAATAATTCACTATGATGAAAAAATTTATAAGAAAAAATAACACACTTTTTTTTGAAGATTTTTTTTAAGCTTATCTCTCACTGTATTTCACTTTCTACAAAGAAAAGAACTCAATTTATCTAATCAAAATCCTTTGTGTAAGGTAATATTATAAATGGTATTAAATTTGACACCACACTTTCTAATAAAAACAAAAAGAGAAAAGGTGAAATATGCTCCTCTGGTGACTAAAAACAAACAAAAATAGAAAAGAGAAAAGGCGAAATAACGTGCGGGATTCACACAAAAAAAAAAAAAAAACAATATGCAAGTAACGAAGTTGGAGAAAGAAAGAAGGATAGAGAAAGATTGGTGAAGAGAAAGAAAAGATTAGTCTGAAAAAGAACATCATAGAAAACATAGGAAAAAAAGGAGAACTTGAGTTGTTGAGTAAAACTCATGGGATTTGATAATAACAAAACTATACTTTTGTGCCCAAAGTTGCTATTTTGAAAAAGTTGGATGAAAAGTTTTGAGGTATTAAGGTCTATTTTAAAATATTGAAGAATTTGAGGGTTGAAATTTAGGGTATGTTTGTTTCATGCATTCTTTGAACTTAATGGACTCAATTTTAGATTCGAGTATCAAGAATCCTTTGATACACGTTTGTTTCCCCCAAAATCTAAATCAGTTGAGTATCAAGAATCTAAGTTTTCAGAGTTCTCATCCCTCTTAAACTTTTGATACTCGGATAGCTTTGCTACAGTAAAAACTAAAATTCTCTCTCTTGTATTTGAGAAAAAAAAAACATAACTTCTTCATTTGATATCCAATTGAGATGATTTTTTTTTAACTATGTTCCTAATGAAGAGAGGAATAAATCAAGATCTATATTGCATATTTTTTAAGATCATTACTATTAAGATTTTATTAGATTTATTAATAAATCAAAAACTATCTTCACTACCTCTCCAAACACAAATTTTAATTTTATTCTATACTCAAATTAAAACTTAAATATATATCCAAACATCAATTTAAATAACAATTCAGATCAATAACTTAAATCTTAATTCAAATCACATTAACTCAAATTAAATTATTAATTTAAATCTATTTATCTAGCGCACCCTTAATATCTAGGACACTCTCACTTGAAAGCACCCTTGCCAAAAAATCAGACCAACACCTCTCCCTCTAACAACAAGCCACGTACCACTCGGGCTGATCACCCTTTGGTCAACATCAACTACCACGTAGCGGTGAAACTGACGTTACTCTAGGACACCTGGATGGAATTGAATCTTTTGAGGAACATTACTAGTGGACATGATTAAAAACATTTATTACTTGTTTTTCATCAGTGTTTTAAACCACTTTTTTAATTCAAACAATATAAAACTTTTTATATGTTACAATAATAATAAAATATTACTATAATATAAAACTCTTAGTATTACAATAAAACAGTTCTAACTAATAGTTCTAACAGCCTATCAAACACTTATTTAGTTTATGACGATATTTACGGTACGCCACTAGTGAATGGAAATATAAAATTACATTTGGAGTCACGGGTTTAATGGTCATTCCATGTATATGACGATATGTATAGAGTTTTGTTTACTTATTCTTTAATTGTGGATATTTAAGTTCTTTGATTAAACTTAATTGGTAGGAATAGCGGGCATTATGTACATACTCCCTATTTTTTATTTTAGGCTAGTCTGCTATTGGTTGACGTTTTAGGTCGTTGTCAATGCTCTTTGTTATTTGAGTGGTATATTTGTTCTAAAACTATAGATTATTTCTAAATTTTTTGTTTCTTATGAAATTTTTTTAGGAGAACGAGAGAAGTAGACTATCATTTATTGTGAATAAAAATAAATAGACTAAAATATAATAATGTTAAATTATAGCCTATTTATATTAAAATGAAAAAAACACGAAATAACAAGATAACAAAAAACAAAAATGATGAAAAAAGAGGAGATAAAATAAAAAATTTAAATGTTTAAAAAAACACATAATTTTAGAAATATTATGTACTTAAATGTTTTTGCAAGTGTTCTACTTACTTATATTAAAAATTAAAACTATGCTATTTAGTGCAAATTAATATATTATTGTATAGGTTTTTTAAAATTTTATATTTGTATTTTATTATTTTCTTGATGCAGAAGCTCTAGAGCAAGTTTGATTTATTTTCAAAATTTTTATTAGGTCCAACCACAATTTGTTTTTTTTTTTTTTTTTTGATGTTTAGATTTCCAAAATCTTCAAAGAAAAAAATTTCAAATTAATCATTGATCCTAATTTTAGGTGGTGATAGTTAGGGTTACAAAAAAACTCTACAAGTGCATATCTATCTTGTCGAACAATTAGTACACCACGAAAACCGGATAACCACTATAACTAGCACGATGTCTATGCACTTATTTGTACATGAATCTACGCCATTAGATTTAATTAGGTTGGTCCAAACAAAGTGTTGTTTAGAAACTAAAAAAAAAAAAAAAGATGACAGCTTGTGGATATACATAGATAAATAGACTCATCAAAGAGGTCATATTACATAACCAACATACTCATTTATTTCAAACATAGCCAACACACCTCAAATCACTCCATGTACAAGGTAATAATATAGTGGGTAAAACCAACATAAAAATATTACCACTTCATAATTGGCGATTTGAGTTTATTTAAGTTACATCACTATTTTCTTTAGTTACTTATCATCTTAAAGTGACAAGTACATACTAAAGTAGTCCAACCAGTAGCCGATACTTCCTTTGAATCCAACAATTAAGCCATTTTCGATTGGGAGATTGAAAGGTGTGCCGCTTGTAACTCCATATGGTCCATAGGTTTTCTTATTAGTCTTGAATGTCAAAGAGCGTACTACTACATACCCACTCACGTTACCAGTGTACCCGCTTACTTCCATTATATACTCGCTTGGAAAGTCTAGAGAAATCTGGATTTCAAAGAATATACCAAAATATAAAATATCAATAAACTAAAGTGTTATGAAAATGTATAGGGAAAGTATTTATCAAAAAATTTAACTTAAAATTTATATGAATAATCTTTGATTAAATATCCTGATCAGTTCAACATATGTGACATATGTTCATGTAATATTTAAGTTGTTCACATGGTAACACTTAAAAATGTTTAAGAAAGCTTTTTACAAAGACGTCATAGGGTAATGGGCCAGAAAAGAAATTATATAGCTTAAAACAATGAAGAAATGAATAAGAAACTAACCAACCTTCACTGGTGTGAAGCCTGTTATAAAACTTTTATGATTTTGTCCTACATATGGCGATCCATTCAAGTCGTAAACAACTTGGAAGTCCCCAATGGCGGTCTCCTTATTATATGAAAGGTTGATTTCTCTGATTCCGGTGAATGCACCGTCATCAAAAGCTTTACCATTGGAGCTAGTGCTTACTTTGGCTCCCCATGGTCCTACGATTACAGTCTGGCTTATCCCGCTTTGTTCGTCATTTTTCGCTTCCTACAAAATATTTTCCAAGGAACAATAAAACATCCTCCTGAATATATATAAAAAATTTTCAATAGTAATTAATAAAGATATCAGGTCTCTTAGACCCCATTACGAGGTTGCAAAATAGTTTTATGTGCATATTCTACATCACCAAAAGTAACATACATATGTACGTACATACATACATAAGGGGCCTTACCATCCCGTTGAGGTTAAGGAGGTCTTCAGAAACCCCGACGGCAGCCTCGATTATCCCGATTGGGTTCTGGTTGATGCCATTTGGCAAAAACCACTTGCGGGTGTCAGCAGAGGAGATGGAGAAGAGGAGGGCGAGAACAGAGAGGGAGAGAAGGGAAGAGTAAGCCATCTGCATTAAACTATTGAAGAGTAGTTTACGTGGATATTTGGATGTAGAGAAACTTGTGTACATGGCTATATATAGAGATGGAGGTGCTACACTTGTTTGGGATTCCGGGCTTATTTGGGGCTATGAAAGTAATTTAGGCTTTGCCGATGGTAGGTAGAAAGTTAAAATTTTAATGAACACATGAATTTTATGTAGTTTGGGATTTAATCTACCTAACAACGTTACATACACACGTCGAAACCCTTCAGTCATACGTGTAAGCGATGATCTGCTGGCAATTTGATTCACTTTAATTTTATATGGAAAAAAATTTCATTTTCTTTTTTATATTGCGCCAGCTCCAATAAACTCCTAAAAATCTGTCTGTCATGTGGGAAAGTCATCATCGATCTCAAAAAATTTAATAGGGAGGACATTTTCACACGGATCTAGATGTCATAATTTGTGCCACGAGTGTTCCTTTCCAGTGGAAAGATTCGGCTTATAAAGACAAATCTTTTGCGGTGCGTGTAATTGTACGTTTTATTTAGCATTGAACCTAAATTGTAAAATACTAGTCACTACCTCGTGGATGACATAATTTTACTTTAAGTTTTATCTATTTTTTAATTTATTTTTAAATTACAAAGTATTACTTTAATGTTTTAAACAACTTATTTAAATTTCATCCTTATAAATAAAAAATTACACAAAACAACACAATTACCTTTCAAAAGTTATAAAAGATATTTTTATTGATTTTAGAAACATAAAAAGTTATACAACAAAACATCAAATTTTAAAAAAATGATCTTAAGTCTTACGGATTTTTAAATGTTAAAATATATTTTTTAATTTTTTTTAAGAAGAAAAATATTTCAAAAACAAATCCTTTTAAGAGTTTATGCTCTGTTTGGTATTGTTTTTGAAGTTTTTAAAAATATTTTTGAATATTTTTGAGGCAAATTTCAAAAATACACTCAAGGTAATTTCTTAAAATTTCTCATTTTCTAAAACAAAACTATTTTCATCTAAGTTTTATCTTCATGTTTTTTCAGTCAAAAATTCTATAGAGGATAAAATTTAAGCAAGTTGTTTAAATTAAAAATATATTTTTATAGTTTCTAAGTATACATAAATAAATTAAAAAATAATTAAAGTAAGGAGCTATAGTTTCCACGGGCTACTTTGTAGTTTCCATGGGCTAGGCAACTTTGTCAAACCACATGAATGTCTAATTTCTGCCCTGCTTTTTTTGTTTTGAGTAAAGCCCAACACTATGTGGACTTCTTTTTATTTGGTTTTACAGGGAAAAAAAAATTGGGAAAGAAGAATAAAACTTCTTTTGTGTGTTTGTGTTTTTTTTTTTTTTTAGAGGAAAAAAGATATAGGGAACTTTGACCTTTAGAGGAAGAATAAATATTGGTTAAAACGACAGCAAAACTTGTAAACGACAATAGTTTGGTAATAAACAACAGAAGGAAACTGGAAGACTTTAATTAAAAAAAAAAAGAAAGAAAGAAAGAAAGAAAAGCAACGTCAGAAGAGTTAGAAGAAAACAATAAGAAACGATATGAAAATATTATGTTTAAAATAAACATAAAATATTTTTACACACATGATTAAAATAAAAATTTAAATGTTTAAAAAGAACATATAATTTTAAAAATATTACATACTTAAATATTTTTGCAACTGTTCTATTTACTTATATTAAAATTAAACTATGCTATTTAGTGCAAATTAATATATTATTATATAGGTTTATTTAAATTTTATATTTGTGTTTTATTATTTTCTTGATGTGGAGGCTCCAGAGCAAGTTTGATTTATTTCCAAAATTTTTATTAGGTCCAACTACAATTTTTTTTCTTTTGTTTTAATGTTTAGATTTCCAAAATCTTCAAAGAAAAAAATTGCAATTTAGTCATTGATCCCAATTTTAAGTCGTGATAGTTAGGGTTACAGAAAAACTATATAAGTGCATATCTATCCTGTCGAACAATTATTACACCACGAAAACTGGATAACCACTATAACTAGCAGGATGTCTATGCACTTATTCGCACACGAATCTACACCATTAGATTTAATTAGGTTGGTCCAAACAAAGTGTTGTTTAGAAACTAAAGAAAAAAGGTACATAGATAAATAGACCCATCAAGATGTCATATTACATACCCAACATACTCATTTATTTCAAACATAGCCAACACACCTCAAATCACTCCATGTGCATGGTAATAATATAGTTGGCAAAACCAACATAAAAATATTACCACTTCATAATTGGCGATTTGAGTTTATTTAATTACATCACTATTTTCTTTAGTTACTTATCATCTTAAAAGGACACGCACATACTAAAGTAATCCAACCAATAGCCGACACTTCCTTTGAATCCAACAACTAAGCCATTTTCGATTGGAAAACTGAACGGTGTGCCGCTTGTGACTCCGTATGGTCCATAGGTTTTCTTGTTAGTCTTGAATGTCAAAGAGGGTACTACTATATATCCATGCACATTACCAGTGTACCCGCTTACTTCTACTATATACTCGTTCGGAAAGTCTAGGGAAATCTAGATTTCAAAAAATACACCAAAATATAAAATATAAGTAAACTAGAGTGTTATGAAAATGCACAGGGGAAGTATTTATCAAACAATTTAACTTAAATGCATAGGAACAGTCTTTGATTAAATATCTGGATCAGTTCAACATATGTAGCATTCTTTGTTAACAAATACAACACTAGTTATACGTTCATGTAGCATTGAAGTTGTTCACATGGTAACACTTATAAATGTTTAAGAATGCTTTTTACAAAGACGTCATAGGGTAATGGGCCAGAAAAGAAATTATATAGCTTAAAACAATGAAGATATGAATAAGAAACTAACCAACCTTCACCGGTGTGAAGCCTGTTATAAAACTTTTATGATTTTGTCCTACAAATGGCGATCCTTTCAAGTCGTAAATAACTTGGAAGTCCCCAATGGCGGTCTCCTTATTATATGAAAGGTTGATTTCTCTGATTCCGTTGAATGCACCGTCGTCAAAAGCCTTACCATTGGAGCTAGTGCTCACTTTGGCTCCCCATGGTCCTACTAGTATATTCTGGCTCTTCCCACTTCGTTGGTTGTTTTTCGCTTCCTACAAACTATTTTCCATGGAACACTAATATATCCTCCTCAATATATGTAAAAAAAATTTCTATAGTAATTAATAAAGATATCAAATCTGTTAGACCCGATTACTGGGGTTACAAAATGGTTTTGTGCATATTCTACATCGAAATACAAGCTATAAAGAAAATCATCACCAAAAGTAACATACATACATACTTACAAATATGCATGCATACACACACACATACATACATTTTATGGGGCCTCACCATCCCGTTGAGCTTAAGGAGGTATAAAAGAAATCATCACGAAAAGTGGCATGCATACATACATAAATAAGGAGCCTTACCATCCCATTGAGGTTAAGGAGGTCTTCAGAAACCCCGACGGCGGCCTGGATTATCCCGATCGGGTTCTGGTTGATGCCATTTGGCAAAAACCACTTGTGGGTGTCAGCGAAGGAGATGGAGAAGAGGACGCTTTTAGAACTCAATTAGTTATAAAACTGTTTATTCAGTTAGACAGTTAGTTTTCTGCGCTGATGTGGGAAATCAGTTGTAACCAACTTAATTATTCTATAAGCTCACGTTTTTCTTCATTACCTTGTATATAAATAGGAACAAGGATTGCTAATATCAGAATAGAAGATATTCATTCTTCCGCCCAAATTCTCTCTTCCGAGATTTCATTCTCTTGCTCAAAGATTAATTCTGGATTCAACAGAGTGCGAGGACAGAGAGGGAGAGAAGGGAGAGTGAGCCATCTGCATCAAACTATTGAAGACTAATTTTACGTGGATATTTGGATGTGGAGAAACTTGTGTATGTGGCTATATATAGAGATAGAGGTGGTGCACTTATTTGAACGGTAGATATAAAACTTTACAGACTGCTCGGAACCCATCACTCTTACCTGTAAGCTATGAAATACTGACAATTAAATGCACTTTAATTTTGTATGGACAAAAATCTTCCTATATTAAATACTTTTAGATAAAATCGCTAAAGATCGTTTATTAGTCCACGTGATCAAAGAATTTCATTTTCTTTTGTATATTGCGCCAGTCAATAAACTCCTAAAAATTTGTGCATTATGTGGGAAAGTCATCGTCGATCCAAAAAAATTAACAGGGATGTTTTATTTACCATTCACCCTAAATTGTAAAATACTGCGCACTACAAGGGTAAATTGTAAAATACTTCTCACTAGTGTGCGGACCGCATAGTTATACCTTTAAGTTTTAATTATTTTTTAATTTATTTTTAAATTACAAAAGTATTACTTTAATATTTTAAACAACTTATTCAAATTTCATCTTTATAAATAAAAAAATTGTACAAAACAATACAATTACCTTTCAAAAGCTACAAAAGATATTATTACAGATTTTAGAAATATAAAAAGTTATAGAACAAAACACCAGTTAAAAAAAAAAAGGAAAAAAAGATCTTAAGTCTTATTGATTTTAACTGTTAAAATATATTTTTTAATTTTTTTAGAAGAAATATATTTTGAAAACAAATCCATTTAAGAGTTTATGCTCCATTTGGTGTTTTTTTTTGGAGTTTTTGGAAATATTTTTGCATATATTTTGAGGCAAAAATTTCAAAACAACTCTTAACATAATTCCCTAAAAATCCTCATTTTTTAAAACAAAACTATTTTCACCTATATTTTTATCTCTATTTTTTTTCAATCCAAAATCTATAGAGGCTAAAATTGACACAAAATTTTTTAAATTCAAAATATATTTTTATAGTTTCTATAAATAAATGAATAAATTAAAAAATAGTTAAAGTTAGGAGCCATAGTTTCCATGGGCTACTTTGTAGTTTCCATGGGCTAAGGCAATTTTATCAAACCACACGAATGTTTGCCTTCTCCGTGTTGTGTTGATTTCTGCCCAGCCCTTTTTTTTTCGAGTAAACCCAAGCACTATGTGGACTTCTTTTTTGGTTTTATAGGGAAAGAAGAATAAAACTTATTTTGTGTGTTTGTGTTTTTTCTTAAGGGAAAAAAGATACAGGGAACTTTGTCCTTTAGAGGAAGAAGAATTAAAACGACATAAAAACTTGTAAACGACAATAGTTTCTTAATAAACAACAAAAGGAAACTGAACGACTTTAATTCAAAAAAAAAAAAAAAAGAGAGACAGAAAGAAAAGCAACGTCAAAAGCATTAGAAGAAAACAGTAAGAAACGAAATGAACACTACAAATAACTCTTAAGCGGGGAAAACAACAACAAATTAAGAAGAATCGAC
This sequence comes from Artocarpus heterophyllus, assembly GCA_025403435.1. Lineage (NCBI taxonomy): Eukaryota > Viridiplantae > Streptophyta > Magnoliopsida > Rosales > Moraceae > Artocarpus > Artocarpus heterophyllus. The sequence continues at coordinate 1,035,104 of CM046345.1, read as the reverse complement.
AGGATGAGGAAAGCAACAAGACAAAAGGACAAAACATGGTGAGAACAAAGAAGATATTTCTAAGACGGCAATAGTAAACTAAAAACGACATCAAGGAGTGTAAAAGGTAAAAGTGGTTGAACGAAACAAAAAACAACAGTAAAAGAAAAACCAGGAAGGGAAAGGTTACAGACTTATAAAATGACAATAATGTGAAAATCAAATTCAATATCAAATAGAAAACGAAAAATAATTGAAAAGACGTCAACAGACTTCAAATCATATAAATGGTTAAAACGACAATCAATGATGAACAACATAACAATCAAAAAATTGATTAAGGTGACAAACGACTATGAACGGGGAGAAGAAAAGTAAATTCATAAAGAATAAGGAAGACCAAAAGAAGCGAAAAAATTAAAAAACGAAATATGACATAAATGGAATGAAAAAAGAGTCATGTGTCACATAGAAATTAATAATGTGAAGAGGAGCGGAGGAAGATGAAAATAAGAATCAACAGGAAAAAAGGACACCGATGACGAAACGACAGCATAAGGAGAACCACGATAAATTGGGAAAACGACAAGTTGGTAAAAAAAATTTGTTTTCAAAAACGACAATAAGAGGAAAAGTCACAATAATGTTCGCAAATATGTGAACGAATATGCGGGCAGACGATACACGTACGCATTATCTTACTCAGAGAAAGTTGATGCAATACAACTTGCCTAGAATTTTTATCTGCTATTGAAATGCATATATATAAATATGTATATATGTTTAACAATAGCTCGTCCCAGTTTGAATAATATTCTATGAGAAATTGTTCGCTTACAATTCATGCGGTGAAAATGGCTTTTTCTTCTTCCCATGAAGAAAGTACTGAAGATAAAAGAAGTGAGGAAATACTACAAAATGGTTCCGTGAACAAACAACATTTCTACAGACTATTTATTAATCAAAAAAAAAAAAATCTAGTACTTTTTTCACGCTGAGAATGAAAGAATTTAAAAACCTTCTTGTGATGATCGGCCATCAATTTCCATATATGCCACAATATAATGAAGACAATATTTCTGAACAAAGCGTATATAATCTGATCAGGTTGTTGAAATTTCTCGCTTTCCATGGGGAAGCCTTCTTCTGCCGACTTCATGACCCATGCACAGATCCTGCAAACGAAAGCAAAACATAACATATATGAACCAGATGACAGTAGAACATTCATATTATAAAACATGTTGCGTTGTAAAATTGGACTATAACTAAATTTTGTAACAATATGCCACTCAATTTTTAAAAGGTAACATTGGTTTTTCTAATTTATAGAATATTAAAAAAAACATCATTTTCTTAGGTTTTTTAAGAGAAATAACACGTGCCATACGAATGGGGTCGTTGAACAATTTATAAGTGAACAATTACTCTACTAGCTTATCTTGTAATCACATAGAAATAAAGGCAAAGATAGTTATTATTTATTATTAAGATTTTCTTTAAATTTATTAAGTATTATACTTCTTATAGAACTTTTGAATTAAATCATTTTAAAATCAAATTAGCTTTAAACAGAATAGAGTTACAAAAATACCTCTATGTTATATGCCAATGCTATTATTTATGTGTTAAATTACCTTGAAAGTCCTAACAAAATAAATGAACCTCTTGTTAACATATATAACGTTATGAGATTAAATAAGAAAAGAAAAGAAAAAAGATGACATAAATTTTTTACGCAGGCCAACAGTGTGTCTACATGAATAGACTATGAAAAAAAGGAAAGGTTCACTAGTAACAAGCATTATGAATGAGCTCCATATAAATATAAATTACAATCACAAAAAAATACCTAATACTTAACTAAAGAGATTTCCTAAAATGAAAATATACAAAAAAAGTTTTAGATATTCATTGAAAAAAAAATTCTCTAATTAGGAGTACAATGCTACAAGGACGAAAGTTTGAGAGGTATTTTTTTTAATAAAACACAATTGGAATTTTAATTTGAGAAGAAGATAAAAAGTACTTAGCATATACAGTAACCTAAAGTTAATTATGTAAATGCATCGAGCACTGACAGGTTCACACTTGACAATAACTTACTATGAAAATCGAATAAAATCTAATGAAAACAATATATACAGAAGACTAAGATTGTGCAAAGTAGTAACTAAAAAAAAAAGGCGTACTGAAGATTATTATTGGAGGAAAGAGATCGCAGACACAATTGTAGAACCGAGGGGCATTTAATAATAATTACACTTCATTGATGTGGGCAACCTTAGGCCAATCTTCCCCTCCTTCCTGACGTCGTTGGTTTGGCCAAGGACATCCGTCGATTGACAAAGGAGAAAGAGGAGGAGGCAGCCCTTCTTCTGGCAAGCACTGCAGGATACTTTTGCAGCTATAAACACACAAGTGAACAAGAGATGTTAGTTGTTGATTAAGAGCTTCAAGGTTGCCACAATTCTGAGTGTAAATTTCCCTAAGGCTGGTTGGAAGCAGCCCCTCTTGATCAGGAAATGATGTCCCTTCCCATTCGGAGACGTTTCAGAATTCTAAAGAGGACAGTTTTTGCAGATTCCAGTTCATGCGAGTCTCGAAAAGCTTTTTGTTACTCCATAGCCAAACTTTCTTTAGTTTTGAGTCCGATCCCCATTCCAGAAGTGACTCCAATGCGGGACAATCAAATACAAGCACAAAGACCAGAGATGAAAAAGCAATGGCAGTTTGTTGAGGTCTTGGTAGCAAATCCACCATTTGTTGACAGTTTTTAATGTATATATTGTTAGATTAGGTGCGCCAAGAATTAAATGATATAATAATTTTTTGTATAAATTTGATCAATAATTTATTTATTATTCATATATTAAATGTTGTCCATTTTATGTTCATTTTTATTGAATATATGATAAGTAAAGTCTAAAACTATTAGTCTAAACCTTTAACATCGATAGATTATATAGAAGACATCAATCTTAAAAGTGATAGTCCAAATAATAAGGTCCGCAATTGAGAGAATAACGTTGGACACTTTATTCATGTTAAGATTGTTATGTTGTTTACATCCTCAACGGGACAAAAGTTGAATTGATTTAATTAATAATTCTATTTGTTTAAATCAATTAACTTTAGACAATTATATGCGTTATGTCTTAATCCTGAAATAAATTAATGGGCCCTTATTCTTGACTTGTGTCTTTTGATGTACCAAAAGGTGACATTCTGATTTAATAATAGTATGCATACCGGTACGTTAGAGACATAACTCTTGATTGACGTAGACCCTTTATTCATAGATATAGAATCCATAACTCTTTTGTAGAGTTAATGATATTTTTTTATGGGCATTATCCTATAATTGGAGGACTAGAGCGCTGAACCATTTAGATACATAGGTATAATGGTGTGGTATACTATTTATGGATAGTAAGTATTCCAATGATGAGATAATAGAACATAAGATAAAAATAATCGAAAAGGTAAAATGGAATTTATCCTAAAGCCGACTATGAATATCCTATAAGGATGTTACACATTATGATATGTCATGGACGATTAGCTTATTAAAGCTTTGTAATTTTATATAGTTCGAGAGTCCAACTCTAAGCTTTTAGTAAAGTAGCGTTAGAGTTGATAATTATAAAATATATATATCTAAAATATGTCATTTTATAATTATAGAGGCTTGATCTATATATGTCCATTAGGTCCCCTTTGCTAGCTCATAATAATTCCTGTAACGATATAACACTTTTTTTTTTTTACATATTGGTGACTTATGTTAATTATTAGATTGGCTGAAATTTAATAAAGTAGATTTAATAATTCATGTTAGTTTATCAATTGAATTAATTTACAAAATTAATTCAAGATAAACATGTTGAATTTTTTGGAAATATTTTATTTGATATGGGAGTATTTATATATGACTGTTTTAGTCAGCTAACTTCTCTATTGGGTTATTTAAATTAAAACTAAAGCTTTATCTAAGATTCTCATGTGAAATAAGACTAAGATTTTCAAATTATCGCTCGGTCGATAGGCCAGTGTAGAAAATTTGATAGGCTGATCTAGCCGATCTAGAAGATCGGTAGGCTGAACATGTGATAATACGATTATGCGTTTTTGGCGTGTTTTTTTTTTTAATCAAAAGTGGATCTAGACTCGAATTTTGAAGCCTAATCTGATAAGAACTAACCCCAAATTCAACCACTATATAAAGGGAACTATTTTTCATTGTTCCTCAGATTATTTGAGAAGTATAGAGTGAGTTTACTTGTGAGAGAAACTCTGAAACTCTCATAGAGCTATTATTCAACATCTCGAATCTTAGCTCTTGGTTTTTCTCAAGTGGTTGGAAAAAGAGTCACCAGAGGAAGACTATACGATGTGCAACTATCCGCACTCTAATAATGGAAAGAGAATAACAAGGAATACTAGTTTGTTGAGGCTCTTCCAAAACGTTCTTCTTTATTCTATTTTTCTATGAACTTCGGCATATAAAAGAGGTACATAAGATCTATTATTAATTTATGTACTTAGCATGTCAAATTTGTTTTTTAGAAAAAACTTTGATTTAAAATTTTAAAATTTTGATGCGTATCGTTTTCCAACAATTGGTATCAGAGCCATGCTCTTACGTTGCTTTTACGGGTTTCTAATCATACAATGTACATAAATCATGTGATCTTATGCTCTCTTATGCTTGAATTATATTTTTTAGAGAGATAACACTCTAGGGTTTCTATATAATATATTGTCATGAGATTATGTGGTGGATGTTTATTAATTAGTTATTGTTAATTAAATTTCTATTTTAATTATTTTAATTAATTAATTTTACCAATTATGGTTCTTTAGAAGTTAGAATGTGTATTTAGGTTCTTTATGTAATTGATGGAGATCTATCGTCACCCTCTACGATTTATTATTTTAATTTTGGTTTGTAAAATTTGTATTAAAATAATTATTCAAAGTGAAGACGGATCTATGTTTTTACATTGTTGAAAAATAAATTAAAAAGTACTTAAAATTATTTTTACAAAAGTTTGAAAAACGCTGGTTCACTATTGATTAGCATCCCAATTACCAATTACCAGCAGGCCAGTTGTCGTAGACCAGCAAGCCGATCAGCGAGCAAAACTATTTAAAAAAAAAAACAATACGTTTTTTGGTGTCATTTTTATTTTTGTTGGAGATAATTTTGAGAAACATAATATTTTATGATAAGTAGAAGAACAAATTTTTCATTTATGTGAGATTGAAGAATTGAAAACAGACGCCACAAGAAGAATGATACAACAAGAACATACAAGATGAAGAATCCATAATATGTTTTGATTATTCTTTTGTAATCTTTATTTCTTTTTTCTAGGATAGAACCATGATATTACGGCTGCTTATTATATTGCTTGTAGCTTTGCATGTTACGTTGTTTGTCTACATTATAATATGTTTTACCATGTATGTTAATAACATGTCATGTAAAATAGGGAGTGCTGTTCATTAAAAATTATTCATGCATGTTAACATAAAACCTTTTTTTTTATTGAGTGGGAGAATGTTTTCGAAGAGAGGATCTAAGGCCTCCATTGTTGGTCCATAGGTAACACATGATAATTCCGACCCCTAGAAAGAGATTTAATCATGTTCCAGGTTCGATCTTCAAAGGGACAATTTACTTTAGCATGCCTTATCATTGTACACCCCTAGGTGGCGATTATAAATCATGGATGAAGTAGTTAAAACGTTAGTTATACACTCAAGATTAATTTTATTATTAACCTCCCATAGGAGCTTTGTGTATAAAGTTAATGACTAAAGAAAACTATTCTTAGTATATGCTAGATCAGACGTGTCTTGGATGGCATATATTAATGGGAGGGGATCCGTGTTCCTGACTGAATTTGGCAAGTCTCCCTTAGGCAGCTTGTTGAATTCTAAGTTGGGGATTATCATTGTAAGGTTATAACTTTTTCAAGGTTTTGACACATAAACACATTGTATGCTTACTTGTTTGTGTTATCTTACTAAACTGTTATGGAATTTTGCTTATATTTGGTGTATGATTCTTTATTGTAGATTTAAATGTCTAAAAATGCTTTATCTTGATACTCGATAAAAATACATTAGCTGGCAAGAATTATAACGATTAGAAAAGGAACCTGAATATCATCATTTCTTTTGAGAAACTAAAATTTGTGCTAACCAAGCCTTGTCCTACTGAGCCTATCGGCGAATCCCCTAATGACCAAATCTAAGCGTATGATTGTTGGAAGGGTGCTAATGATCAGGCCCGCTTTTATATTATGGATAGCATGAATAATATGCTACAAGCTTAACATAAGGATTATGAGACTGTTAAGTAGATTTTAGATAATCTGGAAGACATGTTTGGAGGCCAATCCTTAACGAAAACGGTAAGGGGCTCTTCGAAAGTTCCTTAATTGCAAACAAAAGCAAAAGACTCCTATGAAGGAGCATATGATGTTGCCATTGGTTACCTCGTTGAGGCTCAATCCCATGGAGATGACATTATTGTTGAGTTACATATGACTATGGTCTTTAAGACTCCATCTATAGAGCATCCCATTTTGAGCTTCATATAATTTGAGCAATAGACAGGATGTGACCTTGACCAAGCTGATGAAGCAGTTACAGAGGTTTGAGAATCTGATTAGGGAAGCTTCGGCTCTTGGAGAGGCAAACTTAGCAGCTGTATCTGGTTATAATACTAACTCTGGGAATAGAAAGAAGCAGAGGGCTAAGAACAAAAAATCTTCTACTCTGGCAAAAGGCAAGGATAAAAATTCAAGGAACCTAAAGAAACTAAAGTGCTTTTTTTTTTTTTTTTTGCTAGAAGGCTAGGCATATCAAGAAGAATTGCAAGGACGTCAAATCCAAAGGAGGTAAGTGCAAACTTCTAGTTATTGAGACTTGTTTAGTTGAGGAATCAAATGACATTTGGGTCATAGATTCTGGAGCAACTAATCATATTTGTGTTTCTCTGCAGGGGTTCACGGAAATGAGAAGTTTGCCACATGAGCGCTTCATGTTGCGGATAGACGATGGATCCTTAGTGTTGGCTGAAACAATAGGAGACATCGATCTTTACTTTAATAGGTATAGAACTTTAGGTTTAAGAGATTGTTTTTATGTTCCTAAACTTAAAAAAAATTTAATTTCTGTCGCTTGTTTATTTAAAAACTCTTATTCAGTTTACTTTAATAATAAAGTTGTGATTCGTAAAAACAAATATTTTATCTATAGTGGATGGTTGCAAAAAACCCATATTTTATCAAATCTAAGATGGACTTACTGCTTAACACTAAGGTTAATGATAACCCTAAAAGACTTAAAACTTTTCACTCTAATAAGACTTTTCTTTGACACTAGCGATTAGGTCATATTAGCTTGGATATGATTCAAAGGTTGGTAAATAATGAACCTTTAAATAATTTAGACGTGAAATCTATACCACAATGTAAATCTTGTTTGGAGGACAAAATGACCAAAAGACCATTTGGGTATAAGGGTAATCGAGCCGAAAGGGTCCTAGAACTTATACATAGTGATGTTTGTGGTCCTATAAACATCAAGGCACGAGAAGGGTACGAGTATTTTGTCACTTTTATTAATGATTACTCGAGATATAGGTAAGTCTACCTAATGCATCATAAGAGGGAAACTTTTGACAAGTTCAGGAAGTTTTGAGTTGAAACAAAGAAGCAATTAGGTAAACCCATAAAGACACTTCGATCCCTTCGAGGTGGAGAATACCTCTCCACCAGGCACTCCACAACAGAATGGCATGGTTGAGAGAAGGAATAGGATTTTGTTGGACATGGTTCGGTCTATGATGAGTTATTCAAAATTACCTTTATCCTTTTGGAGATACGTATTACAAACTGTATCTCATCTTTTAAAAATATGCTTTCTAAATCGAGTCTTAAAACTCCTCACGAGTTGTGGATGAGTAGAAAGACATTTTTAAATCATATTCGCATATGGGGTTATCTTGCTCATGTCTTGTACAAGGAAGCGAATAAATTAGAAGCACGTTCAGAAGTGTGTGTGTTTATAGGATATCCAAAAGGAACTAAAGAGAGTTATTTTTATAACCCAAAAGAAAATAAAGTCGTGGTTTTGACGAATGCAACTTTCTTTAAGGAAAGTTACATGAACGACTTTAAACCTCGTAGTAGAGTGGTACTCAAGGAGTCAGTGAGTGATTCAATCACTCTAGGGATTCTGGTTGAAACCAATCTAATCAATGTAGAAAAACCAACTGAACAACAACCTTAAGAGCTTGGACGTAGTAGGAGAATCGGGCGTCAACCTGATAGGTATATGTTCAATGGTGAAGCTTACTCGGCTGAGCCTGTTAAACACGATAGGGATCCTTAAACATATATAGAGGCTATGGAGGATGTTACTTCCAAGCTCTAGACAGAAGCTATGAACATTGAGATAAAGTTTATGAAGACTAATCAAGTCTGGGAGCTTGTGCACCTTCCTAAAGGGGTAAAGCCCATAGGGTGTAAGTGGATCTATAAGAGAAAGAGAGGAACAAGTGGGAAATTCGAAACCTATAAGATTAGATTAGTAGCAAATGGATACACACAAAAGAAGGAATTGATACAAGGAAACCTTTTCACCTATAGCCATGCTTAAGTCCATCCGTATTCTTTTGTTCATAGCTGTTGTTCTCGACTATGAGATTTGACAAATGGATGTCAAGAAAGCCATTCTTAACGGCTAACTTGATGAGACCATATAGAAGGTACAACTAAACGGGTTCAAAGCTAAGGTCAAGAGAGTAAGGCCTGTAAGTTGGTAAAGTTTATTTATGGACTTAAGCAAACTTTTCGTTCTTGAAACATAAGATTTGATCAAGTGATCAAGACATGGGTTTGAACAAAATATGGATGAACTATATGTTTACAAATACATTAAGGATGGGAATGTGGTTTTTCTACTATTCTATGTAGATGACATTTGGGGCATTGTTATTGGTCAAATTATAGTTTACTAAGCAGTTGACATATGTTCTAGGTATCCAAATCTTTCGAGATAGGAAGAATAAAATAATAGCTTTATCCCAAGCTATCTACATAGATAAAATTCTTGAAAAGTATGCAATCCAGAATTTGAAGAAAGGTAGGAAAGCATCTAAGTCTGGAATTACTCTTTCTAAGAAAGACTCTCCAAAGTCTGATGAAGAAAGAGAATACATGAAGAACGTGCCTTATGCTTCGGTAGTGAGTAGTCTCATGTTTGCAATGCTTTACACTCAACCAGACATTTCTTATGTGGTCGAAATAGTAAGTTGATTTCAGTCAGATCACAATCAAGTATATTTTCAAGTACTTAAGAAGGACTAGAGGTTATATGCTAGTGTAATCTGGTGAGGATCTAACACCTTTTGAATACACTGACTTGGATTTCTAATCCCATTTGGATTCAAGAAGATCGACTTTAGGATCAATGTTTACTTTAGGAGGAAGCGCCATTGTTTGGAGAAGTTTCAAACAAGATTGCACTTCGGATTCAACGATAGAGGCCGAGTATATGGTCACTAGTAAGCTTCAAAAGAAACTTTGTGGCTCTGCAAGTTTCTTGGGGATCTTGAGGTAGTTTCTGGTATGGATAAAGAGATGTCGTTATATCATGATAACACTGCAGTGATAGTTAATGCTAAGGAACCAAGATTTCATAAGAAGAGTAAACATATTCTTTGGAAGTATCAAGTGATAAAGGACTTCGTTGAGGGTAGACATGTTGTAGTATGCAAGATCGTGTCCGAGGACAGTATAGCTGATCCTTTCACGAAGACACTACAAACAAGGGTTTTCTAGAAGGATGTAGAGGCTATGGAGATGCAAGACATGTTATATTTACTCACTTAGGGCAAATCGTTTTCAAAAAATAATAAAGTATTTAAGTGTGGGTCGATTTAGTGTCAAGAAGGTTGACACGAACGGGTTGAAACAAAAATGACCCTAGCTTATTTTTGACACTAATATATAAAAAATCGTGTCGTGTTTGTATCGTGTCATCATATCGTAACCTGTATTGCTAGGTCTAAAGTGACACATAAAGCCTAAAGTGAACTTTATGTGTGATTTACAACAATTAATCTATAACACTATTAGCTATTATTTGTTTTTAGGCTTTTCTTTAATTATTTTGGTGCCTAGAATCTTCGGCTATTGACAAGATATCTTATCACATTTTATTACAAGTATCTAGCTCTAGAAAACTCTAGTACAATGAGGAAAAGTGTAGCATTTTGAACTAATACAAGCTGCTGCATTATGTTTGACAAGGAATCCAGATCTGTTGTGTAACTTCTCCGTCCATTTATCTGTTTGACCAATATCGGTTAGCACGCCAACCGCCTCATTCAAAATGCTACCAACACTTAAAACCGGATTTCTCCGTTTGTGACCATTGAAAATCCTCTTTTTGTCATTTCACATTTTTTTTGTTTTTATTTTTTCTTTTTTATCAAAAAGTTCTCTCTTTTTCCAAACTTAATTTTCTCTTGCATCAGCTCTCTCTCTCTTTCTTTCCTTTTCTCTCTCTCGTTCGCCATCTTTATCTAAGCATTTCTCATAGAGGGAGAGGTAGAAGAAGAAAATATGAGCAACAATATGCACAAATAAAATTTAGGTTAACTTTCTACTTTCTATAAGCTGTCTCTCCACTGTATATGTCGTAACCTGCACCCTTCCAAGCATTTGTATTGGAAATTTGGGAGTGAAACTATTGGGAATTTGAAGCCTTAATTATAAGGAAATCAAATATGTGGATAAAAAATAAATAAGAACATACGATAAATACCGTAGTTTATTTTTGATGTGAGGGTTACGCTTATATTGAAATGGTGTAGAATAATTCACTATGATGAAAAAATTTATAAGAAAAATAACACAATTTTTTCTGAAGATTTTTTTTTAAGCTTATCTCTCACTGCATTTCACTTTCTACAAAGAAAAGAACTCAATCTATCTAATCAAAATCCTTTGTGTAAGGTAATATTATAAATGGTATTAAATTTAACACCATACTTTCTAATAAAAACAAAAAGAGAAAAGGTGAAATATGCTCCTCTGGTGACTGAAAAAAAAAATAGAAAAGAGAAAAGGTGAAATAACGTGCGAGATTCACAAAAAAAAAAAAAGAAAAACAATATGCAGGTAACGAAGTTGGAGAAAGAAAGAAGGATAGAGAGAGATTGGTGAAGAGAAAGAAAAGATTAGTCTGAAAAAGAACGTCATAGAAAACATAGGAAAAAAAGGAGAACTTGAGTTGTTGAGTAAAACTTGTGGGATTTGATAATAACAAAACTATACTTTTGTGCCCAAAGTTGCTATTTTGCAAAAGTTGGATGAAAAGTTTTGAGGTATTATGGTCTATTTTAAAATTTTGAAGAATTTGAGGGTTAAAATTTAGGATATGTTTGTTTCATGCATTCTTTGAACTTAATGGACTCAATTTTAGATTTGAGTATCAAGAATCCTTTGATATATGTTTGTTTTCCCCCAAAATCTAAATCATTTAAGTATCAAGAATCTAAGTTTTCAGAGTTCTTATCCCTCTTAAACTTTTGATACTTTGATAGCTTTGCTACAATAAAAACTAAAATTCTCTCTCTTGTATTTGAGAAAAAAAAATCATAACTTCTTCATTTGATATCCAATTGAGATGATTTTTTTTAACTATGTTCCTAATAAATAGAGGAATAAATCAAGATCTATATTGCATATTTTTTAAGATCATTACTATTAAGATTTTATTAGATTTATTAATAAATCAAAAACTATCTTCACTACCTCTCCAAACACAAATTTCAATTTTATTCTATACTCAGATTAAAACTTAAATGTACATCCAAACATCAATTTAAATAACAATTTAGATCACTAACTTAAATCTTAATTCAAATCACATTAACTCAAATTAAATTATTAATCTAAATCTATTTATCTAGCGGAACCTTAATATCTAGGACACTCTCACTTGAAAGCACCCTTGCCGAAAAATCAGACCATCACCTCTCCCTCTAACAACAAGCCACGTACCACTCGGGCTGATCACCCTTTGGTCAACATCAACTACCACGTAGCGGTGAAACTGATGTTACTCTAGGACACCTAGATGGAATTGAATCTTTTGAGGAACATTACTAGTGGACATGATTAAAAAAATTTATTACTTGTTTTCATCAGTGTTTTAAACTACTTTTTTAATTCAAACAATATAAACTTTTACATGTTACAATAATAATAAAATATTACTATAATATAAAACTCTTACGTATTACAATAAAATAGTTCTAACTAATAGTTCTAACAGCCTATCAAACACTTATTTAGTTTATGACGATATTTACGGTACGCCACTAGTGAATGGAAATATAAAATTACATTTGGAGTCACCTGTTTAACGGTCATTCCATGTATATGACGATATGTGTAGAGTTACTTGTTTACTTATTCTTTAATTGTGGATATTTAAGTTCTTTGATTAAACTAAGTTGGTAGGAATAGCGGGCATTGTGTACATACTCCCTATTTTTTATTTTAGGTTAGTCTGTTATTGGTTGACGTTTTAGGTCATTGTCAATGCTCTTTGTTATTTGACTGGTATATTTGTTCTAAAACTATAGATTATTTCTAAATTTTCTGTTTGTTATGTAATTTTTTTTAGGAGAACGAGAGAATTAGACTATCATTTATTGTGAATAAAAATAAATAGACTAAAATATAATAATGTTAAAGTATAGCCTATTTATATTAAAACGAAAAAAAACACGGAACAACAAGATAACAAAAAACAAAAATGATGAAAAAAGAGGAGATAAAATAAAAAATTTTAAATGTTTAAAAAACACATAATTTTAGAAATATTATGTACTTAAATGTTTTTGCAAGTGTTCTATTTACTTATATTAAAAATTAAAACTATGCTATTTAGTGCAATATATATATTATTGTATAGGTTTTTTAAAATTTTATATTTGTATTTTATTATTTTCTTGATGCAGAAGCTCCAGAGCAAGTTTGATTTATTTTCAAAATTTTTATTAGGTCCAACCACAATTTGTTTTTTTTTTTTTTTTTTTGATGTTTAGATTTCCAAAATCTTCAAAGAAAAAAATTTCAAATTAATCATTGATCCTAATTTTAGGTGGTGATAGTTAGGGTTACAAAAAAACTCTACAAGTGCATATCTATCTTGTCGAACAATTAGTACACCACGAAAACCGGATAACCACTATAACTAGCACGATGTCTATGCACTTATTTGTACATGAATCTACGCCATTAGATTTAATTAGGTTGGTCCAAACAAAGTGTTGTTTAGAAACTAAAAAAAAAAAAAAAAGATGACAGCTTGTGGATATACATAGATAAATAGACTCATCAAAGAGGTCATATTACATAACCAACATACTCATTTATTTCAAACATAGCCAACACACCTCAAATCACTCCATGTACATGGTAATAATATAGTGGGTAAAACCAACATAAAAATATTACCACTTCATAATTGGCGATTTGAGTTTATTTAAGTTACATCACTATTTTCTTTAGTTACTTATCATCTTAAAGTGACAAGTACATACTAAAGTAGTCCAACCAGTAGCCGATACTTCCTTTGAATCCAACAATTAAGCCATTTTCGATTGGGAGATTGAAAGGTGTGCCGCTTGTAACTCCATATGGTCCATAGGTTTTCTTATTAGTCTTGAATGTCAAAGAGCGTACTACTACATACCCACTCACGTTACCAGTGTACCCGCTTACTTCCATTATATACTCGCTTGGAAAGTCTAGAGAAATCTGGATTTCAAAGAATATACCAAAATATAAAATATCAATAAACTAAAGTGTTATGAAAATGTATAGGGAAAGTATTTATCAAAAAATTTAACTTAAAATTTATATGAATAATCTTTGATTAAATATCCTGATCAGTTCAACATATGTGACATATGTTCATGTAATATTTAAGTTGTTCACATGGTAACACTTAAAAATGTTTAAGAAAGCTTTTTACAAAGACGTCATAGGGTAATGGGCCAGAAAAGAAATTATATAGCTTAAAACAATGAAGAAATGAATAAGAAACTAACCAACCTTCACTGGTGTGAAGCCTGTTATAAAACTTTTATGATTTTGTCCTACATATGGCGATCCATTCAAGTCGTAAACAACTTGGAAGTCCCCAATGGCGGTCTCCTTGTTATATGAAAGGTTGATTTCTCTGATTCCGGTGAATGCACCGTCATCAAAAGCTTTACCATTGGAGCTAGTGCTTACTTTGGCTCCCCATGGTCCTACGATTACAGTCTGGCTTATCCCGCTTTGTTCGTCATTTTTCGCTTCCTACAAAATATTTTCCAAGGAACAATAAAACATCCTCCTGAATATATATAAAAAATTTTCAATAGTAATTAATAAAGATATCAGGTCTCTTAGACCCCATTACCGAGGTTGCAAAATAGTTTTATGTGCATATTCTACATCACCAAAAGTAACATACATATGTACGTACATACATACATAAGGGGCCTTACCATCCCGTTGAGGTTAAGGAGGTCTTCAGAAACCCCGACGGCAGCCTCGATTATCCCGATTGGGTTCTGGTTGATGCCATTTGGCAAAAACCACTTGCGGGTGTCAGCAGAGGAGATGGAGAAGAGGAGGGCGAGAACAGAGAGGGAGAGAAGGGAAGAGTAAGCCATCTGCATTAAACTATTGAAGACTAGTTTACGTGGATATTTGGATGTAGAGAAACTTGTGTACATGGCTATATATAGAGATGGAGGTGCTACACTTGTTTGGGATTCCGGGCTTATTTGGGGCTATGAAAGTAATTTAGGCTTTGCCGATGGTAGGTAGAAAGTTAAAATTTTAATGAACACATGAATTTTATGTAGTTTGGGATTTAATCTACCTAACAACGTTACATACACACGTCGAAACCCTTCAGTCATACGTGTAAGCGATGATCTGCTGGCAATTTGATTCACTTTAATTTTATATGGAAAAAAATTTCATTTTCTTTTTATATTGCGCCAGCTCCAATAAACTCCTAAAAATCTGTCTGTCATGTGGGAAAGTCATCATCGATCTCAAAAAATTTAATAGGGAGGACATTTTCACACGGATCTAGATGTCATAATTTGTGCCACGAGTGTTCCTTTCCAGTGGAAAGATTCGGCTTATAAAGACAAATCTTTTGCGGTGCGTGTAATTGTACCTTTTATTTAGCATTGAACCTAAATTGTAAAATACTAGTCACTACCTCGTGGATGACATAATTTTACTTTAAGTTTTATCTATTTTTTAATTTATTTTTAAATTACAAAGTATTACTTTAATGTTTTAAACAACTTATTTAAATTTCATCCTTATAAATAAAAAATTACACAAAACAACACAATTACCTTTCAAAAGTTATAAAAGATATTTCTATTGATTTTAGAAACATAAAAAATTATACAACAAAACATCAAATTTTAAAAAAATGATCTTAAGTCTTACGGATTTTTAAATGTTAAATTATATTTTTTAATTTTTTTTAAGAAGAAAAATATTTCAAAAACAAATCCTTTTAAGAGTTTATGCTCTGTTTGGTATTGTTTTTGAAGTTTTTAAAAATATTTTTGAATATTTTTGAGGCAAATTTCAAAAATACACTCAAGGTAATTTCTTAAAAATTCTCATTTTCTAAAACAAAACTATTTTCATCTAAGTTTTATCTTCATGTTTTTTCGGTCCAAAATTCTATAGAGGATAAAATTTAAGCAAGTTGTTTAAATTAAAAATATATTTTTATAGTTTCTAAGTATACATAAATAAATTAAAAAATAATTAAAGTAAGGAGCTATAGTTTCCACGGGCTACTTTGTAGTTTCCATGGGCTAGGCAATTTTGTCAAACCACATGAATGTCTAATTTCTACCCTGCTTTTTTTGTTTTGAGTAAAGCCCAACACTATGTGTACTTCTTTTTATTTGGTTTTACAGGGAAAAAAAAATTGGGAAAGAAGAATAAAACTTCTTTTGTGTGTTTGTGTTTTTTTTTTTTTTAGAGGAAAAAAGATATAGGGAACTTTGACCTTTAGAGGAAGAAGAAATATTGGTTAAAACGACAGCAAAACTTGTAAACGACAATAGTTTGGTAATAAACAACAGAAGGAAACTGGAAGACTTTAATTAAAAAAAAAAAGAAAGAAAGAAAGAAAGAAAGAAAAGCAACGTCAGAAGAGTTAGAAGAAAACAATAAGAAACGATATGAAAATATTATGTTTAAAATAAACATAAAATATTTTTACACACATGATTAAAATAAAAATTTAAATGTTTAAAAAGAACATATAATTTTAAAAATATTACATACTTAAATATTTTTGCAACTGTTCTATTTACTTATATTAAAATTAAACTATGCTATTTAGTGCAAATTAATATATTATTATATAGGTTTATTTAAATTTTATATTTGTGTTTTATTATTTTCTTGATGTGGAGGCTCCAGAGCAAGTTTGATTTATTTCCAAAATTTTATTAGGTCCAACTACAATTTTTTTTCTTTTGTTTTAATGTTTAGATTTCCAAAATCTTCAAAGAAAAAAATTGCAATTTAGTCATTGATCCCAATTTTAAGTCGTGATAGTTAGGGTTACAGAAAAACTATATAAGTGCATATCTATCCTGTCGAACAATTATTACACCACGAAAACTGGATAACCACTATAACTAGCAGGATGTCTATGCACTTATTCGCACACGAATCTACACCATTAGATTTAATTAGGTTGGTCCAAACAAAGTGTTGTTTAGAAACTAAAGAAAAAAGGTACATAGATAAATAGACCCATCAAGATGTCATATTACATAACCAACATACTCATTTATTTCAAACATAGCCAACACACCTCAAATCACTCCATGTGCATGGTAATAATATAGTTGGCAAAACCAACATAAAAATATTACCACTTCATAATTGGCGATTTGAGTTTATTTAATTACATCACTATTTTCTTTAGTTACTTATCATCTTAAAAGGACACGCACATACTAAAGTAATCCAACCAATAGCCGATACTTCCTTTGAATCCAACAACTAAGCCATTTTCGATTGGAAAACTGAACGGTGTGCCGCTTGTGACTCCATATGGTCCATAGGTTTTCTTGTTAGTCTTGAATGTCAAAGAGGGTACTACTATATATCCATGCACATTACCAGTGTACCCGCTTACTTCTACTATATACTCGTTCGGAAAGTCTAGGGAAATCTAGATTTCAAAAAATACACCAAAATATAAAATATAAGTAAACTAGAGTGTTATGAAAATGCACAGGGGAAGTATTTATCAAACAATTTAACTTAAATGCATAGGAACAGTCTTTGATTAAATATCTGGATCAGTTCAACATATGTAGCATTCTTTGTTAACAAATACAACACTAGTTATACGTTCATGTAGCATTGAAGTTGTTCACATGGTAACACTTATAAATGTTTAAGAATGCTTTTTACAAAGACGTCATAGGGTAATGGGCCAGAAAAGAAATTATATAGCTTAAAACAATGAAGATATGAATAAGAAACTAACCAACCTTCACCGGTGTGAAGCCTGTTATAAAACTTTTATGATTTTGTCCTACAAATGGCGATCCTTTCAAGTCGTAAATAACTTGGAAGTCCCCAATGGCGGTCTCCTTATTATATGAAAGGTTGATTTCTCTGATTCCGTTGAATGCACCGTCGTCAAAAGCCTTACCATTGGAGCTAGTGCTCACTTTGGCTCCCCATGGTCCTACTAGTATATTCTGGCTCTTCCCACTTCGTTGGTTGTTTTTCGCTTCCTACAAACTATTTTCCATGGAACACTAATATATCCTCCTCAATATATGTAAAAAAAATTTCTATAGTAATTAATAAAGATATCAAATCTGTTAGACCCGATTACTGGGGTTACAAAATGGTTTTGTGCATATTCTACATCGAAATACAAGCTATAAAGAAAATCATCACCAAAAGTAACATACATACATACTTACAAATATGCATGCATACACACACACATACATACATTTTATGGGGCCTCACCATCCCGTTGAGCTTAAGGAGGTATAAAAGAAATCATCACGAAAAGTGGCATGCATACATACATAAATAAGGAGCCTTACCATCCCATTGAGGTTAAGGAGGTCTTCAGAAACCCCGACGGCGGCCTGGATTATCCCGATCGGGTTCTGGTTGATGCCATTTGGCAAAAACCACTTGTGGGTGTCAGCGAAGGAGATGGAGAAGAGGACGCTTTTAGAACTCAATTAGTTATAAAACTGTTTATTCAGTTAGACAGTTAGTTTTCTGCGCTGATGTGGGAAATCAGTTGTAACCAACTTAATTATTCTATAAGCTCACGTTTTTCTTCATTACCTTGTATATAAATAGGAACAAGGATTGCTAATATCAGAATAGAAGATATTCATTCTTCCGCCCAAATTCTCTCTTCCGAGATTTCATTCTCTTGCTCAAAGATTAATTCTGGATTCAACAGAGTGCGAGGACAGAGAGGGAGAGAAGGGAGAGTGAGCCATCTGCATCAAACTATTGAAGACTAATTTTACGTGGATATTTGGATGTGGAGAAACTTGTGTATGTGGCTATATATAGAGATAGAGGTGGTGCACTTATTTGAACGGTAGATATAAAACTTTACAGACTGCTCGGAACCCATCACTCTTACCTGTAAGCTATGAAATACTGACAATTAAATGCACTTTAATTTTGTATGGACAAAAATCTTCCTATATTAAATACTTTTAGATAAAATCGCTAAAGATCGTTTATTAGTCCACGTGATCAAAGAATTTCATTTTCTTTTGTATATTGCGCCAGTCAATAAACTCCTAAAAATTTGTGCATTATGTGGGAAAGTCATCGTCGATCCAAAAAAATTAATAGGGGTGTTTTATTTACCATTCACCCTAAATTGTAAAATGCTGCTCACTACAAGGGTAAATTGTAAAATACTTCTCACTAGTGTGCGGACCGCATAGTTATACCTTTAAGTTTTAATTATTTTTTAATTTATTTTTAAATTACAAAAGTATTACTTTAATATTTTAAACAACTTATTCAAATTTCATCTTTATAAATAAAAAAATTGTACAAAACAATACAATTACCTTTCAAAAGCTACAAAAGATATTATTACAGATTTTAGAAATATAAAAAGTTATAGAACAAA
Source organism: Artocarpus heterophyllus (assembly GCA_025403435.1). Taxonomy (NCBI): domain Eukaryota; kingdom Viridiplantae; phylum Streptophyta; class Magnoliopsida; order Rosales; family Moraceae; genus Artocarpus; species Artocarpus heterophyllus. The sequence goes on along the minus strand of CM046345.1, from coordinate 1,015,835 downwards.
ACACCAGTTAAAAAAAAAAAGGAAAAAAAGATCTTAAGTCTTATTGATTTTAACTGTTAAAATATATTTTTTAATTTTTTTAGAAGAAATATATTTTGAAAACAAATCCATTTAAGAGTTTATGCTCCATTTGGTGTTTTTTTTTTGGAGTTTTTGGAAATATTTTTGCATATATTTTGAGGCAAAAATTTCAAAACAACTCTTAACATAATTCCCTAAAAATCCTCATTTTTTAAAACAAAACTATTTTCACCTATATTTTTATCTCTATTTTTTTTCAATCCAAAATCTATAGAGGCTAAAATTGACACAAAATTTTTTAAATTCAAAATATATTTTTATAGTTTCTATAAATAAATAAATAAATTAAAAAATAGTTAAAGTTAGGAGCCATAGTTTCCATGGGCTACTTTGTAGTTTCCATGGGCTAAGGCAATTTTATCAAACCACACGAATGTTTGCCTTCTCCGTGTTGTGTTGATTTCTGCCCAGCCCTTTTTTTTTCGAGTAAACCCAAGCACTATGTGGACTTTTTTTTTTGGTTTTATAGGGAAAGAAGAATAAAACTTATTTTGTGTGTTTGTGTTTTTTCTTTAAGGGAAAAAAGATACAGGGAACTTTGTCCTTTAGAGGAAGAAGAATTAAAACGACATAAAAACTTGTAAACGACAATAGTTTCTTAATAAACAACAAAAGGAAACTGAACGACTTTAATTCAAAAAAAAAAAAAAAAGAGAGACAGAAAGAAAAGCAACGTCAAAAGCATTAGAAGAAAACAGTAAGAAACGAAATGAACACTACAAATAACTCTTAAGCGGGGAAAACAACAACAAATTAAGAAGAATCGACAGGATGAGGAAAGCAACAAGACAAAAGGACAAAACATGGTAAGAACAAAGAAGATATTTCTAAGACGGCAATAGTAAACTAAAAACGACATCAAGGAGTGTAAAAGGTAAAAGTGGTTGAACGAAACAAAAAACAACAGTAAAAGAAAAACCAGGAAGGGAAAGGTTACAGACTTATAAAATGACAATAATGTGAAAATCAAATTCAATATCAAATAGAAAACGAAAAATAATTGAAAAGACGTCAACAGACTTCAAATCATATAAATGGTTAAAACGACAATCAATGATGAACAACATAACAATCAAAAAATTGATTAAGGTGACAAACGACTATGAACGGGGAGAAGAAAAGTAAATTCATAAAGAATAAGGAAGACCAAAAGAAGCGAAAAAATTAAAAAACGAAATATGACATAAATGGAATGAAAAAAGAGTCATGTGTCACATAGAAATTAATAATGTGAAGAGGAGCGGAGGAAGATGAAAATAAGAATCAACAGGAAAAAAGGACACCGATGACGAAACGACAGCATAAGGAGAACCACGATAAATTGGGAAAACGACAAATTGGTAAAAAAAATTTGTTTTCAAAAACGACAATAAGAGGAAAAGTCGCAATAATGTTCGCAAATATGTGAACGAATATGCGGGCAGACGATACACGTACGCATTATCTTACTCAGAGAAAGTTGATGCAATACAACTTGCCTAGAATTTTTATCTGCTATTGAAATGCATATATATAAATATGTATATATGTTTAACAATAGCTCGTCCCAGTTTGAATAATATTCTATGAGAAATTGTTCGCTTACAATTCATGCGGTGAAAATGGCTTTTTCTTCTTCCCATGAAGAAAGTACTGAAGATAAAAGAAGTGAGGAAATACTACAAAATGGTTCCGTGAACAAACAACATTTCTACAGACTATTTATTAATCAAAAAAAAAAAAAATCTAGTACTTTTTTCAGGCTGAGAATGAAAGAATTTAAAAACCTTCTTGTGATGATCGGCCATCAATTTCCATATATGCCACAATATAATGAAGACAATATTTCTGAACAAAGCGTATATAATCTGATCAGGTTGTTGAAATTTCTCGCTTTCCATGGGGAAGCCTTCTTCTGCCGACTTCATGACCCATGCACAGATCCTGCAAACGAAAGCAAAACATAACATATATGAACCAGATGACAGTAGAACATTCATATTATAAAACATGTTGCGTTGTAAAATTGGACTATAACTAAATTTTGTAACAATATGCCACTCAATTTTTAAAAGGTAACATTGGTTTTTCTAATTTATAGAATATTAAAAAAAAACATCATTTTCTTAGGTTTTTTAAGAGAAATAACACGTGCCATACGAATGGGGTCGTTGAACAATTTATAAGTGAACAATTACTCTACTAGCTTATCTTGTAATCACATAGAAATAAAGGCAAAGATAGTTATTATTTATTATTAAGATTTTCTTTAAATTTATTAAGTATTATACTTCTTATAGAACTTTTGAATTAAATCATTTTAAAATCAAATTAGCTTTAAACAGAATAGAGTTACAAAAATACCTCTATGTTATATGCCAATGCTATTATTTATGTGTTAAATTACCTTGAAAGTCCTAACAAAATTAATGAACCTTTTGTTAACATATATAACGTTATGAGATTAAATAAGAAAAGAAAAGAAAAAAGATGACATAAATTTTTTACGCAGGCCAACAGTGTGTCTACATGAATAGACTATGAAAAAAAGGAAAGGTTCACTAGTAACAAGCATTATGAATGAGCTCCATATAAATATAAATTACAATCACAAAAAAATACCTAATACTTAACTAAAAAGATTTCCTAAAATGAAAATATACAAAAAAAGTTTTAGATATTCATTGAAAAAAAAATTCTCTAATTAGGAGTACAATGCTACAAGGACGAAAGTTTGAGAGGTATTTTTTTTTAATAAAACACAATTGGAATTTTAATTTGAGAAGAAGATAAAAAGTACTTAGCATATACAGTAACCTAAAGTTAATTATGTAAATGCATCGAGCACTGACAGGTTCACACTTGACAATAACTTACTATGAAAATCGAATAAAATCTAATGAAAACAATATATACAGAAGACTAAGATTGTGCAAAGTAGTAACTAAAAAAAAAAGGCGTACTGAAGATTATTATTGGAGGAAAGAGATCGCAGACACAATTGTAGAACCGAGGGGCATTTAATAATAATTACACTTCATTGATGTGGGCAACCTTAGGCCAATCTTCCCCTCCTTCCTGACGTCGTTGGTTTGGCCAAGGACATCCGTCGATTGACAAAGGAGAAAGAGGAGGAGGCAGCCCTTCTTCTGGCAAGCACTGCAGGATACTTTTGCAGCTATAAACACACAAGTGAACAAGAGATGTTAGTTGTTGATTAAGAGCTTCAAGGTTGCCACAATTCTGAGTGTAAATTTCCCTAAGGCTGGTTGGAAGCAGCCCCTCTTGATCAGGAAATGATGTCCCTTCCCATTCGGAGACGTTTCAGAATTCTAAAGAGGACAGTTTTTGCAGATTCCAGTTCATGCGAGTCTCGAAAAGCTTTTTGTTACTCCATAGCCAAACTTTCTTTAGTTTTGAGTCCGATCCCCATTCCAGAAGTGACTCCAATGCGGGACAATCAAATACAAGCACAAAGACCAGAGATGAAAAAGCAATGGCAGTTTGTTGAGGTCTTGGTAGCAAATCCACCATTTGTTGACAGTTTTTAATGTATATATTGTTAGATTAGGTGCGCCAAGAATTAAATGATATAATAATTTTTTGTATAAATTTGATCAATAATTTATTTATTATTCATATATTAAATGTTGTCCATTTTATGTTCATTTTTATTGAATATATGATAAGTAAAGTCTAAAACTATTAGTCTAAACCTTTAACATCGATAGATTATATAGAAGACATCAATCTTAAAAGTGATAGTCCAAATAATAAGGTCCGCAATTGAGAGAATAACGTTGGACACTTTATTCATGTTAAGATTGTTATGTTGTTTACATCCTCAACGGGACAAAAGTTGAATTGATTTAATTAATAATTCTATTTGTTTAAATCAATTAACTTTAGACAATTATATGCGTTATGTCTTAATCCTGAAATAAATTAATGGGCCCTTATTCTTGACTTGTGTCTTTTGATGTACCAAAAGGTGACATTCTGATTTAATAATAGTATGCATACCGGTACGTTAGAGACATAACTCTTGATTGACGTAGACCCTTTATTCATAGATATAGAATCCATAACTCTTTTGTAGAGTTAATGATATTTTTTTATGGGCATTATCCTATAATTGGAGGACTAGAGCGCTGAACCATTTAGATACATAGGTATAATGGTGTGGTATACTATTTATGGATAGTAAGTATTCCAATGATGAGATAATAGAACATAAGATAAAAATAATCGAAAAGGTAAAATGGAATTTATCCTAAAGCCGACTATGAATATCCTATAAGGATGTTACACATTATGATATGTCATGGACGATTAGCTTATTAAAGCTTTGTAATTTTATATAGTTCGAGAGTCCAACTCTAAGCTTTTAGTAAAGTAGCGTTAGAGTTGATAATTATAAAATATATATATCTAAAATATGTCATTTTATAATTATAGAGGCTTGATCTATATATGTCCATTAGGTCCCCTTTGCTAGCTCATAATAATTCCTGTAACGATATAACACTTTTTTTTTTTACATATTGGTGACTTATGTTAATTATTAGATTGGCTGAAATTTAATAAAGTAGATTTAATAATTCATGTTAGTTTATCAATTGAATTAATTTACAAAATTAATTCAAGATAAACATGTTGAATTTTTTGGAAATATTTTATTTGATATGGGAGTATTTATATATGACTGTTTTAGTCAGCTAACTTCTCTATTGGGTTATTTAAATTAAAACTAAAGCTTTATCTAAGATTCTCATGTGAAATAAGACTAAGATTTTCAAATTATCGCTCGGTCGATAGGCCAGTGTAGAAAATTTGATAGGCTGATCTAGCCGATCAAGAAGATCGGTAGGCTGAACATGTGATAATACGATTATGCGTTTTTGGCGTGTTTTTTTTTTTAATCAAAAGTGGATCTAGACTCGAATTTTGAAGCCTAATCTGATAAGAACTAACCCCAAATTCAACCACTATATAAAGGGAACTATTTTTCATTGTTCCTCATATTATTTAAGAAGTATCGAGTGAGTTTACTTGTGAGAGAAACTCTGAAACTCTCATAGAGCTATTATTCAACATCTCGAATCTTAGCTCTTGGTTTTTCTCAAATGGTTGGAAAAAGAGTCACCAGAGGAAGACTATACGATGTGCAACTATCCGCACTCTAATAATGGAAAGAGAATAACAAGGAATACTAGTTTGTTGAGGCTCTTCCAAAACGTTCTTCTTTATTCTATTTTTCTATGAACTTCGGCATATAAAAGAGGTACATAAGATCTATTATTAATTTATGTACTTAGCATGTCAAATTTTTTTTTTAGAAAAAACTTTGATTTAAAATTTTAAAATTTCGATGCGTATCGTTTTCCAACAATTGGAATCAGAGCCATGCTCTTACGTTGCTTTTATGAGTTTCTAATCATACAATGTACATAAATCATGTGATCTTATGCTCTCTTATGCTTGAATTATATTTTTTAGAGAGATAACACTCTAGGGTTTCTATATAATATATTGTCATGAGATTATGTGGTGGATGTTTATTAATTAGTTATTGTTAATTAAATTTCTATTTTAATTATTTTAATTAATTAATTTTACCAATTATGGTTCTTTAGAAGTTAGAATGTGTATTTAGGTTTTTATGTAATTGATGGAGATCTATCGTCACCCTCTACGATTTATTATTTTAATTTTGGTTTGTAAAATTTGTATTAAAATAATTATTCAAAGTGAAGACGGATCTATGTTTTTACATTGTTGAAAAATAAATTAAAAAGTACTTAAAATTATTTTTACAAAAGTTTGAAAAACGCTGGTTCACTATTGATTAGCATCCCAATTACCAATTACCAGCAGGCCAGTTGTCGTAGACCAGCAAGCCGATCAGCGAGCAAAACTATTTTAAAAAAAAAAACAATACGTTTTTTGGTGTCATTTTTATTTTTGTTGGAGATAATTTTGAGAAACATAATATTTTATGATAAGTAGAAGAACAAATTTTTCATTTATGTGAGATTGAAGAATTGAAAACAGACACCACAAGAAGAATGATACAACAAGAACATACAAGATGAAGAATCCATAATATGTTTTGATTATTCTTTTGTAATCTTTATTTCTTTTTTCTAGGATGGAACCATGATATTACGGCTGCTTATTATATTGCTTGTAGCTTTGCATGTTACGTTGTTTGTCTACATTATAATATGTTTTACCATGTATGTTAATAACATGTCATGTAAAATAGGGAGTGCTGTTCATTAAAAATTATTCATGCATGTTAACATAAAACCTTTTTTTTTTATTGAGTGGGAGAATGTTTTCGAAGAGAGGATCTAAGGCCTCCATTGTTGGTCCATAGGTAACACATGATAATTTCGACCCCTAGAAAGAGATTTAATCATGTACCAGGTTCGATCTTCAAAGGGACAATTTACTTTAGCATGCCTTATCATTGTACACCCCTAGGTGGCGATTATAAATCATGGATGAAGTAGTTAAAACGTTAGTTATACACTCAAGATTAATTTTATTATTAACCTCCCATAGGAGCTTTGTGTATAAAGTTAATGACTAAAGAAAACTATTCTTAGTATATGCTAGATCAGACGTGTCTTGGATGGCATATATTAATTGGAGGGGATCCGTGTTCCTGACTGAATTTGGCAAGTCTCCCTTAGGCAGCTTGTTGAATTCTAAGTTAGGGATTATCATTGTAAGGTTATAACTTTTTCAAGGTTTTGACACATAAACACATTGTATGCTTACTTGTTTGTGTTATCTTACTAAACTGTTATGGAATTTTGCTTATATTTGGTGTATGATTCTTTATTGTAGATTTAAATGTCTAAAAATGCTTTATCTTGATACTCGATAAAAATACATTAGCTGGCGAGAATTATAACGATTAGAAAAGGAACCTGAATATCATCATTTCTTTTGAGAAACTAAAATTTGTGCTAACCAAGCCTTGTCCTACTGAGCCTATCGGCGAATCCTCTAATGACCAAATCTAAGCGTATGATTGTTGGAAGGGTGCTAATGATCAGGCCCGTTTTATATTATGGATAGCATGAATAATATGCTACAAGCTTAACATAAGGATTATGAGACTGTTAAGTAGATTTTAGATAATCTGGAAGACATGTTTGGAGGCTAATCCTTAACGAAAACGGTAAGGGGCTCTTCGAAAGTTCCTTAATTGCAAACAAAAGCAAAAGACTCCTATGAAGGAGCATATGATGTTGCCATTGGTTACCTCGTTGAGGCTCAAACCCATGGAGATGACATTATTGTTGAGTTACATATGACTATGGTCTTTAAGACTCCATCTATAGAGCATCCCATTTTGAGCTTCATATAATTTGAGCAATAGACAGGATGTGACCTTGACCAAGCTGATGAAGCAGTTACAGAGGTTTGAGAATCTTGGAGAGGGAAGCTTCGGCTCTTGGAGAGGCAAACTTAGCAGCTGTATCTGGTTATAATACGAACTCTGGGAATAGAAAGAAGCAGAGGGCTAAGAACAAAAAATCTTCTACTCTGGCAAAAGGCAAGGATAAAAATTCAAGGAACCTAAAGAAACTAAAGTGCTTTTTTTTTTTGCTAGAAGGCTAGGCATATCAAGAAGATTTGCAAGGACGTCAAATCCAAAGGAGGTAAGTGCAAACTTCTAGTTATTGAGACTTGTTTAGTTGAGGAATCAAATGACATTTGGGTCATAGATTCTGGAGCAACTAATCATATTTGTGTTTCTCTGCAGGGGTTCACGGAAATGAGAAGTTTGCCACATGAGCGCTTCATGTTGCGGATAGACGATGGATCCTTAGTGTTGGCTGAAACAATAGGAGACATCGATCTTTACTTTAATAGGTATAGAACTTTAGGTTTAAGAGATTGTTTTTATGTTCCTAAACTTAAAAAAAATTTAATTTCTGTCGCTTGTTTATTTAAAAACTCTTATTCAGTTTACTTTAATAATAAAGTTGTGATTCGTAAAAACAAATATTTTATCTATAGTGGATGGTTGCAAAAAACCCATATTTTATCAAATCTAAGATGGACTTACTGCTTAACACTAAGGTTAATGATAACCCTAAAAGACTTAAAACTTTTCACTCTAATAAGACTTTTCTTTGACACTAGCGATTAGGTCATATTAGCTTGGATATGATTCAAAGGTTGGTAAATAATGAACCTTTAAATAATTTAGAGGTGGAATCTATACCACAATGTAAATCTTGTTTGGAGGACAAAATGACCAAAAGACCATTTGGGTATAAGGGTAATCGAGCCGAAAGGGTCCTAGAACTTATACATAGTGATGTTTGTGGTCCTATAAACATCAAGGCACGAGAAGGGTACGAGTATTTTGTCACTTTTATTAATGATTACTCGAGATATAGGTAAGTCTACCTAATGCATCATAAGAGGGAAACTTTTGACAAGTTCAGGAAGTTTTGAGTTGAAACAAAGAAGCAATTAGGTAAACCCATAAAGACACTTCGATCCATTCGAGGTGGAGAATACCTCTCCACCAGGCACTCCACAACAGAATGGCATGGTTGAGAGAAGGAATAGGATTTTGTTGGACATGGTTCGGTCTATGATGAGTTATTCAAAATTACCTTTATCCTTTTGGAGATACGTATTACAAACTGTATGTCATCTTTTAAAAATGTGCTTTCTAAATCGAGTCTTAAAACTCCTCACGAGTTGTGGATGAGTAGAAAGACATTTTTAAATCATATTCGCATATGGGGTTATCTTGCTCATGTCTTGTACAAGGAAGCGAATAAATTAGAAGCACGTTCAGAAGTGTGTGTGTTTATAGGATATCCAAAAGGAACTAAAGAGAGTTATTTTTATAACCCAAAAGAAAATAAAGTCGTGGTTTTGACGAATGCAACTTTCTTTAAGGAAAGTTACATGAACGACTTTAAACCTCGTAGTAGAGTGGTACTCAAGGAGTCAGTGAGTGATTCAATCACTCTAGGGATTCTGGTTGAAACCAATCTAATCAATGTAGAAAAACCAACTGAACAACAACCTTAAGAGCTTGGACGTAGTAGGAGAATCGGGCGTCAACCTGATAGGTATATGTTCAATGGTGAAGCTTACTCGGCTGAGCCTGTTAAACACGATAGGGATCCTTAAACATATATAGAGGCTATGGAGGATGTTACTTCCAAGCTCTAGACAGAAGCTATGAACATTGAGATAAAGTTTATGAAGACTAATCAAGTCTGGGAGCTTGTGCACCTTCCTAAAGGGGTAAAGCCCATAGGGTGTAAGTGGATCTATAAGAGAAAGAGAGGAACAAGTGGGAAATTCGAAACCTATAAGATTAGATTAGTAGCAAATGGATACACACAAAAGAAGGAATTGATACAAGGAAACCTTTTCACCTATAGCCATGCTTAAGTCCATCCGTATTCTTTTGTTCATAGCTGTTGTTCTCGACTATGAGATTTGACAAATGGATGTCAAGAAAGCCATTCTTAACGGTTAACTTGATGAGACCATATAGAAGGTACAACTAAACGGGTTCAAAGCTAAGGTCAAGAGAGTAAGGCCTGTAAGTTGGTAAAGTTTATTTATGGACTTAAGCAAACTTTTCGTTCTTGAAACATAAGATTTGATCAAGTGATCAAGACATGGGTTTGAACAAAATATGGATGAACTATATGTTTACAAATACATTAAGGATGGGAAGGTGGTTTTTCTACTATTCTATGTAGATGACATTTGGGGCATTGTTATTGGTCAAATTATAGTTTACTAAGCACTTGACATATGTTCTAGGTATCCAAATCTTTCGAGATAGGAAGAATAAAATAATAGCTTTATCCCAAGCTATCTACATAGATAAAATTCTTGAAAAGTATGCAATCCAGAATTTGAAGAAAGGTGGGAAACCATCTAAGTCTGGAATTACTCTTTCTAAGAAAGACTCTCCAAAGTCTGATGAAGAAAGAGAATACATGAAGAACGTGCCTTATGCTTCGGTAGTGAGTAGTCTCATGTTTGCAATGCTTTACACTCAACCAGACATTTCTTATGTGGTCGAAATAGTAAGTTGATTTCAGTCAGATCACAATCAAGTATATTTTCAAGTACTTAAGAAGGACTAGAGGTTATATGCTAGTGTAATCTGGTGAGGATCTAACACCTTTTGAATACACTGACTTGGATTTCTAATCCCATTTGGATTCAAGAAGATCGACTTTAGGATCAATGTTTACTTTAGGAGGAAGCGCCATTGTTTGGAGAAGTTTCAAACAAGATTGCACTTCGGATTCAACGATAGAGGCCGAGTATATGGTCACTAGTGAAGCTTCAAAAGAAACTTTGTGGCTCTGCAAGTTTCTTGGGGATCTTGAGGTAGTTTCTGGTATGGATAAAGAGATGTCGTTATATCATGATAACACTGCAGTGATAGTTAATGCTAAGGAACCAAGATTTCATAAGAAGAGTAAACATATTCTTTGGAAGTATCAAGTGATAAAGGACTTCGTTGAGGGTAGACATGTTGTAGTATGCAAGATCGTGTCCGAGGACAGTATAGCTGATCCTTTCACGAAGACACTACAAACAAGGGTTTTCTAGAAGGATGTAGAGGCTATGGAGATGCAAGACATGTTATATTTACTCACTTAGGGCAAATCGTTTTCAAAAAATAATAAAGTATTTAAGTGTGGGTCGATTTAGTGTCAAGAAGGTTGACACGAACGGGTTGAAACAAAAATGACCCTAGCTTATTTTTGACACTAATATATAAAAAATCGTGTCGTGTTTGTATCGTGTCATCATATCGTAACCTGTATTGCTAGGTCTAAAGTGACACATAAAGCCTAAAGTGAACTTTATGTGTGATTTACAACAATTAATCTATAACACTATTAGCTATTATTTGTTTTTAGGCTTTTCTTTAATTATTTTGGTGCCTAGAATCTTCGGCTATTGACAAGATATCTTATCACATTTTATTACAAGTATCTAGCTCTAGAAAACTCTAGTACAATGAGGAAAAGTGTAGCATTTTGAACTAATACAAGCTGCTGCATTATGTTTGACAAGGAATCCAGATCTGTTGTGTAACTTCTCCGTCCATTTATCTGTTTGACCAATATCGGTTAGCACGCCAACCGCCTCATTCAAAATGCTACCAACACTTAAAACCGGATTTCTCCGTTTGTGACCATTGAAAATCCTCTTTTTGTCATTTCACATTTTTTTTGTTTTTATTTTTTCTTTTTTATCAAAAAGTTCTCTCTTTTTCCAAACTTAATTTTCTCTTGCATCAGCTCTCTCTCTCTTTCTTTCCTTTTCTCTCTCTCGTTCGCCATCTTTATCTAAGCATTTCTCATAGAGGGAGAGGTAGAAGAAGAAAATATGAGCAACAATATGCACAAATAAAATTTAGGTTAACTTTCTACTTTCTATAAGCTGTCTCTTCACTGTATATGTCGTAACCTGCACCCTTCCAAGCATTTGTATTGGAAATTTTGGGAGTGAAACTATTGGGAATTTGAAGCCTTAATTATAAGGAAATCAAATATGTGGAGAAAACATAAATAAGAACATACGATAAATACCGTAGTTTATTTTTGATGTGAGGGTTACGCTTATATTGAAATGGTGTAGAATAATTCACTATGATGAAAAAATTTATAAGAAAAATAACACAATTTTTTTTGAAGATTTTTTTTTAAGCTTATCTCTCACTGCATTTCACTTTCTACAAAGAAAAGAACTCAATCTATCTAATCAAAATCCTTTGTGTAAGGTAATATTATAAATGGTATTAAATTTAACACCATACTTTCTAATAAAAACAAAAAGAGAAAAGGTGAAATATGCTCCTCTGGTGACTGAAAAAAAAAATAGAAAAGAGAAAAGGTGAAATAACGTGCGAGATTCACAAAAAAAAAAAAAGAAAAACAATATGCAGGTAACGAAGTTGGAGAAAGAAAGAAGGATAGAGAGAGATTGGTGAAGAGAAAGAAAAGATTAGTCTGAAAAAGAACGTCATAGAAAACATAGGAAAAAAAGGAGAACTTGAGTTGTTGAGTAAAACTTGTGGGATTTGATAATAACAAAACTATACTTTTGTGCCCAAAGTTGCTATTTTGCAAAAGTTGGATGAAAAGTTTTGAGGTATTATGGTCTATTTTAAAATTTTGAAGAATTTGAGGGTTAAAATTTAGGGTATGTTTGTTTCATGCATTCTTTGAACTTAATGGACTCAATTTTAGATTTGAGTATCAAGAATCCTTTGATATATGTTTGTTTTCCCCCAAAATATAAATCATTTAAGTATCAAGAATCTAAGTTTTCAGAGTTCTTATCCTTCTTAAACTTTTGATACTTTGATAGCTTTGCTACAGTAAAAACTAAAATTCTCTCTCTTGTATTTGAGAAAAAAAAATCATAACTTCTTCATTTGATATCCAATTGAGATGATTTTTTTTAACTATGTTCCTAATAAATAGAGGAATAAATCAAGATCTATATTGCATATTTTTTAAGATCATTACTATTAAGATTTTATTAGATTTATTAATAAATCAAAAACTATCTTCACTACCTCTCCAAACACAAATTTCAATTTTATTCTATACTCAGATTAAAACTTAAATGTACATCCAAACATCAATTTAAATAACAATTTAGATCACTAACTTAAATCTTAATTCAAATCACATTAACTCAAATTAAATTATTAATCTAAATCTATTTATCTAGCGGAACCTTAATATCTAGGACACTCTCACTTGAAAGCACCCTTGCCGAAAAATCAGACCATCACCTCTCCCTCTAACAACAAGCCACGTACCACTCGGGCTGATCACCCTTTGGTCAACATCAACTACCACGTAGCGGTGAAACTGATGTTACTCTAGGACACCTAGATGGAATTGAATCTTTTGAGGAACATTACTAGTGGACATGATTAAAAAAATTTATTACTTGTTTTCATCAGTGTTTTAAACTACTTTTTTAATTCAAACAATATAAACTTTTACATGTTACAATAATAATAAAATATTACTATAATATAAAACTCTTACGTATTACAATAAAATAGTTCTAACTAATAGTTCTAACAGCCTATCAAACACTTATTTAGTTTATGACGATATTTACGGTACGCCACTAGTGAATGGAAATATAAAATTACATTTGGAGTCACCTGTTTAACGGTCATTCCATGTATATGACGATATGTGTAGAGTTACTTGTTTACTTATTCTTTAATTGTGGATATTTAAGTTCTTTGATTAAACTAAGTTGGTAGGAATAGCGGGCATTGTGTACATACTCCCTATTTTTTATTTTAGGTTAGTCTGTTATTGGTTGACGTTTTAGGTCATTGTCAATGCTCTTTGTTATTTGACTGGTATATTTGTTCTAAAACTATAGATTATTTCTAAATTTTCTGTTTGTTATGTAATTTTTTTTAGGAGAACGAGAGAATTAGACTATCATTTATTGTGAATAAAAATAAATAGACTAAAATATAATAATGTTAAAGTATAGCCTATTTATATTAAAACGAAAAAAAACACGGAACAACAAGATAACAAAAAACAAAAATGATGAAAAAAGAGGAGATAAAATAAAAAAATTTAAATGTTTAAAAAAACACATAATTTTAGAAATATTATGTACTTAAATGTTTTTGCAAGTGTTCTATTTACTTATATTAAAAATTAAAACTATGCTATTTAGTGCAATATATATATTATTGTATAGGTTTTTTAAAATTTTATATTTGTATTTTATTATTTTCTTGATGCAGAAGCTCCAGAGCAAGTTTGATTTATTTTCAAAATTTTTATTAGGTCCAACCACAATTTGTTTTTTTTTTTTTTTTTGATGTTTAGATTTCCAAAATCTTCAAAGAAAAAAATTTCAAATTAATCATTGATCCTAATTTTAGGTGGTGATAGTTAGGGTTACAAAAAAACTCTACAAGTGCATATCTATCTTGTCGAACAATTAGTACACCACGAAAACCGGATAACCACTATAACTAGCACGATGTCTATGCACTTATTTGTACATGAATCTACGCCATTAGATTTAATTAGGTTGGTCCAAACAAAGTGTTGTTTAGAAACTAAAAAAAAAGATGACAGCTTGTGGATATACATAGATAAATAGACTCATCAAAGAGGTCATATTACATAACCAACATACTCATTTATTTCAAACATAGCCAACACACCTCAAATCACTCCATGTACATGGTAATAATATAGTGGGTAAAACCAACATAAAAATATTACCACTTCATAATTGGCGATTTGAGTTTATTTAAGTTACATCACTATTTTCTTTAGTTACTTATCATCTTAAAGTGACAAGTACATACTAAAGTAGTCCAACCAGTAGCCGATACTTCCTTTGAATCCAACAATTAAGCCATTTTCGATTGGGAGATTGAAAGGTGTGCCGCTTGTAACTCCATATGGTCCATAGGTTTTCTTATTAGTCTTGAATGTCAAAGAGCGTACTACTACATACCCACTCACGTTACCAGTGTACCCGCTCACTTCCATTATATACTCGCTTGGAAAGTCTAGAGAAATCTGGATTTCAAAGAATATACCAAAATATAAAATATCAATAAACTAAAGTGTTATGAAAATGTATAGGGAAAGTATTTATCAAAAAATTTAACTTAAAATTTATATGAATAATCTTTGATTAAATATCCTGATCAGTTCAACATATGTGACATATGTTCATGTAATATTTAAGTTGTTCACATGGTAACACTTAAAAATGTTTAAGAAAGCTTTTTACAAAGACGTCATAGGGTAATGGGCCAGAAAAGAAATTATATAGCTTAAAACAATGAAGAAATGAATAAGAAACTAACCAACCTTCACTGGTGTGAAGCCTGTTATAAAACTTTTATGATTTTGTCCTACATATGGCGATCCATTCAAGTCGTAAACAACTTGGAAGTCCCCAATGGCGGTCTCCTTATTATATGAAAGGTTGATTTCTCTGATTCCGGTGAATGCACCGTCATCAAAAGCTTTACCATTGGAGCTAGTGCTTACTTTGGCTCCCCATGGTCCTACGATTACAGTCTGGCTTATCCCGCTTTGTTCGTCATTTTTCGCTTCCTACAAAATATTTTCCAAGGAACAATAAAACATCCTCCTGAATATATATAAAAAATTTTCAATAGTAATTAATAAAGATATCAGGTCTCTTAGACCCCATTACCGAGGTTGCAAAATAGTTTTATGTGCATATTCTACATCACCAAAAGTAACATACATATGTACGTACATACATACATAAGGGGCCTTACCATCCCGTTGAGGTTAAGGAGGTCTTCAGAAACCCCGACGGCAGCCTCGATTATCCCGATTGGGTTCTGGTTGATGCCATTTGGCAAAAACCACTTGCGGTTGTCAGCAGAGGAGATGGAGAAGAGGAGGGCGAGAACAGAGAGGGAGAGAAGGGAAGAGTAAGCCATCTGCATTAAACTATTGAAGACTAGTTTACGTGGATATTTGGATGTAGAGAAGCTTGTGTACATGGCTATATAGAGATGGAGGTGCTACACTTGTTTGGGATTCCGGGCTTATTTGGGGCTATGAAAGTAATTTAGGCTTTGCCGATGGTAGGTAGAAAGTTAAAATTTTAATGAACACATGAATTTTATGTAGTTTGGGATTTAATCTACCTAACAACGTTACATACACACGTCGAAACCCTTCAGTCATACGTGTAAGCGATGATCTGCTGGCAATTTGATTCACTTTAATTTTATATGGAAAAAAATTTCATTTTCTTTTTTATATTGCGCCAGCTCCAATAAACTCCTAAAAATCTGTCTGTCATGTGGGAAAGTCATCATCGATCTCAAAAAATTTAATAGGGAGGACATTTTCACACGGATCTAGATGTCATAATTTGTGCCACGAGTGTTCCTTTCCAGTGGAAAGATTCGGCTTATAAAGACAAATCTTTTGCGGTGCGTGTAATTGTACGTTTTATTTAGCATTGAACCTAAATTGTAAAATACTAGTCACTACCTCGTGGATGACATAATTTTACTTTAAGTTTTATCTATTTTTTAATTTATTTTTAAATTACAAAGTATTACTTTAATGTTTTAAACAACTTATTTAAATTTCATCCTTATAAATAAAAAATTACACAAAACAACACAATTACCTTTCAAAAGTTATAAAAGATATTTTTATTGATTTTAGAAACATAAAAAATTATACAACAAAACATCAAATTTTAAAAAAATGATCTTAAGTCTTACGGATTTTTAAATGTTAAAATATATTTTTTAATTTTTTTTAAGAAGAAAAATATTTCAAAAACAAATCCTTTTAAGAGTTTATGCTCTGTTTGGTATTGTTTTTGAAGTTTTTAAAAATATTTTTGAATATTTTTGAGGCAAATTTCAAAAATACACTCAAGGTAATTTCTTAAAAATTCTCATTTTCTAAAACAAAACTATTTTCATCTAAGTTTTATCTTCATGTTTTTTCAGTCTAAAATTTTATAGAAAATAAAATTTACGCAAGTTGTTTAAATTAAAAATATATTTTTATAGTTTCTAAATATACATAAATAAATTAAAAAATATTTAAAGTTAGGAGCTATAGTTTCCATGGGCTACTTTGTAGTTCCCATGGGCTAGGCAATTTTGTCAAACCACATGAATGTCTGCCTTCTCCGTGTTGTGTTGATTTCTGCCCTACTTTTTTTGTTTCGAGTAAAGCCCAACACTATGTGGACTTCTTTTTATTTGGTTTTACAGGGAAAAAAAAATGGGAAAGAAGAATAAAACTTCTTTTGTGTGTTTGTGTTTTTTTTTTTTAAAGGAAAAAAGATATAGGGAACTTTGACCTTTAGAGGAAGAAGAAATATTGGTTAAAATGACAGCAAAACTTGTAAACGACAATAGTTCGGTAATAAACAACAGAAGGAAACTGGAAGACTTTAATTAAAAAAAGAAAGAAAGAAAGAAAAGCAACGTCAGAAGCGTTAGAAGAAAACAGTAAGAAACAATATGAAAATATTATGTTTAAAATAAACATAAAATATTTTTGCACACATGATTAAAATAAAATTTTAAATGTTTAAAAAGAACATAAAATTTTAAAAATATAGCATACTTAAATATTTTTGCAAGTGTTCTATTTACTTATATTAAAAATTAAAACTATGTTATTTAGTGCAAATTAATATATTATTGTATAGGTTTATTTAGATTTTATATTTTTATTTTATTATTTTCTTGATGCGAAGGCTCCAGAGCAAGTTTGATTTATTTCCAAAATTTTTATTAGGTCCAACTACAATTTTTTTTCTTTTTTTTTAATGTTTAGATTTCCAAAATCTTCAAAGAAAAAAATTGCAATGTAGTCATTGATCCCAATTTTAGGTCGTGATAGTTAGGGTTACAGAAAAACTGTATAAGTGCACATCTATCTTGTCGAACAATTATTACACCACGAAAACCGAATAACCACTATAACTAGCAGGATGTCTATGCACTTATTCGCACATGAATCTACACCATTAGATTTAATTAGGTTGGTCCAAACAAAGTGTTGTTTAGAGAAAAAAAAAAAGGTTGACAGCTTGTGGATATACATAGATAAATAGACTTATCAAGAGGTCATATTACATAACACCAACATACTCATTTATTTCAAACATAGCCAACACACCTCAAATCACTTCATGTACATGGTAATAATATAGCGAGTAAAACCAACATAAAAATATTACCATTACATAATTGGCGATTTGAGTTTATTTAATTACACCACTATTTTCTTTAGTTACTTATCATCTTAAAGGGACACGTACATACTAAAGTAATCCAATCAGTAGCCGATACTTCCTTTGAATCCAACAACTAAGCCATTTTCAATTGGGAAACTGAAAAGTGTGTAGCTTGTGACTCCATATGGTCCATAAGTTTTCTTGTTAGTCTTGAATGTCAAAGAGCGTACTACTATATATCCATGCACATTACCAGTGTACCCGCTCACTTCTACTATATACTCGCTCGGAAAGTCCAGGGAAATCTAGATTTCAAAAAATACACCAAAATATAAAATATAAGTAAACTAAAGTGCTTTGAAAATGCACAGGTTTTATCAAACAATTTAACCTAAATGTATAGGAACAGTCTTTGATTAAATATCCTGATCAGTCCAACATATGTAGCATTCTTTGTTATCAAATATAACACTGGTTATACGTTCATGTAACATTGAAGTTGTTCACATGGTAACACTTATAAATGTTTAAGAATGCTTTTACAAAGACGTCATAGGGTAATGGGCCAGAAAAGAACTTATATAGCTTAAAACAATGAAGAAAAGAATAAGAAACTAACCCACCTTCACTGGTGTGAAGCCTGTTATAAAACTTGTATGATTTTGTCCTACAAATGGCGATCCATTCAAGTCGTAAATAACTTGGAAGTCCCCAATGGCGGTCTCCTTATTATATGAAAGGTTGATTTCTCTGATTCCGTTGAATGCACCGTCGTCAAAAGCCTTACCATTGGAGCTAGTGCTCACTTTGGCTCCCCATGGTCCTACTAGTATATTCTGGCTCTTCCCACTTCGTTGGTTGTTTTTCGCTTCCTACAAACTATTTTCCATGGAACACTAATATATCCTCCTCAATATATAAAAAAAAAAATTTCTATAGTAATTAATAAAGATATCAAATCTGTTAGACCCGATTACCGGGGTTACAAAATGGTTTTGTGCATATTCTACAACTAAATACAAGCTATAAAGGAAATCATCACCAAAAGTAACATACATACATACTTACAAATATGCATGCATACACACACACATACATACATATTATGGGGCCTCACCATCCCGTTGAGCTTAAGGAGGTATAAAAGAAATCATCACGAAAAGTAGCATGCATACATACATAAATAAGGAGCCTTACCATCCCGTTGAGGTTAAGGAGGTCTTCAGAAACCCCGACGGCGGCCTCGATTACCCCGATTGGGTTCTGGATGATGCCATTTGGCAAAAACCACTTGCGGGTGTCAGAGGAGGAGATGGAGAAGAGGAGGGCTAGGACAGAGAGGGAGAGAAGGGAAGAGTGAGCCATCTGCATCAAACTATTGAAGACTAATTTTACGTGGATATTTGGGTGTGGAGAAACTTGTGCATGTGGCTATATATAGAGATAAAGGTGGTGCACTTATTTGAATTCCGTGCTTACGTGGGTGCTATGAAAGTAATTAGGCTTTAATGATGGTGGATATAAAACTTTACCGACAGCTGGGCACCCATCACTCTTACCTGTAAGCTATGACATACTGACAATTAAATGCACTTCAATTTTGTATAGAGAAAAATCTTCCTATATTAAATACTTTTAGATAAAATCGCTAAATATCGTTTATTAGTCCACGTGATCAAAGAATTTTGTATATTGCGCCAGTCAATAAACTCCTAAAAATTTGTGCATCATGTGGGAAAGTCATCGTCGATCCAAAAAATTTAATAGGGATGTTTTATTTACCATTCACCCTAAATTGTAAAATACTACTCACTACAAGGGTAAATTGTAAAATACTTCTTGCGGACCGCATAGTTATACTTTTAAGTTTTAATTATTTTTAATTTTTTTTTAAATTATAAAAGTATTACTCTAATATTTTAAACAACTTCTTTAAATTTCATCTTTATAAATAAAAAAATTGCACAAAACAACACAATTACCTTTCAAAAGCTACAAAGATATTTTTATAGATTTTAGAAATATAAAAAATTATAGAACAAAACACCAATTTTAAAAAAAGGAAAAAATATCTTAAGTCTTATGGATTTTAAATGTTAAAATATATTTTTTAATTTTTTTAAGAAGAAAAATATTTTGAAAACAAATCCGTTTAAGAGTTTATGCTCCGTTTGGTATTTTTTGAAGTTTTTGGAAATATTTTTACACATATTTTGAGGGAAAATTTTCGAAGATACTCTCAACATAATTCCCTAAAAATTCTCATTTTTCAAAACAAAACCATATTCGCCTATATTTTATCTCTATTTTTTTAGTCCAAAATCTATAGAGGATAAAATCTACACAAAATTTTTTAAATTTAAAATATATTGTTATAGTTTCTAAAAACAAATGAATAAATTAAAAAAAATAATTAATGTTAGGAGCCAAAGTTTCCATGGGCTACTTTGTAGTTTCCATGGGCTAAGGCAATTTTATCAAAACACATGAATGTTTGCCTTCTCCGTGTTGTGTTGATTTCTCCATGTGGACTTTTTTATTTGGTTTTATAGGGAGAAAAATAGGGAAAGCAGAATAAAACTTATTTTGTGTGGTTGTGTTTTTTTTTTTTTTTAGGGAAAACAGATATAGGGAACTTTGACCTTTAGCGGAAGAAGAAATATTGGTTAAAACGACATAAAACTTGTAAACGACAATAGTTCGATAATAAACAACAGAAGGAAACTGGACGACTTTAATTTTTTTTTAAAAAAAAAAAGACAGAAAGAAAAGCAACGTTAGAAGCGTTAGAAGAAAACAGTATGAAACGAAATGAACACTAATTAGATTTTAGAACTACGGCAGAGGTGGAAATTGATTAGAGAAAGGAAAACAAAATAGAATGAAAAATAACAAAGAAAGAACAAATAACTCTTAAGCGGGGAAAACAACAACAAATTAAGAAGAATCGACAGGATGAGGAAAGCAACAAGACAAAAGGACAAAACATGGTGAGAACAAAGAAGATATTTCTAAGACGGCAATAGTAAATTAAAAACGACATCAAGGAGTGTAAAAGGTAAAACTGGTTGAACGAAACAAAAAACAACAGTAAAAGAAAAACCAGGAAGGGAAAGGTTACAGACTTATAAAATGACAATAATGTGAAAATCAAATTCAATATCAAATAGAAAACGAAAAATAATTGAAAAGACGTCAACAGACTTCAAATCATATAAATGGTTAAAACGACAATCAATGATGAACAACATAACAATCAAAAAATTGATTAAGGTGACAAACGACTATGAACGGGGAGAAGAAAAGTAAATTCATAAAGAATAAGGAAGACCAAAAGAAGCGAAAAAATTAAAAAACGAAATATGACATAAATGGAATGAAAAAAGAGTCATGTGTCACATAGAAATTAATAATGTGAAGAGGAGCAGAGGAAGATGAAAATAAGAATCAACAGGAAAAAAGGACACCGATGACGAAACGACAGCATAAGGAGAACCACGATAAATTGGGAAAACGACAAATTGGTAAAAAAAATTTGTTTTCAAAAACGACAATAAGAGGAAAAGTCGCAATAATGTTCGCAAATATGTGAACGAATATGCGGGCAGACGATACACGTACGCATTATCTTACTCAGAGAAAGTTGATGCAATACAACTTGCCTAGAATTTTTATCTGCTATTGAAATGCATATATATAAATATGTATATATGTTTAACAATAGCTCGTCCCAGTTTGAATAATATTCTATGAGAAATTGTTCGCTTACAATTCATGCGGTGAAAATGGCTTTTTCTTCTTCCCATGAAGAAAGTACTGAAGATAAAAGAAGTGAGGAAATACTACAAAATGGTTACGTGAACAAACAACATTTCTACAGACTATTTATTTAGCAAAAAAAAAAAAAAAATCTAGTAGCTTTTTCACACTGAGAATGAAAGAATTTAAAAACCTTCCTGTGATGATCGGCCATCAATTTCCACATGTGCCACAATATAATGAAGACAATTTCTGAACAAAGCGTATATAATCTGATCAGGTTGTTGAAATATCTCGCTTTCCATGGGGAAGCCTTCTTCTGCCGACTTCATGACCCATGCACAGATCCTGCAAACAAAAGCAAAACATAACATATATGAACCAGATGACAGTAGAACAATCATATTATAAAACATGTTGCGTTGTAAAATTGGACTATAGCTAAATTTTGTAACAATATGCCACTCAATTTTTAGGAGGTAACATTCGTTTTTCTAATTTATAAAATATTAAAAAAATTAAATTTATAAAATATTAAAAAATTATTGTCTTAGAATTTTTAAAAGAAATAACATGTGCCATACGGAGAGGGGTCGTTGAACAATTTATAAGTGTACAATTATTCCACTAGCTTCTCCTGTAGTCACATTTAAACAAAGGCAAAGATAGTTATTATTTATTATTAAGATTTTCTTTAAATTTATTGAGTATTAAATTTTAAAATCAAATTAGCATTAAACATAATAGCGTTACAAAAAGGCCTCTATGTTACCAATGCTAGTATTAATGCGTCAAATTCCATAAAAAATCGTAACAAAATTAAGGAACCTTTTGTTGACAAATATTACGTTATGAGCTTAAATAAGAAAATAAAAGGGAAAAGATGACACAAAAATTTTTAAGGAGTACGAGGAACAGCGAGCATTGTGTGTATACTCCCTATTTTTCCTTTTAGGTTAGTTTATTGTTAGTTGACATCTTGAGTCGTTGTCAATGCTTCTTGCCATTTGACTCGTATATTTGTTCTAAAACTATACATTATTTCTAAACTTTCTATTTGTTATGTAATTTTATTGGGAGAATGACGGAATTAGATCACCATTTATTAGGAATAAAAATAAATAGACTAAAGTATAACAATATTAAGTAAATAGCGTATTTAGATTAAAAAAATTTAATTTGGCATAGAATGACATAGAGAAAAACATGAAACAAAAACGAGATAATGAAAAACAAAAACGAAAAGAAAGAGAACAAGAAAGAGAAGAAAAAAGGAGGAGGTAAAGTTAGAAATTTAAATGTTTAAAAAGAGCATATGATTCTAAAAATGCTATGTACTTAAATATTTTTGCAAGTGTTGTATATGCTTGTATTAAAAATTGAAACCATCCTATTTAGTGCAAATTAATGTATTATTGTATATGTTTATTTAAATTTTATATTTGTAATTTATTATTTTCTTAATCTCCAAGACTCCAGAGCAAGTTTGATTTGTTTTCAAAATTTTTATTAGGCCCAACTATAATATTTTTTGATGTTTAGACTTCCGAAATCTTCAAAGAAAAAGATTTTCAATTTAGTCATTGATCCCAATTTTGGGTCGTAATGGTTAGGGTTACTGAATAACCTGTAAGTGTAACCTATCTAGTCGAACAACTGGTGTAATAATTGTTACACCAAGAAAAACCGGATAATCAATATAACAAGCAGGCAGGATGTCTATGCGCTTATTCGTTTATGAATCTACACCATTAGAATTAATTAGGACGGTCCAAACAAAGAGTTGTTTAGAAACTACAAAAAAAGTTGACAGATTGCAGATATACATAGATAAATGGAATATTCAAGAGGTTATGTTACATAACACCAACGTGCTTGTTTATTTCACACATAGCTAATACACCTCAAATCATTCTATGTACATGGTAATAATATAGTCAGTAAAACCAACATATAAATATTACCATTACATAATTGGCCATCTGAGTTTATTTAATTACACCACTATTTTCTTTAGTTACTTGTTATCTTAAAGGGACAAGTACATACTAAAGTAGTCCAACCAGTTGCCGATACTTCCTTTAAATCCAGCAACTATGCCATTTTTGATTGGGAGACTGAAAGGTGTGCCGCTTGTAACTCCATATAGTCTAAAGGTTTCCATGTTAGTCTTGAATGTCAAAGAGCATACTACTGTATATCCACCACAATACCAATATACCCGTTTACTTCTACTATATACTCACTTGGAAAGTCAAGGGAAATCTGTATTTCAAATAATACACCAAAATATAAGTAAACTAGAGTGTAATGAAGATGTTTAGGGGAAGTATTTATCAAACAATTTAACTTAAAATGTATAGGAATAGTTTTTGATTAAATATCCTGAACAGTCTAACACATGTAATATTCTTCGTTTACAAGTGTAAAATTATTCGTGTGTTTGTGTAATATTCAAGTTGTTCACATGGAAACACTTATAAATGTTCAAGAATGCTTTTTACAAAGACATCATAGGCTAATGGGCCAGAAAAGATATTATATAGCTTAAAACAATAAAGAAATGAACAAGAAAACTGACAAACCTTCACTGGCGTGAAGCCTGTTATAACACTTGTATGATTTTGTCCTACAAATGGCGATCCATTTAAGTCGTAAATAACTTGGAAGTCTCCAATGGCGGTCTCCTTATTTTAATGAAAGGTTGATTTTTCTGATTCCGGTGAATGAACCGTCATCAAAGGCCTTAGCGTTGGAGCTAGTGCCCACTTTGGCTCCCCATGGTCCTACTATTATAGTCTGCCTCCTCCCACTTTGTTGGTTGTCTTTCCCTTCCTACAAAATATTTTCCAAGGAACAATAATATATCCTCCTCAATATATATAAAAAATTTTCTGTAGTAATTAGTAAAGTTATCAAATCTCTTAGACCCGATTACCGAGGTTACAAAATGGTTTTATGTCTATATGCTATGTCTATATGCTACATCGAAATACAAGCTATAAAAGAGATCATCACCAAAAGTAACATACATACATGCATACATATGGGGCCTCACCATCCCGTTGAGGTTAAGGAGGTATAACAGAATTCATCACCAAAAGTAACATACATACATGCATATAAGGGGCCTCACCATCCCGTTGAGGTGAAGGAGGTCTTCAGAAACCCAACGGCGGCCTCGATTATCCCGATCGGGTTCTGGTTGATGCCATTTGGCAAAAACCACTTGCGGGTGTCAGCGAAGGAGATGGAGAAGAGGAGGACGAGAACTGAGAGGGAGAGAAGGGAAGAGTAAGCCATCTGCATCAAACTATTGAAGACTAATTTTACGTGGATATTTGGATGTAGAGAAACTTGTGTACGTAGCTATATATAGAGATCGAGGTGCTACACTTAATTGGAATTCCGCGCTTATTTGGGGGTTATGAAAGTAATTTATGCTTTACTGTAGGTAGATAACAAGTTAAAATTTTAATGAACACGTAAATTTTATGTAGTTTGTGTTAGTGTGGAGTGCATTATGAGCACTAATTAGGATGTTTGTTAGTGCTCTAAACACTAAGTCCACTCATATTAGTGGCCCATTTACTTTTTTTGGCTCTCAGCCAAATTGAATATGTGATGGACATATTCAATATGCAGTTTTTGACTTGGGTCCCTGGTGCACTCTCTCTATTCTAAGTGCACACCATCATGCGGGTGAGAGTTGTACTGGAAGCTCCCAAGAAGCAGTGCATCAACGAGCCTCAACTGATGGAAAGGCAGCAAGGACGGCGGCAAGCTTCGGTGGAGCATGCAAAAAGGCAGCGAGCATCACGGTGGACGGCACAGCAAGTTCAATGGCGAGAAGTTAGTCAATCCATGTTTCCAAGTTTTGTTTTAATGCTTGTGGTTATTGCATATAAAACGACAATAATGTGAAAATCAAATTCAATATCAAATAGAAAGCGAAAAATAATTGAAAAGACGTCAACAGACTTCAAATCATATAAAGTGTTAAAACGACAATCAATGGTGAACAACATTACAATTAAAATACTGAGAAAATTTCAACTTAGTACTTTATATTATATTGAAATATGCATTTGATTTGATACCTTATGTTTTAGAATATTTTATATTGTTACCTCGACCTCTTAGAAAATCTTTTTTAGTATATAGAGGCTTTTTTTGGACACAAAAAAACGCATTTTTTGTACCAAAAAAATTCTCTAGGTACTTAAAAAATATTTTTAAAAAGTCATGGTATTTATATAAAATATTTCAAAATATAAGATGCCAAACGCTTATTTCGATGTAACATAGGTACTAAGCTGAAATTTTTCCTAAAAAATTGATTAAGGTGACAAATGGCTGTGAACGGGGAAGAGAAAGGTAAATTAATAAAGAATAAGGAAGACCAAAAGAAGCGAAAATTTAAAACGAAATATGACATAAATGGAATGAAAAAAGAGTCATGTGTCACATGGAAATTAATAATGTGAAGAGGAGAGAGGAAGATGAAAATAAGAATTAACAGGAAAAAAAGGACACCGATGACGAAACGACAGCATAAGCAGAACCACGATAAATTGAGAAAATGACAACTTGGTAAACAAAATTATTTTGAAAAACGACAATAAGAGGAGAAGTCGCAGTAAGGTACGCAAATATGCAAACGAATATGGGGGCAGACGATACATGGACGCATTATCTTACTCAGAGAAAGTCGATGCAATACAACTTACCTAGAGTTTTTATCTGCTATTGAAATGCATATATATATATATATATATATATATATATATATATATATATATATATTTAACAATAGCTCGT
Organism: Artocarpus heterophyllus; assembly: GCA_025403435.1. NCBI lineage: Eukaryota > Viridiplantae > Streptophyta > Magnoliopsida > Rosales > Moraceae > Artocarpus > Artocarpus heterophyllus. Next base: position 989,393 of record CM046345.1, on the reverse strand, counting down.
CCCAATTTGAGTAATATTCTATGAGAAAATATTCACTTACAATTCATGAGGTGAAAATAGCCTTTTCTTCTTTCCATGAAGAAAGTACTGAAGATAAAAGAAGTGAAGGAAATACTACAAAATGGTTCCGTGAACAAACAACATTTCTACAGACTATTTATTTAACAAAATATATATATATATTCTAGTGGTTATTTAACACTGAGAAAGAAAGAATTTATAAACTTTCTTCTGATGATCAGCCATCAATTTCCATATATGCCAAAATATAAAGAATACAATATTTCTGAACAAAGCGTATATAATCTGATCAGATTGTTGAAATTTCTCGCTTTCCATGGGGGAGCCTTCTTCTGCCGACTTCATGAACCATGCATAGATCCTGCAAACAAAGGCAAAACATAACATATATGAACCAGATGACAGTAGAACAGTCATATTATAAAACATGTTGCGTTGTAAAATTGGACTATAGCTACATTTTGTAACAATATCCCACTCAATTGTTAAAAGGTAACATTCTTTTCCTAATTTATAAAATATTTTAAAAAATCATTGTCTTAGGTTTTTTAAGAGAAATAACATGTGCCATACGAATGGGGTTGTTGAACAATTTACAAGTGTACAAGTACTTTACTAGCTTCTCCGGTAGTGGCATAGAAATAAAGGCAAAGGTAGTTATTATTTATTATTAAGTACAACTCTTTTAAAATTAAATTAGCTTTAAACATAATAGAGTTACAAAAATGCCTCTATGTTATATACCAATGCTAATATTTATGTGTCAAGTTCCATTAAAAGTTCTAAAAAAATTAAGGAACCTTTTGTTAACAAATATTACGTTATGAGATTAAATAAGAAAATAAAAGGGGATGACACATAAATTTTTAACATAGTTCAACATTGTGTCTAAATCCATAAACTATGAAAAAAGGGAAAAGGTTCACTAGTAACAAGCATTATAAATAACCTCCATATAAATACAAATGACAATCACAGAAAGATATATACTCAATACTTAACCAAAAGATTTCCTAATATGAAAATATACAAATAAAGTTTCAGATATTATTTAAAAAAAATCTCTAATAAGGGGGTACATTGCTACAAGGACCGAAGTTTGAGAGGTATTTTTTTTTTTAATAAAACACAATTGGGATTTTAATTTGAGAAGAATATATAAAGTACTTAGCATATACACATTAACCTAAAGTTAATTGTGTAAATGAATCAAGCGTTGACAGGTTCACACTTGACATTTAATTACAATGAAAATCGAATAAAATCTAATGAAAATAATATATAAATAAGACTAAGATTGTGCAAAGTAGTGAGTAAAAAAAAAAAAAAAAGGCGTACCGGAGATTATCTGTAACGTCCCGAAATTTATTTAGTGTTAATGTAATGTACATGATAGATTAGTGTGCCATAATTAATGTTTTAACTTTAATTAGATTATTTGGTTGGATTTTTAATTTTTGGTTGTTTTGTTAAAATTGATACATTGAAATGATTTCTTATTGTTTTAAAATGATGTTTTGAGTTTTAAAACACAACAATTTGTAAAATGTTAAAAATACTCCGTTTTGCAAAACCGTGGGCGGCACATGGTTTTCGCACAGTAAAACCGCCCACCGATTTTCTCTATTTATTTCCTTCCTCTCTCTCTCCTCTCATTCACTCTCCGGTTCTCTCTCTCTCCCGCTCTCTCTCTCAATTTCTCTCTCGGCAGCCTCTCTCTCTCTCTCTAATTTCTTCACAAATTTTGAAACCACATTCGAATCCAAGCTTCGGGTTAGCGAGGAGGAAGCTCAGGGACGTGATTCGGCAACCGAGATCGCGGATTGAAGCTTCGATTCGAGGTTAGATTCGAAATTTCTAAACTTTTTACAAAATTTTCAATTTTGTGTGTTTTTGAAATCTAAGTTTGTTTTAGCTTAGAAAACCGTGGATTTGTGTTAAATGAGCTTAGAACAACTAGGATCTAAGCTTAGATTGAAGAAAAACGGATTGAATTCAAGATTTTTCATTTTTCTCCTCTTTTTCTCATTTTCGGATTTTTGAGGATTTCTAGTTTAAATCTTGTTTAAATGAGTCCAAACATGATTTAGAATGTTTTTCTATCAACTATGATTATTTTTCATGCCTGGAAATTGAGAAAAACAGGTTGGAATTTAGATTTGGATTTTGGGGATCGAGAAACCCGTGGCTGGGATTTCTGGGTTTTCCCAGTTCGGCAGGCCGAAGTTCATGTTCGGTAGGCCGGAGTGATGATCGGCAGGCCGGTGTTCTTCCGACCGGCAGGCCGAATCTGGGGAAATGTTCGGCAGGCCGAACCTTGCTTCCGGCAGGCCGAACTGTGCAGTTCGGCAGGCCGAAGCAGGGCGTCCGACAGGCCGACCGAGGCATGGAAAATTTTGTGATTTTTACCCGTTTTTACTGTTTTGAACCCTGATTTAAATCCCAACCTTATAGGATGATTTTAAAGGTACAAATGGCACACTAGGACATCATGAAATGATTTAGTAACATAGAATGTCTCGAACTAGATATTGATCGACTTAGTTTGTATCTAGGATCGTTCGTGGTTCCGTGGAGCTAACGTATAGCGGACCGGGATTACGGTGTGGGGTACCGGCACGAGTATTGAGGTAGGACTTCTATCCTATTTCTTTGGTAGCCTGGTTTTGAAATGATTTGGCTTTGAAAATGATTTCTATCAAAATGTTTTCAACGGTTGTTTGAAAATGGTTTTATCGGTTATATTTTAATATACCGTGATTATGAAATGAATTTCATAATAAATGTAATTGACAACACTCGGTAATTGGGTTTTGAATGATAATGATAATAAACACATGGGCATGATGCCATATCAGAGATCGGGTCGTGTAGCGATCGACCTTGGGGGCAGGTCCCGAAACCCAACTGGGCCACTACGGTGGTGATTTCATGGTTTGCCTAGGTAAAAGTAAATTGGTGTTTTGATTTGACAAGTAGACTGTTCTGTGTCAGGACGGTTATACTCAAATTGTTTATTTATTTATTTATTTAAGTTTCCTTTGAATAACTTCTAATAATGCTGTGTTCCTTTGCGTTAAACTATTTTTATAAAACATAGTCCTACTGAGCCTTTCGCTCACGTTTTATTGTTTTAAATTCCCCCCTTCTAGGTGGTTTCCCATTTAGGTTTGGAGAAGATTCTTCGGACCGAACTCAGGAGCAATAGGAGAATTTATTTATATTCTGTATTATTAATCAAGGCATGTAAGACTTAACTTTATTTGTACTTGGACTGTAATTGTATTTATGATATTGTCAGAACCATGTGTGTGCACAAGTTGTGGGTTGTGGAACCCATATTCGCGGTTTTTATTTAATTATTATTATTTGCTTAATATTTATAAATTCTTTTATAAAATGTGGTGGAAAATCTTCTTAATTTTTATTTAATTTGATTCTCAAACTCTCGATTTTTAATTAAATTCTCTTTTAATTAATCTAAATATTCCGCCACGTCACCTCCCGTACTCCGGGGCGTGACAGAATGGTATCAGAGCTCAAGGTTATGAACCTTGGGAATTGTGCACACATAGGTTTGACAATGAAATACCTCTGACAGTCCAAATTTTGTTTTCAGAAGTGAGAGAATGGCACCTAGACGTCGTTCGACTGCTGACGCTGAGTTCGGAAATGATGAGAGCATGATGAGGTCTATGTTTGCGGCTTTCCGACAGATGACAGCCAGGGCTAGACCGGAAGACTCCAGTGTTGGTAGTCGGCATGCTTTCTTTAAGGAATTTCGGCGGGCGTCTATTCTGACTTTTGATGGCAATGGGGATCCGCAGTTAGCAGAATATTGGTTGGATTCGATCTTGAAGCATCTGGATACTCTTGGTGTGCCTGAGGAGTATCGTGTGGAGTTTGCGGCGTATAAGCTCGAGGGTGGCGCCAACACCTGGTGGAAACAAACTAAGCGTCTGGAGCGCGGTGGCGATATCGGTTGGGACAAGTTCGAGGAGCTGTTCTATGATCGGTATTTTCCGCAGGGATATAGAGATCAGAAGGCAGCTGAGTTTTATAGATTGCAGCAGGGTGATCTTTCAGTTCGGGAGTATGAGGCAAAATTTAACGAGTTGGCTAGATTTGCTCCATCAGCTGTGGCATCGGAGCGTGAAAAGTGTATTAAGTTTCAGGAAGGACTCAAGGCTCCTATTCGACGGCAGTTGGTTACTCTACAGCTTAGGAGTTTCGGAGAGCTTGTGTCATCGGCGATCTCCGTGGAGAATGATTACGTGCAGTATTGTGAGGACTGAGCCAAGGCTTCAGGAGGACCTTAGAGGAGTGGCAGGAAGAGCATTAGTAGTCGTCCAGCTCCAGGGAAAGGCAAGCAAGGCGGTGCGACCAGTGGCAGCAGCAGTTCGTCTGGCAGCGGGCGCAACAATCCCTACAGCTTTCATTGTCATTTCTGTCAGCAGCCCGGACACATCAAGAGGAATTGCCCGATCAGGAGTGCTCGTCTTGGATCGCAGACCGGGGAGGATGCCAGTCGTCAGTCTCAGCCTCAGCCTCAGACCCTACCTCCGCCTCCGTAGTACCCGCAGTTGCAGTATCCGCAGTTTTCTCCTCAGCAATTCTCATATCCAGCACGGGGACAGCAGCCGCAGTATTTTTAGCGCAATGTTCCTCAGTATAGAGCTCCGAGTACAGGTAGTGTGCAGTCGTCTCCATCTCAGCAGCATCGGCCGAGTAATCCAGGACCCAGCAATGTCGGTAGAGGAAAAGGAAAAGCGCCAGTGCAGGTTCATGCAATGGCATCTGGAGGGTCAGATTCTCAGACTGGTAACGCGGTTGTCGATGGTATGATTTTGGTTTCCAGATCCTTAGCTCGCGTTTTATTTGATACCGGTGCCTCTCGTTCTCTCATTTCGAGTTCTTTTGTACATGCCTTGGGATTAGAAGTAGAAGAGTTTAAGGAACCCCTAGTTATAACTTCTCCTTTGGGGCGGGTGTGTGTGAATTGTATGTGTAAATCTTGTAAAATAAAGATTGGGGATGAGATTTTGAAAAGTGATTTGATTGTACTCCCCATGAGCTCCTATGATGTGATCTTAGGGATGGACTGGTTGTCCAGGTATAGTGCAGTTGTGGACTGCCAACTTAGAAAAGTGACCCTAGTGTCTGATAGGGGGACGGTAATCACTTACCAGGGTGGTGGTGATTGGTTAATGAGTGAGCGCCTTATAAAGTCGTGTCTAGGAGGGCGAAGGAATCTAAGTTGTTGTGCTTTTCTTGCCAACCTGGATTGCGAGCCCTATGTTTCGAGTAGTAGTGTAGCGATTCCGGTGGTTGATGAGTTCGAGGATGTTTTCCCCAACGAGTTATCAGGGTTACCACCGCATCGGGAGATTGAGTTTGGTATCGAGTTGTTTCTAGGGACATCACCAATTTCTATGGCACCTTATCGGATGGCGCCGGCAGAAATGAAGGAATTGAGGAAGCAACTTCAGGAGCTTGCTGATAAAGGATATATTCGGAATAGCACATCTCCGTGGGGAGCACCAGTTTTGTTCGCTAAGAAGCACGATGGGACTCTCAGGTTATGTGTGGATTATCGGCAGCTGAATCGTGTTACGGTGAAGAACAAGTATCCCTTGCCTAGGATTGATGAGCTATTTGATCAGTTGGGAGGTTCGCGATACTTCTCGAAGATTGACTTGCGTTCAGGTTATCATCAGCTCAGGATCAAGGAAGAGGATATTCCCAAGACAGCTTTTAGGACTCAGTATGGGCACTTCGAGTTTCTGGTTATGTCTTTTGGGTTGACGAATGCTCCAGCAGCTTTTATGGATTTGATGAACAGGATATTTAGACCGTATCTGGATCAGTTTGTGATCGTGTTCATCGATGATATTCTTGTGTATTCTAAGACTTGGGAGGAGCATGAGCAGCATCTTCGGATCGTGCTTTAGACTCTGCGGGAGCACCAGTTGTACGCTAAGAGGGAAAAATGTGAGTTCTGGTTGACTGAGGTCAAATTTCTGGGTCATGTCATCTCGGAGCATGGTATTTCAGTGGATCCGTCCAAGATTGAAGCTATATTGGAGTGGGAACGACCAAGGAATGTAGCGGAGATTCGCAGCTTCTTAGGTCTTGCTGGATATTACAGGAAATTTGTAAAGGATTTTTCGAATATTGCAGCTCCGTTGACGAGATTGATCAAGAAAAATGTCAGGTTTGAGTGGGATGAAGACTGTGAGTCTGCTTTTCAGGAATTGAAGAACCGGTTGACTTCAGCTCTAGTATTAGTTATTCCTAGTAGTGACGAGCCGTATGAGGTTTATGCTGATGCTTCAGGGCGTGGACTTGGATGCGTGTTGATACAGCATGGACTTGTGGTTGCGTACGGATTGAGACAGCTACGACCTCACGAGCGGAATTATCCTACTCACGATTTAGAGCTGGCAGCGGTGGTTTACGCGCTGAAGATTTGGAGGTGTTATTTGTATGGAGCATCGTTTCAGGTCTTCTCCGATCACAAGAGTTTGAGGCATTTGTTCACTCAGAGGGATCTCAACTTGAGGCAGCGCAGATGGGTGGAGTACATGGAGGATTATGATTTCGCGTTGCAGTATCATCCCGGGAAAGCTAATGTGGTCACGGACGTGCTTAGTAGGAAGTCTTCAGGGATTCTCGCTTGTTTGATTTTTGAGGACTGGAGCAGGGATGCGACAGTGAGTGAGTATCAGCTACAGTATCATGAAGACGGTGATCGAGTTTTGTTGTATTATGTGGAAGCGACTCCAGCTCTTGTTCGGATGGTGAAGCAAGGTCAGTGGCAGGATCGACATTTGCAGGGGATTTGGTCGCGGATTCAGAACGGGGAGCAGTTCGAGGAATGGAGCGTGCATGCAGATGGATCGTTGTACTTCCGGGAGCATCTTGCAGTTCCAGTTATCGCCGAGGTGACGAAAGCCGTTCTAGACGAAGCTCATAGGTCTCAGTTTGCTATTCATCCGGGGAGCACCAAGATGTATCGTGATTTGAAGAGGCACTATTGGTGGAGAGGCATGAAGAAAGATGTTCGCGAGTACGTGGCCAAGTGTTCGACGTGTCTTCAGGTGAAAGCTGAGCATCAGAAGCCTGCAGGTCAGCTTCAGCCGCTTCCTATTCCAGGGTGGAAATGGGAGCATGTGACGATGGATTTCCTCACAGGTTTGCCGAGGACGGAGCAGCGGCATGATGTAGTTTGGGTTGTAGTCGACAGGTTGACGAAGTCGGCGCATTTCATTCCGTTTAGGTCGACGTGTTCCAGGAAGATTCTCGGGGAGTTGTATGTGCAGAACATTGTGAGGTTGCATGGAGTTCCTTTGTCCATCACCTCTGATCGAGACACCAGGTTTAATGCTAAGTACTGGAGGAGTTTTCAGGAGGCTTTGGGTACGGATTTGAACTTCAGTACGGCGTTTCATCCCCAGACTGATGGACAGTCTGAGCGGGTTATTCAGGTTCTCGAGGATATGTTGCATGCTTGTGCGTTGGACTTCGGCGAGAATTGGAAGCAATGTTTGCATTTGGCGGAGTTCGCGTACAACAACAGTTATCAGGCGAGTATCGGTATGGCACCATTTGAGGCATTGTATGGGCGACCGTGTCGGTCACCTGTGTGTTGGGCCGAGCCGAAAGATAGAGTTATTCTTGGGCCGGAAGAGATTCGTGATAGCAACGAGAAAGTCGCGGTGATTCGAGGTCGGTTGAGAGCAGCTCAGAGTCGTCAGAAGAGTTACGCGGATAGGAGACGTAGACCCTTAGAGTTCGCAGTTGGAGATTTTGTTCTCTTGAGGGTGTCGCCTCGTACGGGAACTATGCGGTTCGGGGTGAGTGGGAAACTCGCGCCGAGGTATATTGGGCCGTTCGAGATCACTCAGCATGTTGGTGTGGTCGCTTATCGGCTTGATCTTCCGCCCGAACTTTCTCATGTGCATGATGTGTTTCATGTGTCGATGCTTAGGAAATGTCCACCTGGGCAGGATAAGATAGTTTCGTTTCGCGATGTACAGGTTCAGGAGGATACGACGTACGAAGAAGTGCCGATTCAGATTATCGACCGGAAAGTGATTAGCTTGCGTCGTCGTGAGATACCGTTGGTAAAGGTCATGTGGCAGCATCATGGGATTGATGAAGCCACTTGGGAGTTAGAGTCGAGTATGCGGGAATTGTATCCGCATTTGTTTTGTTTTTGAAGTGAGTTGTAAATTTCGAGGACGAAATTTCTTTTAGGGGTGGAGAGCTATAACGTCCCGAAATTTATTTAGTGTTAATGTAATGTACATGATAGATTAGTGTGCCATAATTAATGTTTTAACTTTAATTAGATTATTTGGTTGGATTTTTAATTTTTGGTTGTTTTGTTAAAATTGATGCATTTAAATGATTTCTTATTGTTTTAAAATGATGTTTTGAGTTTTAAAACACAACAATTTGTAAAATGTTAAAAATACTCCGTTTTGCAAAACTGTGGGCGGCACATGGTTTTCGCACAGTAAAACCGCCCACCGATTTTCTCTATTTATTTCCTTCCTCTCTCTCTCCTCTCATTCACTCTCCGGTTCTCTCTCTCTCCCGCTCTCTCTCTCAATTTCTCTCTCGGCAGTCTCTCTCTCTCTCTCTAATTTCTTCACAAATTTTGAAACCACATTCGAATCCAAGCTTCGGGTTAGCGAGGAGGAAGCTCGGGGACGTGATTCGGCAACCGAGATCGCGGATTGAAGCTTCGATTCGAGGTTAGATTCGAAATTTCTAAACTTTTTACAAAATTTTCAATTTTGTGTGTTTTTGAAATCTAAGTTTGTTTTAGCTTAGAAAACCGTGGATTTGTGTTAAATGAGCTTAGAACAACTAGGATCTAAGCTTAGATTGAAGAAAAACGGATTGAATTCAAGATTTTTCATTTTTCTCCTCTTTTTCTCATTTTCGGATTTTTGAGGATTTCTAGTTTAAATCTTGTTTAAATGAGTCCAAACATGTTTTAGAATGTTTTTCTATCAACTATGATTATTTTTCATGCCTGGGAATTGAGAAAAACAGGTTGGAATTCAGATTTGGATTTTGGGGATCGAGAAACCCGTGGCTGGGATTTCTGGGTTTTCCCAGTTTGGCAGGCCGAAGTTCATGTTCGGCAGGCCGGAGTGATGATCGGCAGGCCGGTGTTCTTCCGACCGACAGGCCGAATCTGGGGAAATGTTCGGCAGGCCGAACCTTGCTTCCGGCAGGCCGAACTGTGCAGTTCGGCAGGCCGAAGCAGGGCGTCCGGCAGGCCGACCGAGGCATGGAAAATTTTGTGATTTTTACCCGTTTTTACTGTTTTGAACCCTGATTTAAATCCCAACCTTATAGGATGATTTTAAAGGTACAAATGGCACACTAGGACATCATGAAATGATTTAGTAACATAGAATGTCTCGAACTAGATATTGATCGACTTAGTTTGTATCTAGGATCGTTCGTGGTTCCGTGGAGCTAACGTATAGCGGACCGGGATTACGGTGTGGGGTACCGGCACGAGTATTGAGGTAGGACTTCTATCCTATTTCTTTGGTAGCCTGGTTTTGAAATGATTTGGCTTTGAAAATGATTTCTATCAAAATGTTTTCAACGGTTGTTTGAAAATGGTTTTATCGGTTATATTTTAATATACCGTGATTATGAAATGAATTTCATAATAAATGTAATTGACAACACTCGGTAATTGGGTTTGAATGATAATGATAATAAACACATGGGCATGATGCCATATCAGAGATCGGGTCGTGTAGCGATCGACCTTGGGGGCAGGTCCCGAAACCCAGCTGGGCCACTACGGTGGTGATTTCATGGTTTGCCTAGGTAAAAGTAAATTGGTGTTTTGATTTGACAAGTAGACTGTTCTGTGTCAGGACGGTTATACTCAAATTGTTTATTTATTTATTTATTTAAGTTTCATTTGAATAACTTCTAATAATGCTGTGTTCCTTTGCGTTAAACTATTTTTATAAAACATAGTCCTACTGAGCCTTTCGCTCACATTTTATTGTTTTAAATTCCCTCCTTCTAGGTGGTTTCCCATTTAGGTTTGGAGAAGATTCTTCGGACCGAACTCAGGAGCAATAGGAGAATTTATTTATATTCTGTATTATTAATCAAGGCATGTAAGACTTAACTTTATTTGTACTTGGACTGTAATTGTATTTATGATATTGTCAGAACCATGTGTGTGCACAAGTTGTGGGTTGTGGAACCCATATTCGCGGTTTTTATTTAATTATTATTATTTGCTTAATATTTATAAATTCTTTTATAAAATGTGGTGGAAAATCTTCTTAATTTTTATTTAATTTGATTCTCAAACTCTCGATTTTTAATTAAATTCTCTTTTAATTAATCTAAATATTCCGCCACGTCACCTCCCGTACTCCGGGGCGTGACATTATCATTGGAGGAAAGAGATCGGAGACACAAATGCAGCACTGAGGGGCATTAAATAATAACCAGCGTATGTACCCTTCATTGATGTGGGCAACCTTAGGCCAATCTTCCCCTCCTTCCTGACGTCGTTGGTTTGGCCAAGGACATCCGTTGATTGATAAACGAGAAAGAGGAGGAGGCAGCCCTTCTTCTGGCAAGCACTGCAGGATACTTTTGCAGCTGTAAATACACAAGTGGACAAGAGATGTTAGTTGTTGATTAAGAGCTTCAAGGTTGCCACAATTCTGAGTGTAAATTTCCCTAAGGCTGGTTGGAAGCAGCCCCTCTTGATCAGGAAATCATGCCCCCTCCCTTCCCATTCGGAGACGTTTAAGAATTCTGAAGAGGTCAGTCTTTGCAGATTCCAGTTCATGCGGGTCTCGAAAAGCTTTTTGTTTTCCATAGCCAAACTTTCTTTAGTTTTGATTCCGATCCCCGTTCCAGATGTGACTCCAATGCTGGACAATCAATTGCAAACACGGAGACTAGAGACAAAAAGGCAATGGCAGTCTGTTGACAGTTTTTAATATATAGATGTTCCAAGGATGGAAGATAACCAGTAAGCCAACAATAAGCTTTGGACAGCTGTCCAAACTAAAATCAATAAGACGAGGGAATATTGTGCCTTGCACCTATTAGAAGAATATTTTGGAATTGCAGGATCGAATGGAAGCCATTCCTCTCCTCTTGTTTTATTGCAATTACCCAGTCGAAAGAAAGAAAAGAAGAAAAAAATGGGATATATGAAAGGCTCAGCACACCATGTGACCGCCAGCTCAATCACACAAAAGCAAAGAAAAGAAAAAAAAAAAACTCTCTTCAAAAGACTATTTTACCCTCGTACTTTCTAATACTCCTCCTCAAGATGGAGAGTGAATGCTAATCACTCCCATCTTGGAAAGAAGGAATGAAAACTGAGTTGGAAATAATGACTTGGTTAAAAGATCAGTAACTTGATGCTGTGAACTAATATGAAAAGTCTTCAAAATCTTTTGTTGAATTTTCTTCCTTACCAAATGGCAATCTATCTCAATGTATTTGGTCCTTTCATGAAAAACCAGATTGACTGCAATGTGAAGAGCAGCTTGATTGTCACAAAAAAGAACAACTGGCTTGGGGTGAGGAATATTGAGCTCTTTGAATAAGACAAGTAACCAAACTAGCTCACTGGTGGCATTGGCCATGGACCTATACTCAGCTTCAACAGAAGACCTCGAGACTGTTTGCTGCTTCTTAGACTTCCTTGAAACCAAGGAGTCCCCAATGAATACATAGAAGCCAGAGATGGATCGCCTAGAGTCTGGACAAGCGGCCCAATCGGAATCAGCAAAGGCTTTCGAGCAAGCCTTTGACTTAGAGCTATAAAACAAACCTTCACCGACTATTCCTTTAACATATTGCAGAACCGATAGACGGCTTTAAGACGAAGTGTTCTCGGATTTGCAAGAAACTGACTGAGATAATGCACAAAATAAGACAAGTTTGGTCTAGTAATGGTTAAGTATAGATGCTTACCAATCAATCTTCTATAGACAATAGGATCTTCAAGGAGTTCCCCATCATCTTTGGATAATTTCAAGTTGGGTTCCATTGGTGTTTTTGAAGGCTTACATCCTAGATAGCCGACACTGGAAAGCAATTGCAGAGCATACTGTCTTTGTGACACCACAATGCCTTTACTTGACCGTGCTACCTCTATCCCTAAAAAATACTTCAATTTTCCAAGGTCCTTGAGCTTGAAATGATTATTCAAAAAACATTTGAGTTGTTCCACCTGGTGAGAATTATTGCTAGCTATAACTATGTCATCCACATATACAAGAAGTGCTATGAAACAATCATTTTCAATTTTAAAGAAAAGAGAACTATTGGCTACCGATTGTTTGAAGCCATTGTTCAACAAGGTTGTGGAAAACTTGGAAAACCATTGTCGAGAGGCTTGTTTCAAGCAATAAATGGTGTTAACGTTGTTGTTTCCTCCACGCGCCAAAGAAGAAAACGGAAGCAGCACTCAATTCTCTGATACCATATTAGAAGAATATTTTGGAATTGCAGGATCGAATGGAAGCCATTGCTCTCCTCTTGTTTTATTGCAATTACCCAGTCGAAAGAAAGAAAAGAAGAAAAAAAAGGGATATATGAAAGGCTGAGCACACCACGTGATTCCCAGCTCAATCACACAAAAGCAAAGAAAAGAAAAAAACAAACTCTCTTCAAAAGACTATTTTACCCTCGTATTTTCTAATAGCACCTTCTCGGATAGTAGCTTCACTAAATGAGCATTCCTTCCACTCAAGCATGTTTCTGAAGCTTAACGACTCTAGAGATATGAATGAAGGAGTACCACTGCAATGAAACTCATCACCTACTGAGACCACACTCTCTAATCTTTCAATTGTAAGATCTTTGAGAGAGGGTAGTTGCCCAAGTGGCGGTAAAAACCAACAATTCTTACAGTTTCTTAGGCAGATTCTTATTATATTAGACTATGAATCATGCCCTACCCAATCCGAGAATATTGTACCTCCGTAAAACTCGATTTCGAGGCCCCGCAAGTTTGCACGAGGTTGAAGTGCATCAAGTACTTTTCTTCCTTTTTGTGAACTCTCAGAATCAGCATTCCATCATAGACTTAGTTCAATAAGGTACTTCTTATCCTTCAAATTAGCCTCCAGAGTCTCCATTGCCTAGACAACATTTTCAATCTCCGACATCTCAAGCTTTCCAAGAAAATGTTGAACGCCTTTTAAACCATCAATTTTTAGCCCACTATGATCGTCTCCCAAAACCACTTTTGATAAAGTTTGCAAGCCTTTCATGCTACTGATTTGCAGTGGCATCTCCTTTAAGGGATCATCCTCAACATATTAAGCTTCCCATCTTCCTTGGCAGTTGAGTAAGATAACAATAAGGACTGCAAATTGTATAAAATACAAATTGAATTAGGTAACGCTTGGATCGCCGTATGAGATAAGACTAAGTACCTTGAATGTTTCAAATTGCTGATTGAATCTGGCAACTTTTTGATTGAAGATTGACTTAGAGAAATAACTCTCAAGTATCTTCCCCTGGTTAACATAAATCATATGGCATTGCATGGTATTCAAAGGATGGAATGTCAATCCACAACGGTTATACGAGAAAGGTACGCAAACTCTTGGCTTCATATAAACCATCAAGTTTATTAAAGCCACGAGTGCCTTTCTGATACAACAAATGGCGAGTCTTGCTTGTAAGCTTGCATAAATCACTACCATCATCCAACCGACAACAAAATTCACCAGATACTTGTTGGGTTTGGTGCCCTAAAAGCTGTGACATTGTACATATTGTTAATAAATAAATAAAATGACATTTATTATTATTTTGGTTGATTATATGTATTATGAATACATTTATAAACATCAAGAAAATTCCATGATTATTTATGTGACTATAAATTTAGCATATAAGTGTTATTTGCTTGGGGATAAAATTTATAGATAATAATCTAAATAGTCTGTAATAATTAATTAAAGTTTGGGATCTTTAATTAAAAATTACAAGTACGGTCCAATCTCATCTAAAATGAAATAGTCATTATCCGGACTATTAATGTAGAGACATTGGGTTTGAGGTACTTTATATAATGAGATTATATAGGACTGGACCAGATAAATTATGAATCTCTAATAATCATCCGTTACAAATAGAGTATTCAAATTTATCACTATGATGATCATATATTTGACAGTCTTAATCCTGAGTATTTATTAGACTCCTATTTATTACATTATGTTTTTTGACTTGCATGGTAAGATTTGTCTAAGCACAGATTGTAACTTAGCATCTTGGAAACATAAAGTAATAAATGGCTGGGAATAATATTATACAGATATGGAATCCATTCCTTCCCTATGGAAGTTAGAAAAATAGTTCTCTTGAGTGATAATTCAAGGTTTGAACAATAGAGCGCTCGTTCATAATAAGATTATGAATTAATTGTTCATTAGAGAATTATTGGAACTCAAGGATAAAGAGGTAAACGGAAATTGAACCTAGCTCTTATTATGAACTATTTATGGAGGACTGACTTATATGTAATGATTATATCAATGGACTACTCGTTAATTTTCTTTGAGTAATTATACTATAATCTCAAGAGTTCAGTTTCAGGTTTTTAGTGGAGTAACACTGAAACTAATAAATTTGGCACATTAATTAAAGAGTTTAATTAAATGTTAAATTTATTGGAGCTTGGGTTATAGGTCCATAGGTCCCCAATACCACCTCTGTAACACTATATTGGATTTTGCATAGAATGAATTATACATGTTTAATTTAGAATTTTTGAAACTTGAATTATTAACGTGACACAAAAAAATGTTTTCTGTGACACATAATGTAATGTGATAAATGTTGTCACATTTAACTGAGCATTAGTTAATTAACTGATAATTGTTAAAATCTATTCTTAAATAAATATGATTTATTTTTGAATTTAGATTTGGATATATATATATATATATATGTGGTTTTGAACCAAATCTTTTTATATATATATATAAGATTTTTTAATATATTAATATATATATATTAATATAATATTATAATTAAAAAAAAAAAAAAGGGGAAAGCCGTGAATGAGATTCACGCTTCCCCCAACACACACACACATATATATATACATATGTGAAGACCGAATCACAGGTTGTGATTCGGTCAAAGAAAGAAAAAAAAAAAAGGGTAAGTTTTTTTTATATATGTGCATATGTGTGTGAAGTGTTGAGCGAATAAGGATTCGGGTAACAAGAAGTGAAACGGAAAAGAAAAGAAGAATAAGGAAAGGAAAAGAAAAGGGGAAGAAAAATGACTAATGGCTCAGTTATAAAAAGGGAGAGATAACAGTTATCTCAGTAATTTTTTCATATAATTTTTAGAGAGAAAAACTGAGAGTTCTTCTCTAAAGAAAAAGGTCTGTCATCTCATGTGTTGAGTACATAGCAGATTCAGAAAAGTGTGAGGATAATTCATTCTTGCAGTTTGACGCCCACTCGTCTTTCCATTGGTGTGGAGGCCTGGTTTGGAAGATCGTGGTGTCAAAGAGGAAAGCTAGGATACCCTGATAGTCTTCAAAAGGTTAGTAAAAAAAAACCTAAAGCTTTCTGTAATTAAAATTATATATCTATTCCCAATAAAACAAAGTTTTCAGAAAATTTTTGTTTGTCAACGATCCGTTCCTTCCGCTGCATTTCATGTTTTAATTCCAACAAATGGCATCAGAGCGGGTTATAGCATATATAATTTTAATTAAACATGATTTTATTTTGATGATATCATGTTTTTGATGCATGTTTGTGGGCACTTTGTATCTTTATGAATTTTTATTCATGTGATGAATGGTTGTTTAATGAAAGGATTTTTGGTCGTTAATTATATGGTCCTTTTGGATTAATAATTTTTATTTTCAGTTTGATTAGATCAATCTGTGTAAACCCATAAAGGGGTATAGGCTTTTTGTAATTTATTATCATTATTTTTTCTTCTCTCCTCTCTTTCACTTGCTACACGTGGAGCGATGAAGAAAAAGATGTCCATTGGATTTTTTGGCCCAGTTGAGAACTATGGGCCTATCAGATTTCAAAGGCAATCCAGCAAATCGTTGCACAATAAACCATTTGATGAAGACCACAAAATTGGAGCAGGGAATTATGTATAAATTACAAGAAGACCCCTGTAATTTTATTTTTTTTTATTTTTATTCTTTGGGTTGTAATTTTAATTATCCAAAAGGACCCGGTCAAAAATTCATTGTTTATTTTCATTTTTATTTTCATATGATGATTGAGATAACATGTTCATGCATGATAACATGTCATCTAGGAAAGTGCCCACTTATAGTTATTGTAACATGACATGCATACACTTAGCATATTATTTTTATAAAGGAGTTTATAAAATGAATTAATATGTGTTAGCATTAATTTAATAAGATTAAATTAATTGGGTTGGTTTTATAGAAACTTAATTTATTAATCAACCAAATAATGTGAATTTAGTTTTAACAGTTAAGACTTGGTAAAATTCACATTAATTCTAAGTTATCTAATTTTAAATTGTTTAATATTTGGTAACTTAGACAATTCATAATAAATTTAGATTTTTAGAAAATCTAGTAATTTATTTAAGTGTAAATAGAATGAGATTCTATTAACACATAATATAATCTAGTAATTAAAAATTGTTTTTAACTACTAGAATTATGAAACATATGATGTTTTATAAGATAAAACACATCTTCTAAAATAATGAGTGGGAGAAGGTAATATGACAATATAACCTACGGTCTCCACTATTAGTACAACACCGTGAGATTTAGGTGGCGCCTCGCGACGCTTTGATTTCGTCCTCCCTACGGAGGGTGTCCATTTAAATCAATATCAAGGTTGGCTTCCTTAAGATAGGATTTTATAATGTATTTCAAAATTGACCTACCCTACGGCGGCAATTTTGAGTTAAGTTGTTAAAATCCAAAATAGTGGGTTACACTCATAAAGACATAATTAAATTGTTAATTATATCTTGACCAAAATAAACGGTTATTAATAATATAGAAAATATGAGATATTTTGAATATATTTATTAATTGAGAATGTCTCAATTCAATTCATAAATAATTTGACCTACCCTACGGCGGCACTTTATTTATTAAAATTGAATAATCGTGGAATTAGTAAAATATTTTTTGTGTTTTTCATACGCATCATGCATCACGTTTACTATTCCAAAACATTTATGATGTTTATGCAACCATTTTAATTTATGCTATTTTATTTATTTATTACAGCGACAATGTCTAATCCAATCATCGCAATTCTCTCAAATGAAAAATTAACCGGAGATAATTTTGTCAAGTGGAAGAGTAACATGAACATTGTACTAATTTGCGAAAGTTACAAGTTTGTCCTAACGGAGGAATGTCCTCCAGAGCCTGCTTCCAATGCTCCTCGTAATGTACGGGAAGCATATGATCGTTGGATCGCGGCAAATAATAAGGCCCGCTGTTTTCTTTTGGCTGGGATGTCTGACGTGCTTAGGATGAAGCACGAAAGCATGGAGACCGCTTATGAGATAATGCAGTCTCTGCAAGACATGTTTGGTAAACCTTCTGAAAAGGCACGCCACGAAGCCGTTAAGGCAGTAATGAATGCAAAAATGAAGGCAGGGATTTCGGTCAGAGAACATGTTCTCAACATGGTTAACTATCTCCATGAGGCCGAGGTCAACGGGGCTATGATAGATGAAGCCACACAGGTGGGGATGATTTTAGAAACCCTCTCCCCTGCGTTCCTTCAGTTCAAAAGCAACTATTTCATGAACAAGCTGAAATATAACATGACTGAGTTGCTTAATGAGCTTCAAACCTTCGAGTCTATTTCGAAAGAAAAGACTAAAGAAGCTGAGGCAAATGTTGCAGAAGCTCAACCTTCCTCTTCTGCCCAAAAGAATAAGAAGAGGAAGGGGACTGAAGGAAGTGGTAAGTCTAAGAATGGAGGGCAACCTAAGAAGAACAAAAGCAACAACAACAAAAGGAGCTCCAACCAAAAGAAGCCTAAAGGAAAATGTTTCCACTGCGGCGTAGTTGGGCACTGGAAGAGAAACTGCAAGAAGTATCTTCAGGAGCTCAAAGAAAAGAAGAACAACGGTAAATCAGATTTACTCGTTTTAGAAGCTTGTTTAGTTGAATGATGATACTTCACCTTGGATAATTGATTCAGGGGCAACTAACCATGTTTGTTCTTCTTTGCAGATGCTTAGTTCTTCAAGGGAGCTTTCCGACGGGGAACAAACGATGAGAGTGGGAACGGGAGAGGTTGTTTCGGCAAGAGCAGTGGGAGTTGTTAAACTTTATTTTAGAAATAAGTTTTTAATTTTAGACAATGTTTATTACATTCCTTGTTTTCGTAGAAATTTGATTTCTGTTTCCAGGTTGTTTGAACAAATGTTTAATGTTTCTTTTAATAATAATTATGTTAATATTTCTAGAAATGGTTTGGATATTTGTTCTGCGCATCTGGAAAATAGGCTTTACACCTTAAGGCCCAACGAAAAAGCACTGCTCAATACTGAAATGTTCAAAGTTGAACAACCTAAACCCAAGAAGCAAAAGATTTCTTCTAATAATGAAACATACCTATGGCACCTTAGATTAGGTCATGTCAACCTTGACAGAATTAACAGACTGGTAAATGAGGGTCCTTTAAAAGAGCTAAAAGTTAGTTTTCTACCAGTTTGTGAATCTTGTCTTGAAGGTAAAATGACTAAGAGGCCTTTCTCTGCAAAAGGCGAAAGGGCCAAGGAACCACTTGAGCTAATACATTCAGACGTCTGTGGTCCAATGAATGTACAAGCTCGTGGTGGTTACGAATATTTCGTCACATTTATTGACGATTATTCAAGGTATGGTTACATATACCTAATGCAAAGGAAATCTAAAACTTTTGGAAAGTTCAAAGAATTCCAAGCGGAAGCTGAAAAGCAATTAGGTAAGACGGTGAAGAGTCTTCGATCTGATCGAGGAGGAGAATACCTTGATACTGAATTCAAGGATTATATGATAGAACATGGTATTCTATCACAACTCACCGCACCTGGAACACCACAACAAAATGGTGTTGCAGAGAGAAGAAATAGAACGTTGCTTGATATGGTGAGATCCATGCTTAGCTACTCATCATTACCCACTTCATTTTGGGGATATGCACTACAAACTGCAGTATATCTTCTAAACATAGTTCCATCTAAGTCTATTTCAAAAACACCTCTAGAGTTATGGAATGGTCGCAAACCTAGTATGCGACATATCCGTATATGGGGGTGTCCAGCACATGTGCTGAAAGGTAAGACTGGGAAGTTGGAACCACGTTCTGAAGTATGCTTATTTGTGGGATACCCAAAGGGAACGAGGGGAGGTTTGTTTTATAGTCCACAGGATAAGAAAGTATTTGTATCGACAAATGCCACTTTTCTCGAGAATGATTATATGACAAACTATAAACCTCGTAGCAAAATTGTACTTGAAGAGTTACTTTCTGATCAGATCAGACCGCAACCGACAACTGTTGTCGAAGGACAAAATAAGGAGGCCACATCTTCCTATCAGAATGTCATACCACCTCGACGTAGTGGGAGGGTTGTGAGACCACCTGCTCGCTACAGGGAACTTGGAGAAGCAAATGTTGCTATCTCTGATAATGGTGAAGATGATCCATTGACATATCATGATGCAATGGAAGTTTCTGAGAAGAAAAAATGGCTGGAGGCTATGAACCTTGAAATGGAGTCAATGTACTCCAATTCAGTCTAGGATCTTGTAGACCTACCTGAAGGGATAAAACCCATAGGGTGCAAATGGATTTACAAGAAGAAAAGAGGAGTCGATGGGAAAGTTGAGACTTTCAAAGCTAGGCTTATGGCAAAGGGTTACACCCAAAAAGAGGGAGTTGACTATGAAGAAACTTTCTCGCCTGTAGCTATGCTTAAATCCATTCGGATTCTTTTATCCATTGCTGCTTGTCTTGATTATGAGATATGGCAAATGGATGTCAAGACTGCCTTTTTGAATGGCTATCTTGAAGAAAGCATCTATATGGTGCAACCAGAAGGGTTTGTAGTTAAAGGTCAAGAGCAAAAAGTTTGCAAGTTGCAGAGGTCCATCTATGGACTCAAGCAAGCTTCAAGATCTTGGAACTTGAGATTTGATGAAGCGATCAAATCTTATGGTTTCGATCAAAATATTGATGAACCTTGTGTTTACAAGTACATCAAAGAAAAGAAGGTGGTCTTCTTGGTTCTTTATGTAGATGATATCCTACTCATTGAGAATGATGTAGGCGTATTATCTGATGTAAAAAAATGGCTCGCCAGCAATTTCCAAATGAAAGATTTAGGAGAAGCAAGTTATGTTCTTGGAATCCAACTCATAAGAGATCGCAAGAACAAACTATTGGCGCTGTCTCAGGCATCGTATATTGATAAGGTGCTTATCAGATTTTCGATGCAGAACTCCAAGAAAGGTAATTTGCCTACACGTCATGGAGTTTATCTTTCAAAAGAGCAGTGTCCTAAGACACCTCAAGAGGAAGAAAATATGAGACGGGTACCCTATGCATCTGCAGTAGGAAGTCTAATGTATGTCATGTTGTGTACAAGACCTGACATTTGCTATGCGGTGGGTATAGTCAGTCGGTATCAATCCAACCCAGGATTAGATCATTGGGTAGCGGTTAAACATATTCTCAAGTATCTTAGGAGAACGAGAAACTATATGCTAGTTTATTCTGGTGAGAATTTGATTCCCATTGGATACACTGATTCTGATTTTCAATCAGACAAAGACACAAGTAAATCTACGTCTGGATCAGTGTTTACTTTTGGTGGTGGAGCCATAGTTTGGAGAAGCATCAAACAATCTTGTATTGCTGATTCAACTATGGAAGCAGAATATGTGGCTGCTTGTGAAGCAGCTAAAGAAGCTGTTTGGCTCCGTAAGTTCTTAAATGATTTGGAAGTAGTTCCAGACATGGATAAACCACTCATACTGTATTGTGACAACAGTGGTGCAGTGGCAAATTCAAGAGAACCTAGAAGCCACAAAAGAGGAAAGCATATAGAAAGAAAATATCATTTGATTAGAGACATAGTGCATCGAGGCGATGTGGAAGTTGTGAAGATAGCGTCGGAAAACAACCTTGCCGACCCTTTCACCAAGACGTTACCTGCAAAGAGCTTTGAGGGACACTTGGAAGGCTTAGGTCTTAGAGACATGTCTAACCTGCTTTAGGGCAAGTGGGAGATTGTTGGGTTTGGTGCCCTAAAAGCTGTGACATTGTACATATTGTTAATAAATAAATAAAATGACATTTATTATTATTTTGGTTGATTATATGTATTATGAATACATTTATAAACATCAAGAAAATTCCATGATTATTTATGTGACTATAAATTTAGCATATAAGTGTTATTTGCTTGGGGATAAAATTTATAGATAATAATCTAAATAGTCTGTAATAATTAATTAAAGTTTGGGATCTTTAATTAAAAATTACAAGTACGGTCCAATCTCATCTAAAATGAAATAGTCATTATCCGGACTATTAATGTAGAGACATTGGGTTTGAGGTACTTTATATAATGAGATTATATAGGACTGGACCAGATAAATTATGAATCTCTAATAATCATCCGTTACAAATAGAGTATTCAAATTTATCACTATGATGATCATATATTTGACAGTCTTAATCCTGAGTATTTATTAGACTCCTATTTATTACATTATGTTTTTTGACTTGCATGGTAAGATTTGTCTAAGCACAGATTGTAACTTAGCATCTTGGAAACATAAAGTAATAAATGGCTGGGAATAATATTATACAGATATGGAATCCATTCCTTCCCTATGGAAGTTAGAAAAATAGTTCTCTTGAGTGATAATTCAAGGTTTGAACAATAGAGCGCTCGTTCATAATAAGATTATGAATTAATTGTTCATTAGAGAATTATTGGAACTCAAGGATAAAGAGGTAATAAGAGAGGTAAACGGAAATTGAACCTAGCTCTTATTATGAACTATTTATGGAGGACTGACTTATATGTAATGATTATATCAATGGACTACTCGTTAATTTTCTTTGAGTAATTATACTATAATCTCAAGAGTTCAGTTTCAGGTTTTTAGTGGAGTAACACTGAAACTAATAAATTTGGCACATTAATTAAAGAGTTTAATTAAATGTTAAATTTATTGGAGCTTGGGTTATAGGTCCATAGGTCCCTAATACCACCTCTGTAACACTATATTGGATTTTGCATAGAATGAATTATACATGTTTAATTTAGAATTTTTGAATTTTGAATTATTAACGTGACACAGAAAAATGTTTTCTGTGACACATAATGTAATGTGATAAATGTTGTCACATTTAACTGAGCATTAGTTAATTAACTGATAATTGTTAAAATCTATTCTTAAATAAATATGATTTATTTTTGAATTTAGATTTGGATATATATATATATATATGTGGTTTTGAACCAAATCTTTTTATATATATATATAAGATTTTATAATATATTAATATATATATATATATTAATATAATATTATAATTAAAAAAAAAAAAAGGGGAAAGCCGTGAATGAGATTCACGCTTCCCCCAACACACACACATATATATATATACATATGTGAAGACCGAATCACAGGTTGTGATTCGGTCAAAGAAAGGAAAAAAAAAAAAAAAAAAAAAGGAAAGTTTTTTTTATATATGTGCATATGTGTGTGAAGTGTTGACCGAATAAGGATTCGGGTAACAAGAAGTGAAACGGAAAAGAAAAGAAGAAAAAGGAAAGGAAAAGAAAAGGGAAAGAAAAATGACTAATGGCTCAGTTATAAAAAGGGAGAGATAACAGTTATCTCAGTAATTTTTTCATATAATTTTTAGAGAGAAAAACTGAGAGTTCTTCTCTAAAGAAAAAGGTCTGTCATCTCATGTGTTGAGTACATAGCAGATTCAGAAAAGTGTGAGGATAATTCATTCTTGCAGTTTGACGCCCACTCGTCTTTCCATTGGTGTGGAGGCCTGGTTTGGAAGATCGTGGTGTCAAAGAGGAAAGCTAGGATACCCTGATAGTCTTCAAAAAGTTAGTAAAAAATTCCTAAAGCTTTCTGTAATTAAAATTATATATCTATTCCCAATAAAACAAAGTTTTCAGAAAATTTTTGTTTGTCAACGATCCGTTCCTTCCGCTGCATTTCATGTTTTAATTCCAACAAATGGCATCAGAGCGGGTTATAGCATATATAATTTTAATTAAACATGATTTTATTTTGATAATATCATGTTTTTGATGCATGTTTGTGGGCACTTTGCATCTTTATTAATTTTTATTCATGTGATGAATGGTTGTTTAATGAAAGGATTTTTGGTCGTTAATTATATGGTCCTTTTGGATTAATAATTTTTATTTTCAGTTTGATTAGATCAATCTGTGTAAACCCATAAAGGGGTATAGGCTTTTTGTAATTTATTATCATTATTTTTTCTTCTCTCCTCTCTTTCACTTGCTACACGTGGAGCGATGAAGAAAAAGATGTCCATTGGATTTTTTGGCCCAGTTGAGAACTATGGGCCTATCAGATTTCAAAGGCAATCCAGCAAATCGTTGCACAATAAACCATTTGATGAAGACCACAAAATTGGAGCAGGGAATTATGTATAAATTACAAGAAGACCCCTGTAATTTTATTTTTTTTTATTTTTATTCTTTGGGTTGTAATTTTAATTATCCAAAAGGACCCGGTCAAAAATTCATTGTTTATTTTCATTTTTATTTTCATATGATGATTGAGATAACATGTTCATGCATGATAACATGTCATCTAGGAAAGTGCCCACTTATAGTTATTGTAACATGACATGCATACACTTAGCATATTATTTTTATAAAGGAGTTTATAAAATGAATTAATATGTGTTAGCATTAATTTAATAAGATTAAATTAATTGGGTTGGTTTTATAGAAACTTAATTTATTAATCAACCAAATAATGTGAATTTAGTTTTAACAGTTAAGACTTGGTAAAATTCACATTAATTCTAAGTTATCTAATTTTAAATTGTTTAATATTTGGTAACTTAGACAATTCATAATAAATTTAGATTTTTAGAAAATCTAGTAATTTATTTAAGTGTAAATAGAATGAGATTCTATTAACACATAATATAATCTAGTAATTAAAAATTGTTTTTAACTACTAGAATTATGAAACATATGATGTTTTATAAGATAAAACACATCTTCTAAAATAATGAGTGGGAGAAGGTAATATGACAATATAACCTACGGTCTCCACTATTAGTACAACACCGTGAGATTTAGGTGGCGCCTCGCGACGCTTTGATTTCGTCCTCCCTACGGAGGGTGTCCATTTAAATCAATATCAAGGTTGGCTTCCTTAAGATAGGATTTTATAATGTATTTCAAAATTGACCTACCCTACGGCGGCAATTTTGAGTTAAGTTGTTAAAATCCAAAATAGTGGGTTACACTCATAAAGACATAATTAAATTGTTAATTATATCTTGACCAAAATAAACGGTTATTAATAATATAGAAAATATGAGATATTTTGAATATATTTATTAATTGAGAATGTCTCAATTCAATTCATAAATAATTTGACCTACCCTACGGCGGCACTTTATTTATTAAAATTGAATAATCGTGGAATTAGTAAAATATTTTTTGTGTTTTTCATACGCATCATGCATCACGTTTACTATTCCAAAACATTTATGATGTTTATGCAACCATTTTAATTTATGCTATTTTATTTATTTATTACAGCGACAATGTCTAATCCAATCATCGCAATTCTCTCAAATGAAAAATTAACCGGAGATAATTTTGTCAAGTGGAAGAGTAACATGAACATTGTACTAATTTGCGAAAGTTACAAGTTTGTCCTAACGGAGGAATGTCCTCCAGAGCCTGCTTCCAATGCTCCTCGTAATGTACGGGAAGCATATGATCGTTGGATCGCGGCAAATAATAAGGCCCGCTGTTTTCTTTTGGCTGGGATGTCTGACGTGCTTAGGATGAAGCACGAAAGCATGGAGACCGCTTATGAGATAATGCAGTCTCTGCAAGACATGTTTGGTAAACCTTCTGAAAAGGCACGCCACGAAGCGTTAAGGCAGTAATGAATGCAAAAATGAAGGCAGGGATTTCGGTCAGAGAACATGTTCTCAACATGGTTAACTATCTCCATGAGGCCGAGGTCAACGGGGCTATGATAGATGAAGCCACACAGGTGGGGATGATTTTAGAAACCCTCTCCCCTGCGTTCCTTCAGTTCAAAAGCAACTATTTCATGAACAAGCTGAAATATAACATGACTGAGTTGCTTAATGAGCTTCAAACCTTCGAGTCTATTTCGAAAGAAAAGACTAAAGAAGCTGAGGCAAATGTTGCAGAAGCTCAACCTTCCTCTTCTGCCCAAAAGAATAAGAAGAGGAAGGGGACTGAAGGAAGTGGTAAGTCTAAGAATGGAGGGCAACCTAAGAAGAACAAAAGCAACAACAACAAAAGGAGCTCCAACCAAAAGAAGCCTAAAGGAAAATGTTTCCACTGCGGCGTAGTTGGGCACTGGAAGAGAAACTGCAAGAAGTATCTTCAGGAGCTCAAAGAAAAGAAGAACAACGGTAAATCAGATTTACTCGTTTTAGAAGCTTGTTTAGTTGAATGATGATCTTCACCTTGGATAATTGATTCAGGGGCAACTAACCATGTTTGTTCTTCTTTGCAGATGCTTAGTTCTTCAAGGGAGCTTTCCGACGGGGAACAAACGATGAGAGTGGGAACGGGAGAGGTTGTTTCGGCAAGAGCAGTGGGAGTTGTTAAACTTTATTTTAGAAATAAGTTTTTAATTTTAGACAATGTTTATTACATTCCTTGTTTTCGCTAGAAATTTGATTTCTGTTTCCAGGTTGTTTGAACAAATGTTTAATGTTTCTTTTAATAATAATTATGTTAATATTTCTAGAAATGGTTTGGATATTTGTTCTGCGCATCTGGAAAATAGGCTTTACACCTTAAGGCCCAACGAAAAAGCACTGCTCAATACTGAAATGTTCAAAGTTGAACAACCTAAACCCAAGAAGCAAAAGATTTCTTCTAATAATGAAACATACCTATGGCACCTTAGATTAGGTCATGTCAACCTTGACAGAATTAACAGATTGGTAAATGAGGGTCCTTTAAAAGAGCTAAAAGTTAGTTTTCTACCAGTTTGTGAATCTTGTCTTGAAGGTTAAAATGACTAAGAGGCCTTCTCTGCAAAAGGCGAAAGGGCCAAGGAACCACTTGAGCTAATACATTCAGACGTCTGTGGTCCAATGAATGTACAAGCTCGTGGTGGTTACGAATATTTCGTCACATTATTGACGATTATTCAAGGTATGGTTACATATACCTAATGCAAAGGAAATCTAAACTTTTGGAAAGTTCAAAGAATTCCAAGCGGAAGCTGAAAAGCAATTAGGTAAGACGGTGAAGAGTCTTCGATCTGATCGAGGAGGAGAATACCTTGATACTGAATTCAAGGATTATATGATAGAACATGGTATTCTATCACAACTCACCGCACCTGGAACACCACAACAAAATGGTGTTGCAGAGAGAAGAAATAGAACGTTGCTTGATATGGTGAGATCCATGCTTAGCTACTCATCATTACCCACTTCATTTTGGGGATATGCACTACAAACTGCAGTATATCTTCTAAACATAGTTCCATCTAAGTCTATTTCAAAAACACCTCTAGAGTTATGGAATGGTCGCAAACCTAGTATGCGACATATCCGTATATGGGGGTGTCCAGCACATGTGCTGAAAGGTAAGACTGGGAAGTTGGAACCACGTTCTGAAGTATGCTTATTTGTGGGATACCCAAAGGGAACGAGGGGAGGTTTGTTTTATAGTCCACAGGATAAGAAAGTATTTGTATCGACAAATGCCACTTTTCTCGAGAATGATTATATGACAAACTATAAACCTCGTAGCAAAATTGTACTTGAAGAGTTACTTTCTGATCAGATCAGACCGCAACCGACAACTGTTGTCGAAGGACAAAATAAGGAGGCCACATCTTCCTATCAGAATGTCATACCACCTCGACGTAGTGGGAGGGTTGTGAGACCACCTGCTCGCTACAGGGAACTTGGAGAAGCAAATGTTGCTATCTCTGATAATGGTGAAGATGATCCATTGACATATCATGATGCAATGGAAGTTTCTGAGAAGAAAAATGGCTGGAGGCTATGAACCTTGAAATGGAGTCATGTACTCCAATTCAGTCTGGGATCTTGTAGACCTACCTGAAGGGATAAAACCATAGGGTGCAAATGGATTTACAAGAAGAAAAGAGGAGTGGATGGGAAAGTTGAGACTTTCAAAGCTAGGCTTATGGCAAAGGGTTACACCCAAAAAGAGGGAGTTGACTATGAAGAAACTTCTCGCCTGTAGCTATGCTTAAATCCATTCGGATTCTTTTATCCATTGCTGCTTGTCTTGATTATGAGATATGGCAATGGATGTCAAGACTGCCTTTTTGAATGGCTATCTTGAAGGAAAAGCATCTATATAGTGCAACCAGAAGGGTTTGTAGTTAAAGGTCAAGAGCAAAAAGTTGCAAGTTGCAGAGGTCCATCTATGGACTCAAGCACGCTTCAAGATCTTGGAACTTGAGATTTGATGAAGCGATCAAATCTTATGGTTTCGATCAAAATATGATGACCATTGTGTTTACAAGTACATCAAAGAAAGAAGGTGGTCTTCTTGGTTCTTTATGTAGATGATATCCTACTCATTGGGAATGATGTAGGCGTATTATCTGATGTAAAGAAATGGCTCGCCAGCAATTTCCAAATGAAAGATTTAGGAGAAGCAAGTTATGTTCTTGGAATCCAACTCATAAGAGATCGCAAGAACAAACTATTGGCGCTGTCTCAGGCATCGTATATGATAAGGTGCTTATCAGATTTTCGATGCAAACTCCAAGAAAGGTAATTTGCCTACACGTCATGGAGTTTATCTTTCAAAAGAGCAGTGTCCTAAGACACCTCAAGAGGAAGAAAATATGAGACGGGTACCCTATGCATCTGCAGTAGGAAGTCTAATGTATGCCATGTTGTGTACAAGACCTGACATTTGCTATGCGGTGGGTATAGTCAGTCGGTATCAATCCAACCCAGGATTAGATCATTGGGTAGCGGTTAAACA